>OU343223.1:102220116-102464580 GCA_910596185.1 Chrysanthemum makinoi | reverse complement strand
TCGGTAGTACCTTCGTTCAGTTACGTGGCCTTCAATGCAAGCGTCGTCTTCAATAATTGTCAAAAAGTTGTCCAAAATCGTGAACTTGCTTTGCAAAACAAAGATCAACGATTTCGTTCAAAATCTCTTGATCAAAAATAGAACAAGCTGGATGATGAAATCGTGTCTTTAAAAGTGTCAAATTTCAAAATATGAACAAAGAGAAAAATATGGTGTCATATTTGATTTACTCAAAAGACTTCGTGCTCAAAAGCGTCAAAAGATCATGATCATCTTACATATACCAAAAGTTTTACGAAATAATGGAAACATCTTCTGGAGCAATCAAGATTTGTTACACACTATCCATGACATAAAAGCGGAGTTGGTAAAACTAAAACAAGATAGGATTTGGAACACACATGTACTTGCCCCAGGATTGCTTAAAATTGACACTAGAGGCAGCCTAATGACAAACCACAAGATACTAATGTGCTTCCTTCCAGCGACACAGGAATAGTTGCCTCTTTTCCCAACGTTAGCACTTCACGGCTTAAAGCAAATCCGGAAGAATATAGAAAGTTGCGGATAAGAAGAACAATGAAGACCTCGATAGAAGAACACTTTAGGACTTTGAATAAAACTCATGTTGCACCCAATTTAGACATTGCGTTAGCCAAATGTAATAGCCAAAGTGATGTAACGAATCTTTGAACCTTTAAGTACTTTGAATGTTTTTTTTGAAGCATCTTGTATTGGTTGTCGTAAAAGCATGTTCCTCGGTTTGTCATGATAAATGTGTTGCTAATGCTATCTTATCTCTTAAGCCGAACAATAGAAAACGGAATACCTCTAGGCCCACTAATGCTTCTAAGTGCGTCTAGGTAAACCGCCTACTAATGTTTACGCCCCGACCATTGATGTACCCATAGAACCCATTACACCTCCTAGGAAGAGAATATCATTGCGTTAGCCAAATGTAATAGCCAAAGTGATGTAACGAATGCTGAACCTTTAAGTACTTTGAATGTTTTGTTTGGAAGCATCTTGTGTGTGGTTTTAGTAAAAGCATGTTCTCTGGTTGTCATGATAAATGTGTTGCTAATGCTATCTTATCTCGTAAGCCGAACAATAGAAAACGGAATACCTCTAGGCCCACTAATGCTTCTAAGTCTGTGCTAGGTAAACGCCTACTAATGTTTACGCCGACCATTGATGTACCCATAGAACCCATTACACCTCCTAGGAAGAGAATATCACCTAGTGCATTCACTAAGACCAAAGCTAAGACTAGTTGGACTTGGCGAGAGATGGTTACAAAACATACCAGGCTTTAAATGGATTCCCAAGATCATTAACATGTGTGTGTCCATGTTACATGTAGGAATCCTCTAACTCTTTGGGTTCCACCTCTACTTCTATTCCACATGTGTCGATGCAGTATGTAGTGCGGTGATACAGATCATCCTCTGGATTGATAGCGGATGTTCCGGCACATGACAGTAATCTCAAGCTGTTATCAAACTTTGTTTCAAAGTTCATTAGCTTGTCGAGGTTAGAATGATCACTTAGCAGCTATCATGGGCTACGGAGATTACATCAATGGGAACATCGAAATTAGCAAGGGTTATTATGTGGAAGGTCTCGGTCACAATCTCTTTTCGATCGAATTTTGTGATGGAGATTTGGAAGTTGCTTTTAGGGAAAAACTTTGTTTCATTCGTGATCTACAAGGAAACGATCTTACATCTGGAAACCGCACATTAAGTCTTTACACAATCTCAATGCAAGACATGATTGCTTCATCTCCCATCTGTCTACTTTCTAAGGCAACATCTACAAAATCTTGGCTATGGGACCGTCGTCTTTCACACTTAAACTTTCAAACCATAACCAATCTTGCACGTTACAAACTTGGTGAAGGTCTCCCAAGATTTCGGTATTCTAAAGATCATTTATGCTCAGCTTATGAACAAGGGAAAAGCAATCGTGCTCACTTTCCTTCAAAGGTGGAACACAACTCCTAGCATGTGCTTCATCTTCTTCACATGGATTTGTGTGGCCGATGCATGTGCAGAGACGATTAATGGCAAACTCTACATTTTGGTAATTGTCGATGACTACTCAAGATGGACTTGGGTTTATTTTCTTCGAAGTAAATATCAAGCTCCACAGACGATCATCACCTTTCTCACAAAATTCAAGTTCACTCCGAAACACGGTCAGACAAATCGAGCAGACAAAGGAGCTGAATTTGTAAATCAAACTCTTCGTGAATACTATGAGAAAGTAGGAATTGAGCATCAAACATCAATTGCGGACACGGAACAAAATGGAGTTGTTGAAAGACGAAACCGTACATTAGTGGAAGCTGCAAGAACAATGTTAATAAATGCTAAACTTCCAGATTACTTGTGGGCAGAAGCCGTGTCAACTGCATGCTACACTCAGAACCGTTCAATGATTACCAAAGCCCACAACAAAACACCTTATGAGCTTATCCACAACCGCAAACCGAATTCAAAACACTTTCATGTATTTGGTTCTCTTTGTTACCCAAATAATGATCGTGATGACTTTGGTAAGCTCAAGGCTAAAGTTGACATTTGAGTCTTTATTGGATCTTTGTGAAAACTCTAAGGGTTACGGATCGGGAATCGTCGCGCAAGGGAGATTATGGAAGCGATTCATGCCAATTTCGATGAGCTTCTGAAATGGCTTCGAGCAAAACTTGACTTGGAACAGGACATAACCGTCTAAACTTCCCCAAACCCCATCATCGTTTGAACCAAGCTTACTGACTCTTTCGACGTCAAATGGAGCGACTATTTGCTCCTCTTTTAGTGATGATATTGATCAACGTGCTCGGATGTATCAAATGTTTCCGCTGCTCAACACGATCATAATCTAATCCACGATACACGAAACAACAACAAGCTGTTGAGGAAGCACCTCCAATTGATTCTACAACAGTAGAACAAACCGCATCCAATGACACTGAACGGTGATGATCTTCGAACCAAGAAGTACCTACATCCACCAGATTATGATCAAATCGTTCTTCACCCTTTTGCTAATGAAGCGCCACTTCGATGTTGCGGAACCATCTACAAGCCATTTGAATCCTCCTAATCTGCACAATGTATATCAACATCAACCCTCCACACATCGTTGGACTAAAGACCATCCTCTTGTGAACATTATTGGAAACCCGAATCTACCAGTCGTAACTTGTAGGACCTAAGATATATCAACCTTATCACTTTACCAAGCAAACCCAACACCGTAACCAAGTTACGCGTATAAAATGTAAAACACAAACACAAACAAAGCTTAGAAATAAGATGAGAAAGATGGTGACTTGATGTTTAAACAAAACCGTGTATGTTGTGAGAGAAGGATGAAACAATATGATGTTTATTTCAAAGGAAAACACACACACACACTTTCAAGCACACCCCTCAAATGACCATTTGAGGGGTATTTAGTTGGAATACATGAAAACCTAAAAGGCTTTCCTATGGGCTTCGTTGGACTTGGATTGGGCTTGGGATACTTAAGCTTATAAGCGGCTAACATACCACAAAGATTAACCAATTAGCAGCCCAATCCGAGCCGTTGACTATTCTATCGGGATATCTAACACCGTTACAAAGTTCCTAATTTTGAATGACCATCACTTCTAATAAAACTATTAAGGCTAACAATCTCCCCTAAGGGGTGGTCATTCAAATGATGCTCCACTTGATTTGGTCTTTACTTTTCTCGAGCTTGAACTTTGTGCGTAGATATAGAATAGTCTTGATTCTTTTTTCCTTCATGCTTTGTGATCAGATAATTTGGTTGTCTGCCATTGTCAACTTCGTTGGTTTGGTGTCTCCACGTCTTTCTCCACCATGCTCACACTTCTATTTGTCTTTTGGTTACCAATGATGTAGTTCTCGAGTCTTTAGATTCATTGACGAAGAATCATCTTTAACTTTGTGTAGCCTTTGATTATGATGAGAACTTTCATGTGTTTTTGGTATGAGCATGTGGCGAGTGCGCACGATCCATTCGCTCGGAGCTTCCATAAGAAAACATAAAACAGGTTAGTAATAGCGGATTAGGCACTTACAAGTTTAAATGTCGAGGGTGTTAACAGCATAGTGTGAAAACACGTCTCTAATTCTCACAAGGCGTTCTGAACTGGAGTCCCACAGTGAGATACTTAGCGATATACGAAGTACATCTACAGTTCGAGATGAGTGTTGAGGTACACGAAGCATCACCCGACGTAGACCGTTTGAGACACACTAAGCGTAATCCAGGGGAGTTACGAAGTGACTGCTTGTCGAGCGCTTGATGTTGACCTGGCGGGAGTTTCCATTCAATCATTGAAGATCACAGTGTGAAACTTCTCATAAATGTTATGGCAAATTGCTAAGATCTGCGTAGGACTCTATAATATATCACTTGTGTCCTTATTGATGAACAACAAGCGATGTCATGTCAAGTGTTCCTAAGATTTGGGTTTATTTCAAAGGAAAAACACACACACACACTTTCAAGCACACCCTCAAATGACCATTTTGAGGGGTATTTATAGGTGGAATACATGAAAACCTAAAAGGCTTTCCTATGGGCTTCGTTGGACTTGGATTGGGCTTGGGATACTTAAGCATAAATGGCTAACATACCTAAAGATTAACCAATTAGCTTAGCCAATCCACGAGCCCGTTGACTATTCTATCAGGATATCTAACACACGTTACAAAGTTCCTAAACGTGAATAACCATCACTTCTAATAAAACTATTAAGGCTAACATAACTAGACAACGCCTTTAGGCGAAGGTGAACAACTGCATTTATGCACTTACCATCTGCCAAGCTAAACCCAAAAATATTAAAGAATCCATGACATATGACAACTGGATCGAATCCATGCAAGAAGAACTTAATCAGTTTAAACGTCTTGAAGTATGGGGTGGTTGCAAAATCAACAAGGGTTTACGTTATTGGTCTAAAATGGATTTGGAAAAACAAGTTGGATGCTGAAGGTATGGTTATCGAAATAACTCATGTCACGGTGGCTAAGGGTTATAGACAAGAAGAGGGATTGACTCGATGAATCATTCGCACCGTTGCTAGACTTGAGGGTGTATGGATTTTTCGGCATTATTTGCCCACATGAACATCCGGGTCTTTCGATGGATGTCAAAAGCGCTTTTCTAAATGGCAAACTGAAGAAGCGGTCTATGTTAGTCGCCCGAAGGATTTGTTGAGCTGAACAAGGCTCTACGGTCTCAAACAAGCCCCTCGGGCTTGGTATGATAAGTTGTCATCCTTTCTCATATCTCATAATTTTGTCAAAGGATCGGTCGACCCAACACTTTTTATACAATATCACGGGGAACACATTTTAATCGTTCAAATTTATGTGGATGATATCATTTTTGGGTAAACACATCTAAAGTACTCAAACGCTTTTTCAAAACTTATGAAAAAACATTTTGAAATGTCCATGATGGGTGAATTTACGTTCTTTCTAGGACTACAAGTTCATCAATCACCCCGTGGTATTTTCCTTAGTCAGTCCAAATATGCTCTTGAAATTTTAAACAAACATGGAATGCAAAATTGTGATACCTATGCCACACCAATGGTACATACCAAGCGGATCTTTGGTTTGCATGGGAAATTGGTTGACCCTACCAAATACCGAAGTATTATTGGGTCACTCATGTATCTAACATTGATGGACGATATTGTATTTCATATCTTTGCTCCCGTTATCAGTCAAGACCAAGCTGAAACTCACCTCTCGAGGCTAAAAAAATCCTCCGATACATCAAGAACCATTAATTTAGGGATCACGGTATCCGAAGGATTCGGTTTTGAACTAATAGCTTTTTCAGAGTGATCACGCGGTTGCTTAAATTCTCGAAAAAGTACTTGGTGCTCTACAATTTCTTGGTGATAAGCGGTGTCATGGCAATTGAAGAAATTTGGATTGTACATCGTTGTCCTCAACCGAGCAGAATATGTAGCCATGTCAACGTGTTGTGCTCAAGTCATTTGGATGAGAACACAACTCAAAGACTATGGTTACGTATTTGATAGAATCCCGATGTACCGACTATCAGTGCTATTGCGATCTCGTGCAACTCTGTCCAACATTCGAAGTCCAAGCACATTGATCTTCGATATCATTTCATAAAGGAGCATGTGGAAAAGGGTATTGTTGAACTATATTTTATAGTGCTGAACACCAAGCTGGAATCTTCTCACCAAAGCCTTAGCTCCGCTAGGTTTCTTGAGTTGATCCACCAAATTGGTATGAGGTGTTTGACTCAAAAGAACTGGGCGAACTTTTACCACATTCTTAAAACCAGTCAAACACCAAAACCTCTTTTGTAAATATTTTATCAAAAACAAAATAGAAAAAGATAAAATTCATAAAATACAAAAATATTCTTCTATCTAAATTTCTTTCAACATTGCAAGTAATACAAATCTTCCGTCAAACTTTGCTCTTTCAAACAACTTCATATTTTCACGGAAAAAGTGTTGAGGGGGATAAAGTAAATATTTTATGTTTCATAAAACCTTGTACTTGCATGTTACCCAATATTGGTTGTATCTTTGATAATGGTGGATACGTTTCTTGTTTCAAAACACTCCTCGAACTCAAATTTGTAAAATTTCACTATTTCTAAAGTCGGAAGGGAGTGTCGTCAAGTTTCTTTCCAAACTTTCACTTCTTGCTTAACCAAAATGGAAGTTATGGGTTGTGGTTGAAAATGGTTGAGGTGGAGGGACTATTATTGTCAAATGTTCAAACTAAATTTAATAAAATCACTCCACCTAATTTTCTCACACATTTATTTCAAGCATTTAAGTCTTACAACCACCATCATCCACGCCCATAATGCAATCTTCAAATCCGTGTTCTAAACATCAAATTTGTAAGTGTTTAGAGCTTCCTTGAGTAATTTCAAACATTGGTCTTTAATTGTTTGCAAATCCAACGGTTTGATTTTTATCTCGGAGTGATTTTAGTTTTACGCGTAAGCGTATGAACTAGTAATCACGTTGAGTCGTTTTTGATGAAATGGAGTGTGTTTTCAAGGTATTAATCAAGCTTTAAAACCATGGTCATCAAGAATCTCAACCCAGAAAACGTTCTAATCATTTTTCAAATTCTAGGGTTTATGCGTGGATTTGGGTATTCTCTATTGTGAATGTTTTAGGATAATTAGAGGCTTGTAATATACTTAATATGTGATTAATTAACCAACCACACCTCTGAATCTCACCCAGAAACAACAATTTGGTTAAATTTGAATTTAGGGTTTTGGTATTCGAATATTTGGGTACTTTTGATTCATGTGGTATTTGATGTTAAAACTGGTTGAAAACATCTCTTATGGCTCCTAAGACATCCCAGAAATCGTTTGGTATATATTCCATGGCTAGATTGTTTACTCGTAGGATTGAATTGATAGAGTTTAAACTTTACGCATAACCTAAATTCTACGCGCGAATACAACTTGTGATGCCATGTGAGGATTGAAAGAGGTTGAATATGTTGTTAATGGAAGCATTATGTATGATCTATTTAGGGTTTTACGCTGCCAATTCATAATCAAGGGTAAAATGGACTTACGCCTATGGAATACCTTACGCGTAGATGTTACACGTAAGAGAAATCTTACGCGTAAGGGTCTACAAAGGGACTACGCGTATCCTGTGAAGGATATGCGTAAACTTGGACTCTTACGCATAAGGCTTACTCTTACGAGTAAACCTTACGCATAAGCTCCCAACCTATGCTTACTCTTAAGCTTTATGCCAAGAGCCTTTTCCTACGCATAAGCTTTGTTCTACGCGTATGGTTACAATGTTTACGCATAAGCTTACAATCCTACGCTTAAGCCAAAATTTTAACTTTTCTTATGAAATGTTACGCGTACAAACTTGTAATAAGTTATTCATAACATCACAAGACCAAAATATTACAAATAAGCAATAATTGTTAAAAGGTTGTGTGAATGAGTGAAAAATTTGGACTTTCAAATTCAAAATTAATATACTCACGAAAGTTATCACATCAACTTTGGACTATTGGACAACAAGTGACCTTGGACTCGTAACATTCATTAACATAACATATTCAATAAATTGGACAATAAAATCAACTTTTGACTAACATAATGTCTTTCGATATGTTGGTACTTTTGTCTCAATATCTTTCGGATCACGATATGGACATCACCATGGAAAATTTTAACGCACCAAATGAGCTCACAATGGAAGATATACTCCCTTCTGATTACAACATGAAGATTGGAAAGAACAATCTCAAGGTCGATTTTGAGAACTTCACCGCTCAATCTTCATGCGAATTGCCGTGGATATTCTCAAGACTCATCCTTACAACAACATGCTTACGAACTCTGCAACTGTGACGGAGATCTACATTCACCAATTTTGGCACACAATGAAGAAGGTTGAGGGTCAAGATGCTATCACGGTGACTCTCAATGATAAGGAAGTCACCATCATCAGCAGATCTTCGATAAATTCTTCTTCTACCGCTATTGAGCCGATAATTATGTGGCAACTCCAAGTGAAGAGGCTACCATTCAATTCATGATCGACATTGGACATGATGAAGCTACCGGGATCATTACCGACATTCTCTGTGGATCTAAAGAATATTCCTCAACCATGGAGAACACTGTATATTATGATCGCCAAAACGTGTCTAGGAGACGTCGGTCACGAGCATCCAAAACTTATGCATCTCGTAAACCTTCGGGCATGGTCAACAAGCAGACATCGACTTTGCTAGTCGATATGGAGAACATGATGTCCCATCTCAAGCCCGGGACTAAAGTTCCTTTTATCAAATACACCAAGATGTTGATCCAAATATTCTCGGAAACATCGGACATTCCCTTGAGACTAAATGACCCCAACCAACACTCTGCGTTGTATGAGTCCACATTAAACAACTGCCGATTTAAAGACTCATCAACAAAGAAACAAGGTGCAGTGCTATTTTACGCCTTCTCACGGCGATATCAAAAGTCTTTAATCATATCGTCGATACCAAGAAGCTGTGAGCAAAGGCAAAGTTTGGTTTGTTGATGAAAAGACTTCTACTACTCCTACAAGGAAGACACGATCGAGGCAGTGTTGGTAGTGTAGAAAGCACTAGGAGTGCCCTTAAGTATCCTAAGAAAATTCCTCCCCGCAAAAGAAAAGTCCTATCTAAGGGTGTCATTCCTAACCCAAAACCGGCACTCAAACTTGAGGATAAGGACATCGATTCGAAGATCGAGCCGAAGAAGTGGTTTATCACTCACGAATCTGTTATTCGATGATACGACTTTGTTAAGGTCCGACGACCAACCACTCAGTCCCAAACCAGACAAGGGAAAGACTCCAGTTAGAGGATGAAGAAAGCTCAGATGATGACATTCCACCAAAGGATGAGGAGAAAGATTACCACAAAACACCTAAGCATCGAGGATTTAACATGCTGCTACATAATTTAATCTTCACAAACCAGAGGCCCTGAGGTTCTAGTGGTGGTGCACAAACCACACCAGTTCTTAATGCGGTTAATCAACCCGATAAGGGAACTGGAACCACCACTCTGGAATCAACAGATCAACAACAGCAAGAAGATGAAATCATTTTCGATTTTGAAGAAGAGGAAAAGGAGAAGAATGAGAAGATAACCGATGAAGACATAGAGGAAGCAGCTAGGGAGAGAGCTGGAGAAGAGGCTAGGGCTAAAGCAGAGGAAGAGGCAAAAGCTCAAGAGGAAGCTGACAATTATCTTCAAGATAATCCAGAACATAATCCGGAACAATCCTCTGAGCCACCCAAGGACCCTGAGCCTTCTCATGAATCATCTTCATCTAATTCTCGATCTCACTCATCACCACCACCATCCAAAGATGCTACCACCAGATCCACATCCAAATCAGCCAAGAAACCGACCGACACTTGGGCATCACGTGCTAAGTCCAAGATTTTCAAGGCTCAGGCAAAAGCAAGGAAACGCGGCGTGGTCAACAAGAAACTAAATCTTACCGAGCGAGTTAATTTACTTCAAAATGTGATAAACGAGTTCTCGGAGGAAAGAGACCAGATCCAACAATTTCTCAACGAGATATACAGGTGAAATGGACAAGACGATTAGGGACTACACTCATAAGTTCCTTCTCACACCGTTCCCGAGTCACAAGAGAGATGTTCGCCGACAACTTTATCCACATCTCATGTCCTGGTCAAGCATACACCGTCAAATACCCTGCGTTCATGGAAATCAAACCAGTTCCGTCTCCTGTTGTCACCGATCTGAATTGATCTCCAAGCCGGTTATGCAAATGTCTCAATGATCGCAACTTTCACTTCGACGAAGCAAAAATTTTTGAGGCATTACTGGAATATCAACTCAAGACATCTTGTAAAGAGTCTGTTGGTCAAGCTAAGCGACCAAGAGATGATGACGATCTGACAAGGATTCGAGCCTAAACGTCCAAACAAAACAGGCGAATCCTCCTCCATGCCTCCACCACCCCAAAAGACCACCACCACCACACGATCGCTCCAACGTCCTCCTACATCGGATAAACCTCGGGACTCGAGTCCTCACCACCAAAGGAGAAAATCGGTGACTATTTCCAATACAGGTGGTGATGACGAAGAGATTCCCCGAGCCCCAACCACGCCTCACCTAAAACATCATTTGAGCAACAATCAGGACCATCATCCACACCTAAGAAGAAGAAGAGATCCAGCTCTGTCGTTTCTTGGTTAGATGAAGATGACACTGCAGAATATGACTGGTTCAACAAGCTCGTTGATGCTACTCGCGATTACGGAAGGTCAAGAAGGTAGATGGTCGTACTATGGAGCAGGTTAAGCTTATCCAGGATGAATTCAGGGTCAAAAAGATGACGAAGGGAGAATTACACCGGATCAAAAACGATGCTTTCCAATTGTTAAAGGACAGATCCGCAGTCTTTGTTGAAGTTGAATATCACCTGACAACATTACACGAGCTATGTCTAACAACATTGGACTGCTCAACCCTGAATCGAACATTGACTTCACTAGACCGGATAAAACTCCATATTACACATAATGGACCAAACCATTACCAACCATTGGTTGACCATATCAACCTAGAATCCCTTACCAATACTTCTTCGACAACAACACGGAATTTCTACAACATGGTAGCAAAGTCAGCATGAAGTATGCTACGTCACTTACTTTCAACATCCCAGTAGCGGTCTTCTCCAACAATGTTGCCATCGAAGAAGAAGCCACAAAAATGTTTATTGAAAATGTGTTGACTTATGATCTTGATGCACAATATGGCATTCATCATTGGCCTGAACGAAGAAGAATTTACTACCGCAGCCGCCAAGTTCAAAAATTAAACAAAGAAGTGTTTACTGACAAACGGATCGTTGCTATCATGAATGTCGATCTAGCTACTAAATGGGATTATTCATTTCTGAAGAAAATCACCGTCAAACGCCAAGACGAACAAGAATATGACTTTCTTGAAGAGATTTTCCTAGGTTGTCGCTGAACGACATCGAAGACATGTATCTTGCTAAGGTACAACGTCGGATGAGACAATTTTCCACACATATTCAGCTCCAGTACATCACTTCCTTGTTAATATTCATTCAAAGCAAAGTGATCCAAGAACGTGTTGAAGATCTTCAACTTGCTGTGGAATCATATCAGAAACAAGTCAACCTCACTAAACCATTACTACACTTTCCCGACATAAACCAACTACCTCAGTACACCATTGTCAAGAAACCAAAATTTGGAGTTGTTTACGCGGTGAACTTCACCACAATTGTTTAATGGCGTACACTAAGGTTTACAAGTTTTGCGATCACACGTTGAAGTCTGTTCGTGATGGGTTAGCATATCGGTTGAAAGACATAAAGCAAGGTATTAGGTCAAAGAAGCGTTGGAATTCTAAGGAAAGGAGGGATGCTAGGAAGATAATCACAAGGATTGATGAAAGGCTATTTCACCGGGATCAGATGCGGAGGCTAGAGAGCTTTGTCGGTGGAAGAGAGAGTTTCCCTCTTACGGGCTATCAACGGCAAGAGAGAACTCCCGGTCTCATTGACGAATTGCTTGGTACTTCTTAAATTCTTTCATTGATTGATTCCTTTGGATATTATGATCTGTATAATTGACAATGGCTTGTGCACACATAACAGTGTACAACCCGTTCTTGTAATTAAAGGTGTGGTACGCATCAGTGCCACAATCCTATAAAAAGGAGCGAAAGCTTCTTACTTTTGAGTAAAACTTATCAAAACTTTCAATTTTCAAAGTTTTGCTCAAAAGAATAAGTACTCCCCTTATGTTTTCAAAAACTCAAAAGTTAATATTACTTGATGAGGGGGAGTACTTGCTAAAATCTTTGTTCACAAATTGTTCTTCGTGGAAATCTTCCCACAAAACTCGAAATGGTCATATTTGATATTAAAATTTCATCAAAAATAACATGTATATGCCATTTTGAGGGGAGAAAAATTGTGTGATACAAATATGTTGTGAAATTTGTGATTGAATCTTTGTGCTAAGACTTAACCAATGAATTGACAAGATCTGAACTGTCATACATCAAAAAGATTTGTCTTTCAAGACTTATCCAAGTAGATTGTACCTATTCGAGAAGCTCTTGATAGACATGAACTTTGATGGGTTTGACAACCTTTAGAGGTTTGTCCACACCTTCAAGGTAGTTATTAGAGCTAGTTGTCACCTAAAAGTTGACAATGTAACTCTTTAACTATGCAACGTAAGTGTCTCATGGGAATTTTCTATCTTAAGTCGATCAATTCAAAAGTGCGCGCTTTTCTCTCACCGTGCAGATTTCTGTCAAAACAATTAAGCACGTGTTGAGGAGAGTATTTCGCAAAATATAAAACTCTCATAGTGGTACAAAATGTTTTTACTCATAAACACTTTGAGAGATTTTCAAGAAAATGGTTTTATGGCAACATAGGTTAGTCATGGAGTTATAAGGTGACTAAGGTTAGGAATAACCGTCCTATGATCCGCCAGAGCGGAGGGATCTACCCAAGGACACCACCAATAGTTAGAATTTAGAAGTACTTAGGTATGATAATAAAAAGGAGAAAATGAGAATCGGAGAAAGAAGGAGTTGAAGAATTAAAAGAAAA
This sequence comes from Chrysanthemum makinoi, assembly GCA_910596185.1. NCBI lineage: Eukaryota > Viridiplantae > Streptophyta > Magnoliopsida > Asterales > Asteraceae > Chrysanthemum > Chrysanthemum makinoi. Next base: position 102,451,371 of record OU343223.1, on the reverse strand, counting down.
GTAAAGAAAATGGTGAAAAGAAATAGCCCTCCAAATTATTCAACTTAGGGCAGAAACCAGGTTCAATACATATGCTCTTGGCGTCACTAGATGACACCCATTGAAGATCAAAGTCGTCATGGACCCGATGACGCATGCACTAAACCTTCTTAGCCACTCAAGTTTCTCTCAACAGAAGCTTGTTTCATTCTCACAGGGGACCCTACGTAAACTATCGGCTTTCTCTTAGAGATTGCTGGTATTGAAGAAGGAGACTCTCTCCTTAGTCTCCGCTCAGGAAAACCAAAGCGCACTATTGAGTCTAGAGTCACGAGATTCATCAAAAGATCTCTTAGGAACACTCGACATTTTATCACTTGTCGTTCAACAATAAGGACACAAATGATACTATTCTAGAGTCCTACACAGATCTTAGCAATCTGTCGAGAACATTTATGAGAGGGTTCACAACTGTGATCCTCAATGATTGAATGAAAACTCCTTCCAGGGTCAACATTGATAGGTCACTAGATTTACAACACAAGCTTACTAGAAAGATAGAGAGGAGATAGAGTGGCGGATGAACAATACACACACAAACACACACATATAAACTATGATGGTTAGGCGTAGAGTGTGAAAGAGAAATGCATTGAACAACCAACCTTCAAATAAAGGTTTACAATAGTATTTATAGGAGGGAAGCTAGGGCAACACTCCTAGTCCCTTCCTTTCTCCTATGGGCTTGGGCCTAAGCTCATGGGCCTTCTACATAAGCTTAAGGCTAATAACAAACATAAAGGCCATAATTAAGCTACCTATTACATATGAGTAACTAACACTTGAATAAAGTTTTAGGAGTGATTCCAACAATCTCCCCCTCAAGTGTTGGTGATGAAAAACGGTGAAGGCGTTGATGTAATAGTAGCTTTGACGTCTTCTGACTTTCTTCTTTCTTGTGAGAAGAATTGCCTTGATTTGAACCATCTCCCAGTGTAGCGAGATAGTTTTCTTTGAACAGTTATGCTTTGACGTCATCTTTAACTTTGTTCTTTGATCATTATTCTTTGTGATGAAAGTGATAGTATGTTGTTATCGCATCAAGTCCGCCTCAGTTCGCTTTCTTTGCCAGTGTCTCCACGTCATTCTCCAACATGCTCACACACTCTTTAACGTTGGATTACGGTACTAATGAAGTTCTTTAAGTCTTTAACTTTGTAGATTCTTTGATTTGACGAAGAATCATTCGACTTTGTGTTGCTTTAAGATAGAACTTCTTTGATGATGTTGTTGGTGTGAACAAGTGGGAATCACACGATCATTCCGCTCCAGAGCTTCCATAAGAAGAAAAACATAAAAAACGGTTAGTAATAAGCGGATTCCGGCACTTACAAGTTTGAACTTCGAGAGTGTTGACGGCATAGTGTGAAAACACAACTCTAATTCTTACAAAGGTCGTTCTGAATCGAGTCCCACAAGTGAGATAACACGATGTACCGAAGTACACCTACGATTGAGATGAGTCGCTGAGGTACACCGAAGCATCACCTCACGATTGTAGACCATTTGAGACCACTAAGCGCAATCCACGGGGAGTTGCCGAATGACCGTCGTGGTTTGATGTTGACCACGGCGAGTTTCAATTCAATCACTGAGGATCACAAATGTGAACCTCTCATAAATGTTCTCGACATATTGCTAAGATCTGTGAAGGACTCGATAATGTACCACTGAAATTCTTATTGTTGAATATCAAGTGATGAAATGTCAAGTGTACCTAAGAGATCTTTTGATGAATCTCGTGGCTCTAGACTCAATAGTGCATTTTGGTTTTCTGAGCGGAGACTAGGGAGAGGGTCTCCTTCTTCAATACCGGCAATCTCTAAGAGAAAGCCGATAGTTTACGTAGGGTTCCCTGTGAGAATGAAACAAGCTTCATTTGAGAGAAACTTGAGTGGCTAAGAAGGTTTAGTGCATGCGTCACTGGGTCCATGACGACTTTTAGTATTTAATACCGGTGTCAGCTAGTGACAAACAGTAGCATATGAATTGAACCCTTATGCCCCTAAGTTGAATAATCTAGAGGGCTATTTCTTTTCACCCTTTTTTTTGCATTTCTTTTTAATTCTTCAACTCCTTCTTTCTCCAATTCTCATTTTCTCCTTTTTATAATCATACCTAAGGACTTCTAAATACTAACTATTTGTGGTGTCCTTGGGTAGATCCCTCCGGCTCTGGCGGATCATAGGACGGTTATTCCTAACCTTAGTCACCTTATAACTCCATGACTAACCTATGTTGCCATAAAACCATTTACTTGAAAAATCTCAAAGTGTTTATGAATAAAAAAAACATTTTTGAACCACTGTTGAGATGAGATTTTGCATAAATACTCCCCTCCACATGTGCTTAAGAGATTTAACGGTTAAATGCACAGTGAGGAAAGAGCGCGCACATTTTGAATTGATCAACTCAAGATAGACATTCCCCGGCGAGACACGGTTACGTGGCATAGTTAAAGAGTTGCATTGTCAACTTTTAGGTGACAACTAGCTCTAATAACTACCTTGAAGGTGTAGACAATCCTCGAAAGGTTGTCAAACCCGTCCGAGTTCATGTCTACCAAGAGTTTCTCGAATGGTACATTCTACTCGGACAAGTCCTTTGCGAGACACGTTTACATCACTAGCGAACTAGCTTGAAATTATTACCCGTCCCGGACAAGTCTTTTCGAGTTACTAGCGGTTAAGAGCTCGTAAATTCATGGGTTAAAGTCTTTTTACACGAGAGTTCATATAGCAAAACACAACATATTTCTTATCACGTATTTTTTCTCCCCCTCAAAAATGGCATATAAAATGTTATTTTTGAAAAGTTGAGAATAAATATGACCATTTCGAGTGTTGCGGGAAGAATGACCACTGTGAGCAATTTGTGAACAAAGTTTTAAGTCAAGTACTCCCCCTCAACGAGTGATATAAACGGTTGAGGTTTTGAAAATCATAAGGGAAAGTACTTGTTCTTTTGAGCAAAACCTTGAAAAATGAGAGGTTTGATAGGTTTTACTCAAAAGTAAGAAGCTTTCGCTCCTTTTATAAGGATTGTGGCAGCGTACCACGGGGTCCTTTATTTACAAGTACGGGTTGTACACTGTAATGTGTGCACAAGCCATAGACATAATAAACCATACATCCAAATTTATAATGAAAGAAGCAGTTCAAGGGGTACCGGGTAGTCCGAGATGTCGCCAGGGAATGTGAATCGGGATTGAAAGCCGATGATGTTTCTCCTGGGTCGACCACCAACATAGCTTTCCAATCTTCTCAACTGATCCCTTCTATACAACCGTTCATCAATCATTGTGATGATCCTCTTCACATCCCTTCTTCACGAGAATTCCATCGCTTAGGAGACCCGATCTTTTGGTGTATATCCTTCAACGGGTAAGCCAATCCGTCCCTAACCATCTTCAAAGTGTGATCTCCAAATTTATGAAGATCTATGCACGCCATCAAGCAATTTCTTTGAAGTTCACTGCGGTAAACGAATGGTTTCTTTGATGAGTGTAAATTATGTGAGCTGGTTGATGTCGGGAAGATCAAGCTGTGGTGGAGTGAAGTTTACACGTCCGATAAGATTCAACGCAAGCGGAGATCTTCAACGTTCTTTGATAACTATGCGTCTAAAGAAGATGAGCACTGACTTGATGAATTCACGTTGTACTTCAGTGGAGAATTGTCTCATACGACCATGTACTTTGGCAAGGTACATGTCTTGATGTCGTTGATAGACAAATTCTCAAAGTCGCTTCGAGAGAATGCATAATCTCTTTTGTCTTGTCTCTTGACCACAATATTCTTGAGATACGTGTAGTCCCATTTGGACGAAAGATCAACGTGTTTGATGGCAACGATGTTTTTAGTAATCGAACACGCATGTTGAGACTTACGGACTGGCGATTCGTAGTAGATTCTTCGGTGTTCCGGCCAATGATGAATCCCATACATTGCATCTCGGTCGTATGCTTCCACTTTGTTGGAGAACAAGTGATTAGCTCTTTCCTTGATAGCTATGCGGTTTGAGTATTCGGGCGGGAATGGAAGTGTCAAAGATGTAGCGTATTTCCTTGAACCATCGCCACCGTGAAGAAGAAATTCCAGGTCTTTGTTGAAGAAGTGTCGGAATGGAATTCTAGGCTCATTTGGTTGGCTAATTGTTGGTAGTGGTCTAGACCAGTCGGTGTAATAAGGAGGGTTGTCCCGCTTTGTAAAGTCGATGTTTGCTTCTGGGTTGAGCCAATCCATGTTATTAGACATAGCTCGAGCAATGTTATCAAGGTGATATTCGACCTCGATGGCACTTTCGAGCTATCTTTTAACAGTTGAAATGCTTCATTCTTGATTCGCTTCAACTCTGATTTCGTCATCTTCTTTACTTTGAACTTTTCTTGCAGGATTTTAGCATGCTCCAAAGTAGTACCGTCGACCAGATCTTGACCTTCTTCAGGGTAGGGAGTGGAATTGACAAGTGTAGAAAACCATTCAAATTCCTCGGTGTTATCTTCATCTAGCCAGGATAGGACGTCAGCCTTGAAGCGCTTCTTCTTCTTTTTCTTAGGCCTAGATGAGGATTCGGTTTTGTACTTTGTGGGTGAGGCGGGTTGTTGTTGGGGCTCATGGTATTCTTCATCATCACCACCGTATACTCAAAGTGGTCACCGGTTTTTGAGTCCGGGTGGTAACTCAAAATCCTGAGGTTTATCAGCAGAAGAGCGGGGAGGAGATCTTTGTTGAGCTGGAGTCCTTTGTGGTGGAGGCGGCATTGAGTACTTGAATCAAGATGATTCACCGACTTCTTTGTGCATTTAGGATCCTTATCCTTATCTTGATCTTTGTCTTCATCATCTCTTGAACGCTTAGGCCTTATAGCCTCTTCTCTGAATGATGACTTGAGTTGGTATTCCAAAGAATGCTTCAAACATTTTAGCTTCATGGGAGGCAAACGTTGCAGAGCGTGTTGACATTTGCGCTACCAGCCGGTTTACTAATTCATCATCTGAGAATATTGTAGTTTCAACTGGATTGATGCTCAAATTCATTGGAGTTGATTTCATGGCTTGCTTGGCTAAATGTAAGAGATTCGGATAAAGTTGTGCGGTATATATCTCCTTTGTCGGTTCGAATGACCTCCATTAAAAACTTGTGAGTGTATCCTTTTATCATCTCGTCCATGCTCCCTTGAAGATCATCCTTCATAAGCTTCGGTACATACTCCCTTTCAACTTGCATCTTGTCATTCTCATCATGAAGATACGTTATCGATCCGAGGAAAGTCAACTTTATGTGGAGAATATCTTTCTTTCTGACTCGTTTGACAGCTTTAACGATTCGATTCTTAGATTGAGAGATCCAAGATGGAGTTGGCTTCTTTATTGATTTGGATGATGATTTGGTTGATTTCTTTGATGGTGGTGGTGAAGAATGAGAAGAAGAATCGATGATGAAGAGACATGAGGAGACTCGGATCCTTTGGAGGTTCGAAGGTTTTCTCCTCTCGATCGGCGGGCTGTCTAGCGAAACTTATCATAATCGGTCATATCTCGGACTTATCTTTTCTTCATCTTTTCTGTCTCGGTCTTTTCTTTGTCACCCTCATCTTTCTCGGACTTTTCTTTAACAGGTTCTTCAGATTCATGCTCAATAGTTTCTTCCACGGGCTTTTGTTGTTGCTCCAAAGTGGTGGCACGATCCCTTATCGGGTTTATTAACCGCATCAGGATCTGGTGAAGGTTGAGCTGCACCACTTGACCCTCCGGGCCACCCATTTGTTCTTTTGCAAATTCTTTTGCCACGTGTTGGAGTCTAAGGAATTTGAACTTCTTCTGTATGAAGTATACAATTGCTCTTCATCTTCATCTGAGCTTTCTTCATAAGGCACAAGTACATGAGTCTTCCCTTTTCCTTTGTCAGCTGATGGACTTGGAGGTTTAGCTGCTGAAGGAGGTGTTTCGGTTGCAGATTCAGAGTAGAAAGTCTCTTCATCGATTCATAGCCTCCGAGTCCTAGTCCATTAGCTTTCTCTGCGGTTCAGGCTTAGATACGGGAATAGGAACAGCTTCCTTGGCGGAACTGTCCCCTTTCGTGGAGGATTCCTCCTGGAAACATCCTCGACTCTCGCTTGCAGACTTCCTCTTCTGTTCTCCTAGTAGGTGTTCGAAGGCTTTTCATCGAGATGACCAACTTTGCCTTCTCGTCTTTGCTACTTGATACCTTTTGTGCGTTTCAAGCCTTTTGATTTCATTAGTCAGAAGGTGATCGGCAGACGGCACCTGTTTCTTTGTAGACGATTCCTTGATTCGTGATAGTGTAGGCTCGGTCAACATATCGTGATTATCTGGTCATTGAGCCTCTGTGGAATGTCGGGATAAAGTCCAAGTGCTCTCTGGATCAACAATTTCGTGTATCTGACATAGGGAATCTTTTAGCCAAGTTTCTTGTGAAATGACATCATGTATTCCCATAGCGATGCTTCAATTTCGATGTCCTTTTTGTTGATTAATGACCAGAAGATTTGTAGTTCCATGAGCTTGGGATGCTCATAACCACTATCACGACCGGAGACCGATTTGGTAATGATGATGTAGAGGGTTCTCCACGGTTGAGGAATGTTCTTAAGCTCCACATGAGAATGCTTAGTGATTATTCCTGAAGCTTCATCATAGCCAATATCAATCAGAATTTCGAGCTGTCTCTTGAGGTGTGGCATAGAAGTCGGTTGGCTCGATCTCAGGAATTAGAAGAACACCCCGTAGATCTGCTTGTGTGATGGTGATTTGTTTGTGATTTAGCATCACAGTCACCGCACTTTGACCTTTGATCCTTTGCATTGAATTCAAGAATTGTTGTATGTAGATCTCGATCTGTAGCGAGTGTGAGAGCATATTACGTACGGATGGTTCTTAAGAATATCCACGACAATCAAGCAAGAAGATTCTAAGCATGTGAGGGTTTCAAAGTCAACTCTGAGATTGTTCTTTACAATCTTTCTTGGATAGCCATTAGGGAAGATATCGGCAATTGTGAGAACCTCGGGTGCATCCACATTCATTTGAGCAGCCATGTCGCGATCTGAAATAACATTAGCCAAAAGAACCAACATATCGAAAGACATAATGTTAGTCAACGAAGGTTTTATTGTCTAATTTTTGAATGTACAGTGTTAATGATTGTTACGAGTCCTAAGTCACTTGTTTGTCCAATAGTCCAATGACGTCGTGAAACGTTTCGCGAGTTAGTTAACTTTAAGTATTAAAGTTTATGTTATCACTTATAGTTCACAACATATCAAACGTTTAATTTTATTAGTGACATTATTGGATTCGTGACGTTATGATTCATTTATTTACAGGTTTGCACGCGTAACAATTCAAAACAAAGGTTTGATCAAGGCTTATGCGTAGGAATAGTAGCTTATGCGTAAACAAGATAAGTATACGCGTAGACGTAAGCTTACGCGTAGGATCCTGACTTACGCGTAAGAAATATTACGCGTAGGAACAGGAGAACCTTATGCGTAAAACTTAAGCGTAGGCATATATAAACCTTACGCGTAAGGATTACTCGTAAGAGTAAACCTTATGCGTAGAGTCATTTGTTACGCATATCCTTCACAGGATACGCGTAGTCCCATTGACACCTTACGCGTAACAGTTACGCGTAAAATTTCTCTTACGCATAACTTTCTACGCGTAAGGTGATCCTTATGCGTAGAGTAACAAGAACCTTGATTCGAAGTTTTATGCGTAGCAATCTTGAAATAAAATCATCATATCATCAATATTATCATTAACATTCATTATAAAATAGATCATGGCATGAAAGCTTGTTAAACAAGCGATTACGCGTAGAAAGTCATACGTGTAAGTCAAAACCCTAGAGTTTAAGAATTACGCATATGATTTCTAGCCATAGGAATTGCACCAAACGTTTTCTGGTAGGTCTTAGGTGTTGTGAGAGTCTAATAACCAAGTTTTAACATCCAAAACGCAGTGAATCAAAAATACCCAAACCTAAGAACATTAAACCCTAAATACCAAGCCTGGAAATCATTAATTCAACATGATTTTAACATCACACAACAATATTTTTAACCAAATACAATCACATTTGAAAATACCCAAAACCACGCATAAACCCTAAATTTGAAATTCACTCAATTCGTGTATCTGGGTTCGTTTAAGTGATGAAAATGAGTTTATTGATGTAATAAGAACATTTTAACACTATACTTTTAATCACAAACACCCATTCTTGATTAGGTGTTCATACGCTTATGCATAGAACACCAAATCAATCATATGCAAAAATTTGACCGTTGGATTCGTGTAAAAATCAAAACCAATGTTTATAAACACGTTAAGATCATGAAACAACTTACAAATTGATGATCAAACACGATTTGAAGAACGAATTTTGTGCGTAGGATTTGTTGAGTTAGGAGTAATAAATGTGAAGTGAAATGTTAGGTGGGGTGTTTTTAATAAAATGACTTTAATCTTTTGGCAGTTTTGGTCCCTCCACCTTTTCCTTTTTCATCCAAAGCCATTTAACTTCCATTATGGTTACCAAACAAAGATTTTAAGAAATAACTTTGACGACACTCCCCTTTGACTTAAGAAAATAATGAAAGGTTATAATTTTAGACCGAGGAGTGTCAGTTTAACCAGAAAAGTTTACCACCATTGATACAAGAAACAACCGAGAATAGAGTAACATGCAAGTACACGATGTTTTGAAACAGTTAAGAATTTATTTTCTCCCCTCAACACTTGATCGGAAAAATCTTGAATTTTAAAGATTATAGTGTTGCCGGAAGAAATGTACTTGCAATGTTGAAAGAAAATAGATAGAAGAATATTTTTGTTGTTTTATCGGATTTTATACTTTTGTATTTTGTTTTTGAAAAATATTTACAAAAGAGATTTTGGTGTTTGACAGGTTTTAAGATTGTTTTAGGAGGGCATCCAATTCCTCTTGAGTCAAACACCTCATACCAATCCGGTGGACCAACTCATTAAACCTAGCGGGAGGCAAGGCTTTGGTGAGAAGATCGCCAATTGGTATTCTGTACCCACAAAATATAATTCAACAACATTCGCTCCACGTGATCCTTGATGAAATGATATCGAAGATCGATGTGCTTTGATTTCGAGTCTTGAACTAAGTTGCACGAGATCGCAATGGCACTCGATTGTCGCGATACATCGGGATTACGTCAAATCGTAACCATAGTCTTTGAGTTGTGTTCTCATCCAAATGACTTGAGCACAACACGCCGACATGGCTACATATTCTCCTTCGGTTGAGGACAGCGATGTACAATCCTGCTTCTTCGATTGCCATGACACTTTGTCACCAAGAAATTGTAAAGCTCCCGAGGTACTTTTCTGTGAGTCTAAGCATCCTGCGTGGTCAGCGTCTGAAAAGGCGATTAGTTCAAAACCGAGAATCCTTGGATACCGATTCCCAAATTAATGGTTCCCTTGATGTATCGGAGGATTCTTTTAGCCTCGAAGAGGTGGGTTTCAGTTGGTCGCGACTGATAACGGGAGCAAAGATATACGGCAAAGACAATATCAGTCGCTAGGTTAGATACATGAGAGAACCAATAATACTACGGTATTTTGTAGGGTCCACCAATTTCCTATGTAAATCACCGTCTAGCTTCTTGGTATGAGCCATTGGTGTGGCATAGGTGTCACAGGTTTGCATTCCAAATTTGTGTAACAATTCAAGGGCATATTTGGACTGACTCAAGAAAATACCACGGGGTGATTGATGAACTTGTAGTCCTAGAAAGAACGTAAGTTCACCCATCATGGACATTTCAAAATGTTTCTTCATTAGTTTTGCTAAAGCGATTGAGTACTTTTTATGAGTTGACCCAAAAATGATGTCATCCACATAAATTTGAACAATTAAAATATGTTCCCCGTGATATTGTATGAAAAGAGTTGGGTCAACTGAACCTTTGGTAAAATTATTGGTAATGAGGAAAGATGATAGCTTATCATACCATGCCCGAGGGGCTTGTTTGTGACCGTAGAGAGCTTTCTTCAGTTTATAGACATGATTAGGGAACTCTGGATCAATGAATCCTTACGGTGACCGACATAAACCGTTTCTTTTAGTTGTCCATTGAGAAAAGCAGTTTTGACATCCATATGAAAGACCGTGATGTTCATGTGAGCCGCAAATGCCGAAAAAATCGAACGACCTCAAGACGAGCAACCGGAGCAAAAGATTCTTCAAAGTCAATACCCTCTTCCGGACGATAACCCTTAGCCACCAGGCGTGACTTGTTTCGATAACGTTTCCTTCAAAGACATCAATTTGTTTTTCCAAATCCATTTTAGACCAATGACGAAGACCCTGTTGGTCTTTCAACCAGTTCCCATACTTCAAGACGTTTAAATTGGTTGAGTTCTTCTGGCATGGATTCAATCCAGCTTGTCCTTTGTCATTGCGTCTTTGATGTTTTAGGTTCGATTGGCAAGCGGTGAGTGCATAAATGCAATGTTCACCGTCTGTGTGAAGACGTTGTCTCGTAACGACCGGTTGATTCGGATTGCCAATAATATTTTCCAGAGGATGGTCTTTTGTCCATCTATGTGTGGAGGGTTGATGTTGGTATACATTGTGCGATTTTGAGGATTCAAATGGCTTGTTGAAGATTCTGCGACATCTGGTGCGGCAGTCTCATTAGCAAACGGGTTAAAGAACGCATTTGGATCAAAATCTGCGGGTGGGGGTACTTCATTCAGAACATCATCAGCCGGTTCATCATTGTTGGAAGCGGTTTGTTCAACTGTTGTGTTGGAGTCAACGGGTGGTGCTTCTTCAACCGTAGTTGTTGTAGCGGTGTATCGTATAAGAGTATTATCGGGTTGAGCGGAAACAGCGGATACACGAGCACGTTCATCAATATCGCCACCGAACAGGAGCAAATAACCTTTCCATTTGTTGACGAGTAAGTCGGGGCTTTGTTCAACCGATGATGGGGTTTGGGGAAGTTTAAGCGGTTGTGTCCGGGTTCCAAGTCTGTTATACTCGAAGCCATTTCCGTAAGTTCATCAAAATGAGCATGAATCGTTTCCATAACTTCCTTTGTTCGACGATTCCATTCGAAACCTTTAGAATTATCACAATATCCTATAAAGACTCCAATGTCAACTTTGGCTTTGAGCTTTCCAAAGTCATCACGATCATTATTCGGATAGCAAAGAGATCCAAATACATGAAAGTGTTTGAGATTCGGTTTTCTGTTGTGGACAGGCTCAAAAGGTGTTTTGTTGTGGCGTTTTGTAATCATAGAACGGTTTTGAGTATAGCATGCAGAGATACGACTTACGCCCATAAGTAATCTGTAAGTTTAGCATTGATTAACATTGTTCTTGCAGCTTCCACTAACGTTCGGTTTCGATCTTTCAACAACTCCGTTTTGTTCTGGTGTACGTGCAATAGATGTCCGATGCTGAATTCCCACTTTCTCATAAAATTCACGAAGAGTTTGGTTAACAAATTCATGCCTCTGTTTGTTCGATTTGTCGAACGGTGTTTCGTAGTTGAACTTGTATTTTTGTGAGAAGGTGATGATCATCTGTGAAGCTTGATCTTTGCTACGAAGAAAGTAGACCCAAGTCCAGCGTGAATAGTCATCAACAATTACTAAGATGTAGCGTTTGCCATTGATCGTTGAGCAGCGCATCGGGCCACACATATCCATGTGAAGAAGATGAAGCACATGCTGAGAGCTGTGTTCCACCTTTGAAGGAAAATGAGCACGAGTGCTTTTTCCTTGTTCACAAGCTGAGCAAAGGTGATCTTTAGAATACCAAAATCGTGGGAGTCCTTCAACTAGTTTGTGTCGAGCAAGGTTGGTGATGGTTTGAAAGTTTAGATGTGAGAGACGACGGTGCCATAGCCAGGATTTTGTTGATGTTGCCTTTGAAAGTAAGCAGATGGGAGAAGAAGCAACCATGTCTTGCATAGAGATAGTGTAAAGACTGGAATTACGAGCGGACATAAGGTCGTTTCCTTGTAGATCACTTAATGAAACAAGTTTTCTCCCGAAAGAAACCTCCAAATCACCATCACAAAACTGACCTCGAAAGCAGATTGTGACCGAGGCCTTCCACATAATAAACCCCGCTAATTTCGATGTTCCCATTGATATAGTCTCCGTAGCCCATGATAGCTGCGAAGTGATCATTCCCGAACCAGAAAGTGCCAATGAACTTTGCAATAAAGTTTGATAACAGTTTAAGGTTGCTGTCATGTGTCGGGAACATCCGCTATCAACAATCCAGAGAATGATCGTATCACTGCATTACACCTGAGCGACACAATAATGATGGAATAGAAGTAGATGTGGAACCCAAAATGTTAGAGGGTTCCGTGCGCTTATAGTAGACATACAAACAACAATAGCTTTAGGTATCCATTTAAATCCTAGTGTGTTATATATCCATTTCGGCCATCTCCAACTAGTATTTGCTTTAGTCTTAGTGAATGCACTAGGTGGTACTTCATTCCTAGGAGGTGAAATTGGAGCTACAGGGACAGCAAATCGTTTCTTAGAATCTAAAGAGGCGGTCTACCAAGCACAGACTTAGAAAGATTAGTGGGCCTAGAGGTATTCCGGTTCTTAGGATTCCTTAAGCGAGAGATGATAGCTTTAGCAACACATTTATCATGACAATCAGAATTCATACTTTTACGACAAATAACACAAGGTGCATCGAATGAATATCAAAAGTGCTTAATGGTTTAGCATTCGTTACATCACTATTTCTATTACATTTGCCGACGCCTTAATATCTATAGTGGAAACAACGTGAGTCTTATTCATAGTCCTAGGGTGTTCTTCTACTTTAGCATTCCTTATTGATCTTTTCTTAGGTCGCAACTTCCTATTCTTCGATGTAGTGCTCCTAGGTCGTGAAGTCGGACGTTTGGAAAAGAGCAACTATTCCTGTTTCAGTAGAAGGAGGCACGTTAGCAACTTGTGATTTGGCAGTAGGGATTCTAGGTTCACGATTACTAAGTGTTACTTGGGCTATTCTCTTAATCACGGTAGGCGGAAGTTGTTCATACTTTCCTAACATTTCTCTTAACTTGAAGATAGTGTGAATCGATCTTGATTTTCGGACCGAATATTTCCATCAAAATGCATAACTTCTTTAGTGTGTGCAAGATAATGATCAAGTTCATTTGATGCTTCATCACGAGTCTTTTGAGTAAATCAAATATGACACCATATTCCTTTTAACTTTTACAAGTTCTTGTTCATATTTTGAGATTTGACACTTAAAAGACACGTTTTGATCATCCAGTTGCTCAATTTTAGGATCGAAAGATTTTGCAATGCAATCGGGCGATTTTGTGTTGAAAAGCAAGTTGTTGATCGTGAATATCTTTTGACACCAATTAAGACGACGTATTGCATTTGAAAGTTCGTTTGACAATCGTTTGTTTTCAACTTTGAAGGACTCGATCTGAAGCACATTATCGGTGTTCTCAACATTTAACCACGTAATCAACAAGATCGTCAGAGATATAATCAAATGCATATGACAAAGAATTCAATAGCACAACATTATGGACATCACACGATGACATCTTCCAAGAGACGATCAACATCTTTTCTCAACATTTTCTTTTTACGTTTAGTATTAGAAATAGATGTTTCGTTTTCTCAAAACGACCTTCATTATCCAAGTTCCTTATGAAAGTCCCTTTCCCAAGACAATGCACAACTTTTCAAATTTTTAACATTTGGTAAAAGATTTTTCGGAAAAATGTCTCTTTGTTCTCGCGCCAGAGGCGATTGAAAATGTTGAACTTTGATTTCGGAATGATATTCTATCTCATGTTGTAAAGTTTTGAGGTCAGCCATGAAAAGGTCAAAATATCGAAGAATTTTGCGATTTTCGGGTTTTGAGTTTACTTCACTGATGGAAGGTAAAGGACCATAAGTTTGTGCATAATCCGGTTTGGGATTAACATTAGAAGACTCGGACGTTTTTATGATAATCCTTGGTGTGTTAGAAGAATCCGTTGGTGTGACGAAAGTGACCGCTTTTGAATAGTTAAAAGGTTTGTTGTAAACAACTTTTTCTAATTTTGATCGACTCTCGTCTTACGATCTAATTCCTCTTGACGATGATATTCAACAACATCATAACAATTATCAATTTTATATTCTGCTTTGGAAACTTCGGGATTTGGTTTGAATGCTTTGGTTGAAAGCTTAGGTTTGTAATCAGCAAGATTTGGTCCATAGCCATTTGGATTTGGTTTTAAAGTAAAATTTTCAATAGCTATGACCGACTCACCATGTTTGTAAACAACAGTTTTAAACTCTTTAAGTTTGTTTTGCAGGCCGATGATTTCTTCAAGATGATCATTTATTCGTTTCGTTGAATGCTTTTTGTATGCAGAGAACTGTTTTTGACAAGTTAACAACTCAACCTTAGCTTTTTGATTTTCCAAGGTGAGAGCATTAATTTGCTTTTTATGTTCATGTTTCAGTTGTTCTATTTCAGACAACAAAGCATTCTTGAAGCGGCTAGATCACGATCTGTCTCTAAATATTTTTCATTTTGATAAGATTTGGCAAAGGCTGCTTCAAAACCGTTTTCACGCTTTTCTTGAGTTTTGAAAAAGTTGAGTTGCTTTTGTAAACATTCAAAATCCTTGGTTAACAGTGCATTTTGCTTTTCAAGTCCTGATTAATGGCATGACATTTATCCACTATGGTCTGTTGGTCTTGTATTAAACGAGCAAAATCTGGATGAGGCAAAAGTTCGGTGTGTTCAACGTGAGTCGCAACATGATCATTACTTAGATCCTCAAGTATAACCACGGAGTCATATTGAGTATCAAGGGAAACCATAAGGTCATCTTGATCATCAAATATAACTACGGGGTCTATTTGAAAATCGTCGGAATGAGATGTGGATGACTCATTTTGAACATTCGGAGCCTTGCCGGATTCAGATGTTGGCGGAGATATGAGATCAGAGATAAATATGGTTTGTTCGGTACATGAGACAAGCCATCGTGTCATACACCGGGCCTGTGTCACTCATGTGTAACTCATGCATATTAGCCATCAACATAACTGCTGCATTGGCCTGCAAGTCCTCCATATCATCATCCGAGTCTGCATTTGCCATAAAGCTCTGTTCTTTGTCTATGAGAGTTCCACCAGCTTCATCCTTAAGAGCCAAAAGAAGAGCCTCTTTGTGATAAGCACGCCCGAGTCCTAGGCTTTGGGCATGCATTAGCCGATGTCCCTTCTCATTGCAGTTGTAGCATCGAAGACCATTCAACCCATTCTGAGCATTCCCTTGTTCCACCACTTGAGTTCTATTGTTATTCCTACCCACGATTAAACCCTTGACCACCGCCCATCGGCGACCATAACCACGATTCTAAACTTCAACTCGTCCATTGTTCACAACTGCTTGATTCCTTGTGTTAGATGAGGAACGAATACGGTTGTTGGACTTGTTGGTATAACGGCTAAAGGCATTAGCAATCATAGCAAATCCTTGTTGCAATGCTTGAACGGATCGATTCCTCATTAGCTTTACTGACAAGTGGTTGAGCATTGTTGTTGTTGTATGGAACCAATTGAGTTTGTTGAGATTGAGGTTGTGAAGGATCATATGGTGTGATTGTAGCAGTTGGTTGAGGAGAATAACTGTTTTGAGCATATAAGGCAAGTTGTTGATTTTCCGGATGTGTCGGTGGAGCAATTTGAGCACGGAGAATCCTTTCCCTATCAACTTCCTTTTCATGAGGCTTCAAGTAATCGTACAACAATCCATATGTAGAATGATGCATATTCTTCGCTTGACGGAGAAAAATGACATACTTCTCCCATTCAGGACCAAGACTACTCAGGACTTAGTATTCACTGCAATTCTTGGCATGATGATGTTGTGTTTATCCAAATCATTGATGATGTCCGAAAATGATGATGATAAGACTCTAGTGTCTCTCCGTGTTCAATCATGAAGTGTTCATAAGCCAAGTAAATTTTGGATTCCAAATCCTCCGATTGAGTCGATCCTTCCATAAGAAGATGAATATGATCCCACATTTCCTTTGCAATATTTTGAGCATCAACACTTCGAAGAATTGGGTTAGGTAATCCTAAGAGGATATATTGCATTGCAAGTTCATCGGCTTCATAGTGTAGAAGTTCCTCTGCATTCAGTCGGCAATAGCAATGTTGGGTTGTTCATCTCTTGGTGGATTAGCATTTGGATCGGCGGGTACGATAACAAGAGGCATTTGAAATGGACCTTCCAAGATAACCTTCTTTAAGAACTTTCCATGTGGCTTCTTCAGATCACAAAATCTAAAGAACCTTATCACCCATTGATCGTAGTTTCCTGGAGTGAGCATTGGAGGTCTATCAGTGATCCACCTCATGAATTGATTTTTGGCTACTTAAAGCTTCACACATCTTTGCAAACCAAGTGGGTTCCTTTATAGTGTTCCTTGATGGATGTTGATTGAATTCGTTTGTGTAAGGTTGAACTTGAAGACTTGGTGGTGGTGGAACCATTTGAGGTTGTGGAATTGCAGCAAGTTGTGGAGTATGTTGTTGATTAAATTGTTGTTGATAAATTGCTTGTTGTTGATTCCATTGTTGATGTTGTGGAGTTAGTTGTTGTTGACGTTGAGAATAAGTGTAAGGGAAATAGTTAGAGTATGGTGGTTGTGACATGTTGAAAACTTGTGTTGGTAAAAATGGATCTTTGTAGTCGAATGAACCTTTGTTGATGAAGTGTCCTTAGGGGTAGAAATCACAAGAAACCAAGTAGAACTTATGCGTAAAGACACCAAAGGTACGCGTAACAATCAAGAGTTACGCGTAGATTTAGCTTACGCGTAAGTAGGGTAAAGGCACTAAAGTTATGCGTAGACACAAAGTTAGGCGTAGAAACTTATGCGTAGGATTACCTTAGGCGTAAGACAAGGCTTAGGCGTAAGATTAATCTTATGTGTAGGATTTCTACGCGTAAGCTTATGCTTATGTGTAAGTTTAGGGTTTTATCCCAAGTGATCTTTTACACTATCACAGTGCAAAAGATATCCAAAGTCGACGTATTTTCAGGCTTATCCAAGCAAGAAAACACGGAGTAAACCACGAAAACGAAGATCAAACCAAGGAAAAAGTTACGCGTAAGATTAGGGTTTCACTTACGCGTAGCTTACTCGTAAAAATGATTTTGCCCAAATTTGTTTCTAAACCAGATTTGTGTTATGGAATAGCTTCAATATCACCAAAATAACACAAAAGTGTGAAACTTGATGAACCAAAACAGCTAAACGGGTTACGCGTAGAACGACACCCTCGAACAAAAACAAGCTTAAAAACTTAAATCCACGCGTAAAGGTTGAAACTTTTTGCCAAAAACAAGTATTTTAACACCTTAAAACGTTGAAAGTACAAGAATCTTGAAAAGTGTAAAAAACGAATTTTTAAGCGAACCAAAGTGGTAACCACGTTTACGCGTAAGACCGAAACAAAAAACTTCAAAAACGAAAGTGTTAACCCAACTATTTGGCGATTGATACCACTGATAGGTCACTAGATTTACAACACAAGCTTACTAGAAAGATAGAGAGGAGATAGAGTGGCGGATGAACAATACACACACAAACACACACGTATAAACTATGATGGTTAGGCGTAGAGTGTGAAAGAGAAATGCATTGAACAACCAACCTTCAAATGAAGGTTTACAACAGTATTTATAGAAGGGAAGCTAGGGCAACACTCCTAGTCCCTTCCTTTCTCCTATGGGCTTGGGCCTAAGCTCATGGGCCTTCTACATAAGCTTAAGGCTAATAACAAACATAAAGGCCATAATTAAGCTACCTATTACATATGAGTAACTAACACTTGAATAAAGGTTTAGGAGTGATTCCAACAAACATCAAACAGCCATGACAGCTGGTTACTTCGGTAACTCCTTGTGGGTTACGCTTAGTGTTGTCTCAAGCGGTCTACAGTCGTGGGGTGATGCTTCGGTGTACATCAGTGACTCACCTGAACTGTAGGTGTACTTCGATACATCGTGTTATTCTACTTGAGGGACTCCAGTTCAGGAACAGCCTTTGCTAGAATTTGTTGGAATATGCTCGTGTCATAATAAATGATTATATGGCTAGTCATATGTGAGCCTATGGGGTCACACACATATACACTTAGACACCATTGTCATAATGTATTTATCGTATTTACATTATGTATAACCTTTGTTACACAAGGGGGTAAAGTGGAGTATTTGGACTTTGAAGGGCCTAATGTGTATCTTATGATTTGACATCAATTAGCATTAATACTAATTGATGAGAATTGATGATGATTGATGATAATTGGTAAGTTACAATTTGGTCTTAAAATCTCTCCCTCCCCTCCCCTCTTTGTACGGCACAACACACACACCTAAAGGGTGTTTTGGTTTTTGTTTTTCCTTCCTTGATAATTCTAAGGGTAGTCTTGTGCAAGGATCGGTGTAAAGGTTAAGACTAGCATCAAAGGGTGATCGTTGGACGTGTAGTGTGTTTCACACATTGGGAAAGGCCAACCTCATTGGTCTTTTGGTTTCTTGGTTCCATTCGTGGAGGTGATTGGTGTCTAGTAACCGGAATCACGCTACAAAGGTATAAACCTTATGTTTGTTTTATTTGATTGATCATATGGCTATATGGATCCGTTGTTGGTGATGATTCCGCTGCGTTTATATGTTTACTTTATGTTTTTTATATTCATCATCACCTATAGTGGTTTCAGAGCCATCATATGTGCCATATGATTATCGGGTATGCGAAAAAATGGTCAAAAACGCGTGTTTTTAAGTGTTTTATGCAACCACTTTCAAAACAGCCCCGAGGGCTCTATTTTTCATGGATTAGGAATATTATTAGTAATATAAAGATCTGTGATTTTTGGTCCTATGGCCATTGGTTTCGCATACGTTAATTAAACAATGTGTTCGCACGCAAAAAATGGCTTTTATCGCGTTGTTTTAATCGATTCTTGAAACGATTTGAAAACAGCCCCTATGGCTTAATTTTCTGTGGTAAAATGATTTTTAGAAGGTCTAATTTCAGTAGGTTTGAGAACCTAAATCCATTTTACTCGCGTACCAATCGGGGTTTTAATTCTTGTTGATTATTTCTTCGATTCGTTGGCTAATTCTTTTATTTCATGTCATTTAAATTGTTCCCATGGCAAATACATGCATGTTTGCTCATGGGATTAGCCAACACCTTGTTATGTTCATAATTTTATGGTATTATTATGTGTATATGCAAAGCCGATGAAAACCTAGACCACTTGTGCTATGAATGATTGTGATTGTCGTTTATTTCTTGTTTTTTGGGGTTTGCCATTGTTTCGGCCTTTATGTATGAGTTTTAATTTGGTTTTTGCCATTGTTTGGGCATTTTACAATAGATAGATAGTAGATTAGATGTATTTTATATTCTATATATTGTAACCGATGCTTGGAATGGAATGGCGAAGCATAAAAGACATAAAGATACAAAATGGCTGCTCGAACAAGCTGCAGTAAAACGGCGTTTCCCGGTGATTGGTGGCGTATTTTTTAACCAATTTTTTACTGCAGGTAGACAACTCATGGTCCCACAACTTTGTAGTTTGGTGCTAAGCTCGGGGATGACTCCTTCTAGGCCATTTGGGCCTCCGAATGCATAAATTTTGGGCTGGCAGATTCACTTTTCATGTGCATAATGGGCTTCTACTTGTCCTAGCTTGGTCTTGGAGCAAGTGGGAGTCCTCCGTGTGGTTGTGGTTTATGTCCCTAGATGACTCTTGGTTCTCGTGATGGCTCACGAGACCAAGCATAGGTTCTTTCATCGGTTGAGGCTTTGCATATTGTGGTTGTGTGTTGGTTCTTTGCTTATTATGTATGTTGTGAATGTATACAACTTGCAAATTGTTTTCTAAAACTTAAAACGCAACACAAACCATTTTTTTTAAACTAAATCTTATGATTTAGTTTAAATAAGTTTAAATACGGATTTAACTTAAAATCATTGTTTTAAAAAATAACACTTAACTTGTTATGTATGTTATTCGATTTATGTATTGTCCAATCTCTATTATAATCCACATAGGTTCTATATTAGACTTGAAAATGGACAACTTGACACACATGAATTAAAACAATGATTAGACTTAAGTTAAGAAAAGTTTTTAACTTGTGCTACGAAGAATGAATGCATGCTTCTTCGTACACCTTTTTTGATTCAAATCAAAATATTTTACCCGTCACAAATTTAAGTCATGCCGTCCAATCGCTTGAGAACACTTGCAATTATTTTTTGCCTATGCGTGGGACCTAGGTTGAATTGTAACCTGTTAGAACGTTTTGACACGTTGCACACTCTCAAACCTTGAAAGATCTAGCACTCGTGGATCGTTAGTGTTGCCTATGTAATCATAAGCAAACTAATAGAAAATCTCTACAACTCGTGTTCTAAAGCGGAATGTAAACACAAGTTGTTATTACTAAGAACACTTAGATCCTCTATGGATCTTTTTATTCACCGAAACTCTATGTTTCAGATATCTATCTATTACAAACTATATGGTTTCTTTTATAACCAAGGAACCCTAATCTCTTACTACCCAATCGACTAAACATGCAAGCATGCATTTAATGACTAATACACTAAACTATATTGAGCAGTACAATAAAACCCATGCTAACCTTGGGCCGTTCAAAGATAATAATGAGTTAGCATTTAATACAGTAAGCGCATGCTGATCCTAGTCGACTTTTACCCTTCAGAAGTAACACGGTAATGCTTGTACTCTTCAAGAGAATCACTTCTTCAAAGATATTTTGCTTCTACTTCAGAAACCTTCGGCAAGTAATGACAGCAGAAATCCTACTTCACATAATTCCCAACAATAATCCTCCCCTAAACTGGAATTTGACTTGGTTAAGTTCCAGTTTCCTGACCTTGAAAGATCTTTGAGACTTCATACTAGAGGATTGTTATCACACATCGAGTAAAAGAACCAATAACAAACTCATCTCTATGATGATCAACCTTTGAGACTCCATGTCTTTGCAGCAACACAAGACATAATGTACATCAATACTTATCGTTGCATAGTATTCTCATCACATCCGGTGTGTTAACATCCGAGAGAGGTGAATCATTGAAAATAATGGATTTGTTGTCTCTTTACCAATAGCCATTACCACTGGAGTAGCCAAATGTTTAAGTTCGTAAACTATGGTACATTGATAACCATCTAATTTATGAGTAAATCAGCAACTATATTAACGGATTTGAGGTGTCTTTACCTGTAGCCGTTTGCTCAGGACTAGTCAATTCTTAGAATTGGTGAATTGATAACCAAATATGGAGATAGTTGCCTTTACCACAATCCATATACGTGTGGGCTAGCCAATTCTTGGATTCCAAAAGGAATAGACCATGGTGAATTGAGGACCATACAACTCTCAACAATTAAGCATGGGTGGTTGCAGACCCTATGATTTTGAGCAAACCATTACAGATATCAACAGATTTGACATGTCTTTACCAAAGCTGTACCCTTTGGACTAGCCAACTTTTGATATACACAAGGTATATCTGGTGAGTTAAAAACCATCAACGAAATACAACAAATCTGCAAAAGAGAGTTTTTTTTTTTTTTTTTTTTTTTTTTACTAAGAAACAATACAAGGAATACAGACATAATGGAGTAAAATAAAACAAATAATGCAAAGGACCAAAAAGATACCATTATGAAGATGAAGACGCAGCTTGAGCTTGAAGGAGTTGTGTCTTTATCAAGCTAATCAGCTTGTTCACCGTGGTCTTTCATTTCCAATTGGATCTGGAGGAATTTCCGCCGAGTCAACATCCTCTCCATAAGTCTTTTGGACAATGGGTAAGTTCTTTCAGCCAACATGCAGACTGTGATCCCACCCTTCGTCTCAACTACATGCACACGAGGCAGAGGATAGAATCTCCAAGATTCAACCCTCCATAAATGTGAGTTCTCCCAAATGAAATGTCATCAAAAACTTATTCTTTTTCCTTTGAATATTCTCAACCAAGTTATCAAAAATAAACTTAGACCAATTATAAGTTACTCCTTGGGAAAGACACACAATACCACATCCCAGTTGGGAAGAGAACTGATCCCATCCACCTGACTTGTTGCTAATGCATTGAAGCAACGTGTGAGCCAAGAACCTCCACTTAGGGCAAAGATGCTTCTTCAGCCAAATGTCAGTCCTCGAACCTCGATAGCCAATCGCTCTCAGTCCAGTAAGTACCGCCTCCTGATTAGAGTGATATACTCCATCAGCATCTTCCAAGCGAAGCTTCCTCCTTATTAGCTCTTCCGTAACCACGTGCTCTGTTTCGTCAATCGTAGCCACAATCTCTGTTTCACTTCGATTTGAAGCAGATGCCCAAAACTGAGTGACTAGCGATTCATATATTGCATTCGGAGAATGTGTTAGAGCAAAGCAAAGCTTGGATATTTTCAAGAATTCCACCATCGGTTCATACAGCTCATCATCTTTAGCTTTTCCCAGAAAAGCAACTTTGTTGTGATCCTTCTTAAATTCAAGTTCCATTTGATGAATTGAGATTTTAGGGTTATGTTTCTCGTAATGAAGTGTTTTGGATGAAGGAGAGGGAATCGTTTTGTTTTGAAGTGGAATAATATGAGTGGTGGAGTGGTAGTTGTTGCCCAAGTTATAGTCAAAAGAATTAGACCGTTTGGTTGACCGTAGCTTACGTGTATTTCAACGTGACCCAAGAAAGTGTAATGCTTCAGAAAACAGATAACCAACCTGCTGAAGTTATACACTTCAGTAGAAACCAACCCAAGACTAGGAAATCTTTGGTAAGTTTCTAGAATTAATGTGCCAACCACTCGCATTAATTCCCATTGACCCCCGAACCCGTCTATAAAATGATCCCAATGCACACATAACTCTTCATCAAAGATCCCCAAAAATCATTATAAACCCTAGCTTCTTCAAAGCCCCAAAATTAATCACAAATAACCATGAGTAGTTCCAACCTGATCATTCTTTCATCAGATGACAATGCAACCTCTATAAGCAGTCTTGAGAGGTGGAAGAAAAGTTATTTGTCAAGCAATCCAGGCGGTGGAGAAGACAACTCATCCTTAAGTTCTTATGCATCACCTTATGAAGACTCAGATGAGGAAGCCACTTCAAAGAGAGTGAAAGAGCCTCCCCTTGCAGATGTGAAAGAGCCTTCCCTTCCCATTGAAGATTCTGATGACTCCTGTAAGGAGAGAACATCATACTCCCAATCTCCAGCACCACAGCCTCCACGAAGGCCACGAGCCAGAAATCCGCCACTCCCTAAGGATAGAGAGGTGGTCCAAGGTCTTTCTGCACCGGTTTTGGTGCAAAGAACACACATCGTATAAATGAAGGGCTTAAGGAGGGTGGATGGATTGCATTTTGGTTGAAATGAATAGATGAAGCACAAAGGACATATTATTTTTCTCCATCATCATGTGTGGTCATCGTCATCATCTACATTTTTATCAGTCCATCCTCTCCATTTTGATCCTTAGCATCTTCGTCGTATTGGTCATGCATATCCAGCCATCTAGAAAGACGGAATGGATGGTTATGCAAGTCCTACGAACGCATATCCAGCATCTAGTGTGAAAGTTGTGAGCGATCATGCATATCCAACATTCACTAAGATGTTTGAATAGATGATATGTACTAGATTAGGATTAGCGTAAGTGTATAGCTCGTATCTTGAAGATGCATATGAAAGCTGTAAGTTGTAAACTGTTTCTTGAATGAATGAAAGAACAAAGTGACTTCAAACTCTTCTCTTTAGAATTTTGGCTTCAGTGGAATCAAATTGTTTGCTTCAGAACTTTAAATTTCAGAAGAAACAAGCAATAAGCTTTTAGCTAACTTGACCAGAAATTTAAGAACCACACTAGATGAATGTTACCGGAACAAGGCATTCTGCAAAACAAACTCAGAGACAAAACAGAGACATACCATACAAAAACTACAAACAGGAGTTAACAAACAACATAAACACAAAGTTTACTATAAAATCCTCGCCTGAGGCATATGCCTCCCCTGAGGCATATGCCTCCCCTTAAACTTTGCAGTTGAGGGAAGAAAAAGATCCTCCATTATTCTTGGGTTTCCATTGATAGTTAGGTCTTTTATAATTCCAAGAACAACCTCTTTGAAGTTTTGACAGATTTGACAGTAGTGCCCCAACATTGTTTCCCTTTTTTCATAGAGTCAACATATGCAGGCCAATAACCATGTTTAAAGTATGAGCTAGTGGGTCGCACATAAAGTCTATTAGGAGTTTTCCTCCAAGAAGGGTCAGTTCTAGCTTGTGGGACATAAGGTGGAATATTGTTAACATTGGTCCACACAGGTCTTGGTTTCTGCTGATTCGCACAAACACCCAATCTTTTCTCATAAAAATCACAATCCTTAATCAAATGAATTTTACTTCCACAAACAAAACATGTCTTCCTTTTGGAAGATTTATTCAACAAAGAAGATGTTCTATTACAGTGAAGTACTTAAACCGAAACATTAAAGGAATTGTTTTTAATGAATCATTATGCAAAGATTTAAAAGACAAGTCTTCAGGGGAAACAGGCTTGGAAGTAGATTCCTCAGTAGCTTTCCTAGAGGGCTTGTAGATAGTCTTGGGTGCGTGCTTGGGTGTAGGCTTGGGTGAGGGCTTGGGAAGGTCTGACTTATCACTTGAATCACAGCTGTAAGTAGATCCTTGATCCGATGAATTGTCACTGTCAAAGAAAGAGACAAAATCACAAGATGAAGCATCGTTGTCTGGCAAGTCTTTTGACTTTTGCCATACGGATGGTGTGATCCATCAAAGTCAACAGTAATAGACAAGTCAGTGGGCATGAATTCACCTCTAATAGGTCCAGGGACAGCATGCAAATCACCTTCCTTTCTAAAATGTTCTAAGCCTGCAGGTGTAGATTTACACCCATCATTCCTAGCTTCCAATCCTACATACTTTTGAAAACCTAAACCTATTCCAGAGTTCACCGACCGACTACTATAGATTTCTTTAGCTAGATTGTCACTGATATCACCATTGTTTATGTCTAGCTATTTCCTCAGAAGTTTCTCTTTAAGTTCTAGATTCTCAAGAAGAGTTTCAGCTTTTTCTTTTTCGCATTTAAAGTTAATATTAGCAATTTTAGATCCAATGAAGCACCTTAATCTTTCCTTCATAAGCTATCTGATTATTTTGAAACCAAACCTTTTGTCTTTCTAATGTTTTTAACGAAAGTTTATGAGCTTCATTATCAACATAGCATGCATTGTACTTAGGTTTCATAGTATCATAGGCTTCTTTCAGTTCAGTATATCTTTCACTACAACCAAATATACAGTTGTGTACCTGAGAAAGACCCATGAAGGCAAACTGATCATGCCTATCTGCTGAAGTGCACCTAGCCAGCAATCCTAGCTTCTCTGTACTAGCAGCTTCCTCATTCACGGTTCATGTGCACCAGTTGACTGTTCATCCATGGTGACCGAGCTGCTGAAGTGTTAGTTCCCTTCGATTCTGGCGATAGGAATTGTAGCTAGTACTCTCTCCACTCTTACTGTCTTTGCATTCCCTAGAGAAATGACCCATCTGGTGGCAAGAGAAGCACTTGACCTTGCTTCTGTCAAATCGAGCTGGATCCTTCCCCTTGAAACCAAACTTCCTTCCTGCCTTCTCTTCAAACCTCTTGATATCCACTGAAAGCATGGCCACTGGCCATTTCAGCTTCATCTCCTCCATCTCAAGTGGGTCCACTTGGTCAAAGTCTTCATATACCAGATCTTTGCGAGTGTCATAATCGCAACAAAGGAGTGAAAGACATCCTCCAATATACTTCCAGACTTAGCTTGAGGATGAGAAGGAGTGGGACGATAGGATGATGATGGCAAATAGGATGGACTTGAAGCATGCATCATCATATTCGAGTGGGATGTCCCAACAAAGGCTGAATGACCGGAGGAGGTTGCACGGTAGGAGATCGACATCGGGTTCAAGAGATCCGATTTTGTTGTATAGCTCATCAAAAGTGAGCATGTCCAGTCCACCTTTAGCTTTTAGGGCTATACTCACATGCAACCAAGATGGAGGCAAAGATCGAAGGAACTTAGAGTTGCTATCATCATTGTCGCTTTGCATTCACCGGTTTAGCTGACTCGGAATCTTGTGAAACCTGTCGTATCCCTTGTGGATACCCTCTTCTTCAGAAATATTGAACTCTTGGAAGTGTTGTCTAAGCATGGACTTCCTCATTCTTCTGGACTCTTCATTACCACCAAACCTAGCTTTAAGAGCCATCCAAATGTCCTTTGCATCAACCATGTGGTGAAAATCACCTAAGTGATCTTCAGGAATTGATTGGAGGAGGATGGTTCTTACCTTGTGCTCTCTTTGCACAGCCAAAACCTCTTCAGCAGTTGTGGGAGGAGCAATGGAAAACTTACCATCAAGATATGGGATGGTCTTCTTTGAGATTACCATTCTTCACTATCTCTCATAGATTCCAATCAATATTGGAGATCCAGTTCTGCATCTTCATGGTCCACAGATCATATTCTTCCTTCTTCAGATAAGGAAACTTGCCATTATTGTTGGAGAGACTAAGTTGCTGCATAGACGTGGTGTTTTTGATGATGTTGTTGTTGTTGGTGTTTGTGACATCTGATTCATCATCAGTTCCAGGCATTGTGAATGAGTTTTTGGTTGTATGTGGGTGAGGAAAATAAGGTTCTCAGTATCGTAGAGACTCTCCCGAGGCTCTGATACCACTTGTTAGAACGTTTTGACACGTTGCACACTCTCAGACCTTGAAAGATCTAGCACTCGTGGATCGTTAGTGTTGCCTATGTAATCATAAGCAAACTAATAGAAAATCTCTACAACTCGTGTTCTAAAGCGGAATGTAAACACAAGTTGTTATTACTAAGAACACTTAGATCCTCTATGGATCTTTTTTTATTCACCGAAACTCTATGTTTCAGATATCTATCTATTACAAACTATATGGTTTCTTTTATAACCAAGGAACCCTAATCTCTTACTACCCAATCGACTAAACATGCAAGCATGCATTTAATGACTAATACACTAAACTATATTGAGCAGTACAATAAAACCCATGCTAACCTTGGGCCGTTCAAAGATAATAATGAGTTAGCATTTAATACAAGTATGCGCTGCGATCCTAGTCGACTTTTACCCTTCAGCAGTAACACGGTAATGCTTGTACTCTTCAGTAGAATCACTTCTTCAGCATATTTTGCTTCTACTTTAGCAGAAACCTTCGGCAGTAATGACAGCAGAAATCCTACTTCACATAATTCCCAACATAACCCAAGGTGATTATTGTCTATGCGTGGGACCTAGATATATTTTCGCACGTTCTCAAATTGGATGACTTAATCGAGTTAAGCGGTGAGACCTTGACCCGAGGCAAGGATGGGACTAAACATGCCTACTTGACACTAGATGCTTGTTCACTAGTGCCATGAGTCCCATAAGGATCTAAGAGTTGCACATGTAATGCAATTGGTGATCGTCGCCTACCAATTGAATCTACTATTGCTAGCAGATCAACTGATGTGATAGTAGAAGCACAATGTGGATCTTAGCCTTTTTTCGTAAATTAATTGTTTTAAACATGGGGTAATTAATTTGTAAAAGGATAATTATCGAAAATACTAAAAATTGAACTTTGTAAATTCATATTAATGATATAATGCATCACATCCGTAAACAAAAGTTTGTTCTTTTCTTGTTAAAAAGACAAACTAAGTAATTCTTTCCTTGTAAGAAAGAGACTTGTTCCTATCTGTTTTATTTATGAGGAAATACAATAGTAGGAATATTTGAATTGTCCTAATTCTAATCAAACTCAAAGCACACCTACTCTAGAAATCGTGATGTCTTGTAAAAGTCAAAACGGTTAAGTATGGTTGCACATCTTATTCTTTCAAGTTTGTTTTATAACCCTAGTTCCGGTTCTGAAACATTGAAGTAAGATAAGATATTTGGATAACTAGAGAACACGTTTTCTATAGCTACCAAAATAATATGAGTTTTAATAATTAGAAGATGGAAATATCAATAAACCGCAAAATGGTAAAGACAATTACTAGCATGATTACCTAGCAATTATCTTAACCCAATAAACCTAATAAGGTACTACACACCCTTGTGGTAAAATAGACCTTATGGAGGAATTGCATGCCTATTTTCAAGTTAAAATATCAATGATGGCTAGCCCGTCATCTATATGTTAGAACTTGATGCACTTCATTGAATATCTAAGTACATGTTTACTAGTCCAAGTGACTCACATTAGCAATAATGTGTAGATGTTCAAAGAAAGAAGGAAAGTATCCAATCGACACTCAGTCTCCACTGGTGACATAACATTTATAATGTTGTATAATCCAATGGGAGCTATGTGACTTTAATTCTGGTGACGAAACACATGTAATGTTGTCTAATCCAGTGGGAGCCGTAATCTTTATTACCTTGCAGGCTGCCCATATTATTTCTTGATTGTCTTGAAATAATACATTACTTTCCACACGTGAAGCATCATAGTTTATATAAGAACCATTGCATTAATTTTATTAGATAACTTGTCGCGTTCCTGATGTTGCTTCCTGAAATGTTATCAATAAATTGTTATGCATGATTCATTATTAAAACAATAAAGTTCTACATATCTATATTTTTATTTTGTATAAAATCATATCTGTGACACTATCATATTACGCATGATGTTGTGCCGTGCACAAGTGGGAGAAATCTTCATTGTGTGCAAGGTACAACATATAACAAATAGTTTTTCTTGACTGCAAGGTAAGAAAACTAATATTCTACTAGGACTTCTACACATAAAATGTAAGTTGCCCTAATTAGAACAAATGTCAAGATAATATGAAAAGCTACTTCAACATATTCACCGAATTGTTCAGTAAATATGATTATGTATTATTGTAAATTCATAATCTTGAAGTATGAAATTAACTTGAAATTACTATTGAGGCCAAGAGCCGGCACTCTTAATTGCTTTACTTGAATATGTTTAGGTCTCTTGTAAAGACTTAAACATCAAGTCTGTTAATTGTTGAAAGACTTATAACGTAAAGTAAGATGTTAACTTGTTATGTATTCTTGTTAAATACATGTACATGAAGTCATTAAATTGTAAATGACGTATGACGTATAGTAAAATATTAAATGTTTATGTTTTCTAGTCAAAACATGCACATGAAGTTATTGACTTGGTCAAAAACTTATAAATTAAGTATGCAATGGGCTGAAAACACTGTTGATGCCATCTGGTTTGACTTGGTTGGCAGATACGTAAGCCAAAGAGTATAAGTTCATCTAATGAGTTGTGGGATAGTCTCACAACATCAATCCTCATGGAATACCACATCATTATGGTATGTCCATCATGGAAAATCAAGCTCTATTGATATTGTTTGATCTTTGATGACTTAAACTATCTTACCTCCAAAGATATTAAGGTTATAAAATTGAATGTGCCATGGGTACACTCAATATGGTTCCAATCTGGAAGGTATTTAAGACGCCATTGTGTTATGGAATGGGATGAATTCCATTATGTCTTGATTGAAGTTCTTAATTTGTTAAATACCTTAGAGTAAGTAATTAACAAACCAGAGTCAAGAACTACTAATGTATTTTGGATGTCCCAATTGAAAACAATTTATTGTTTCTCAAGATGCTGTGTATCTAGAGATTAGTCTCTATGTACAAAGCAAGTGGGAGCACCTTTAGATCTTGAAGTTGTTCAAGATTTAATATACACAACCTTCTAGGTACACTTGCTGATGTCACTCTAAGGTTGAACATGCATATGTTAAACCATAGTATGATATCTCTCATTCATAGATCCGGAAGGAAACTTCTTGCACCTGAATGATATAGTCTTATATCAATGCTAAAGGATATAAGTTAGAGGGTCATTGTGAACCTGCTAACTAAGAGCTGCATTATCAGATTTTGAATTTGATGAATGGCTCAAAGCTATGAATGATAAGATGCAGTCCATGGAAGACAATCACTCATGAAGCTTGATTGATCTCTTACCAATCAATTAGACTGTGAGGTTAAAAATGAGGTTCTCAATGAGAAGTCTCAAAAGGACAAACTTGTACACACATTTAATTCATGAGTAGTGAAAGAAGTTACTCATACTCAAGAAATTGACTATGATTAAATCTTCCTAACTGCAGATATTAAATGTATAAAGATGATGAATCGTCATACTTGTCTTCATGAAAATGAAATATGACAATAGGATTTCAAAACTCTTTTCTTATTAAATACATTTGCGAGGACGAGGTGTATTCAAAAGGGTTTATGAATCTATATAATCTTTATTATGTCTACAAGATACAAGAATCCAAGTGTGGATTAGATCATGCATCTCCGAGCTGAGATCTTTATTATTTTGATTTTGATTAAAATAAGACCAGTACGAAGTTCACTAAGAGCAAGTGGGAGCAATATATTTATTTTCTTAAATCTCATATGTTGATAACATATTAGAAACATTATTCCATCTAAGCTAGACTTTATTCCTTAGTTTGGAATGAAGTTTCTCTTGAGAGTTTTAGAAAATAAAACATGCAACCTTGTTACATATGTTTGTTTGAATAAACATAAGCGGTTATTAAGTCTGACACAATATGACATAATATTGAGGGGAATCTCAATAATCAATCTTACCTGATGAGATTGAAAGCATGAATAGAAACCTTAACTTTAATTAAAGGATTCATTATGTATATCATATTATGCATTGGACTAATTATATCATTTGCACGAATGCAAGATGAGTTGATAACAACAAATATCTAAGTGAATGTCATTAGATAATTGTTAAACGAACATTCTAATGGACCTTGCAAAGGACAATATATATGTTCAACATTTACGGATATTTGAGGATCTCTGTTCTGTTTGCATACATTGATGCTTATTTAACTGAAATGATGCTCAAACCTAGTCATGGTAGCATATCATCATGAATGATGACATTGTTGACTAGATGTGCTCGACTGAGAGCATTAATGCATTATACATTAAAAGAATAAGAATACTTGACAGTTTGAGAAACTGTTTAGATGAATGTCTAAAGTAGGTGCTTTGCTAGCTTCAAACACCCTATGGAATGCATTGTTGCAATACTAGTATTGTACTTGAATGCACACATACAAAAGCACAATCATCATACCTTTCATGGATTTTGAAACAAGTATTCTCAAGGTTTACTCAGATGACTACTTGTTGTCTTGTACAACATAATTTGATCATGGTGGGAACAAGGGGTTTCCGACCTATATGTAGTCTTATGCATATCTGTTTTTAGTATTTGGATAATGGAACATTAAGCAGTCGTATTATATAATGAATTGAAATACCTGGTATGATCGTATTCATTCATACTACTGTGTTCTATATTTGCATGTTTAATCCATGAATAATTTATTTATTCTAAAATTGTCCATTGCCGGTTGACGATATGGGAGTATCATCGAATTAAGGCAATTGTGAGTGTGTTGGTGACTATTTTGCCAAACTCACATGTTGTTCATGGTGATGAGCATTGGACTGACCCAACCTACGAGTATTCACTGCATGGATCGGCGTCAAATGGTGAATCTCGAAAATGGTTATGTCTATTATCCTTAGACTTGAGATGCAAGCAGGTCTTGCATGTGTGGAGTTTCATTCCTTGATATGGTTAAACGCTGTCCTGAATAAGGTAGTTATAAAGGCCACTATCAGGAATGATTTGAAACACATGAATGACATGTGCAGTCAAAATAGGATTTGTTCCTCCACATGGTTTGGAGTTAGATACTATTGGGCCCCTCGATGATTTGAACAGATGTTTGTATGGCCGTACCCAAATGAGATTAAGATGCATCTTAATTCACCTGGTAATCTTGTTCAATATCAAGATCGAGAACATAATAGTTGAACAATTAGAATGACTTTTGATCCATGTCTAATATTCAACATGGTATTTGAAACAAAGGGATATATGACATATAAACCATTTAATGAAATGTTTAAGAAACTGACCTCACATATCACTAGGGGCATTGGCGTGTTGCTAGACGCTAACCATTGCTTGTATAATTACTTATCTATTATGACGTCGCAAGTGGGAGCTGTTGGAGTATGCTCGTGTCATAATAAATAATTATATGGCTAGTCATATGTGAGCCTATGGGGTCACACACATATACACTTAGACACCATTGTCATAATGTATTTATCGTATTTACATTATGTATAACCTTTGTTACATAAGGGGTAAAGTGGAGTATTTGGACTTTGAAGGGCCTAATGTGTATCTTATGATTTGACATCAATTAGCATTAATACTGATTGATGAGAATTGATGATGATTGATGATAATTGGTAAGTTACAATTTGGTCTTAAAATCTCTCCCTCCCCTCCCCTCTTTGTACGGCACAACACACACACCTAAAGGGTGTTTTGGTTTTTGTTTTTCCTTCCTTGATAATTCTAAGGGTAGTCTTGTGCAAGGATCGGTGTAAAGGTTAAGACTAGCATCAAAGGGTGATCGTTGGACGTGTAGTGTGTTTCACACATTGGGAAAGGCCAACCTCATTGGTCTTTTGGTTTCTTGGTTCCATTCGTGGAGGTGATTGGTGTCTAGTAACCGGAATCACGCTACAAAGGTATAAACCTTATGTTTGTTTTATTTGATTGATCATATGGCTATATGGATCCGTTGTTGGTGATGATTCCGCTGCGTTTATATGTTTACTTTATGTTTTTTATATTCATCATCACCTATAGAATTAGAGATGCGTTTTCACACTATGCTGTTAACACGCTCGAAGTTCGAACTTCTAAGTGCTGGAAATCCCGCTTAGGAGATTCCTTTCAAGAATCAAGTCCTGAAGATGTGGGTCATTACTTGAACTTGTTTAATGTAATGCCAACTGTCCCTTATGGGATTCGGACGGCTGATTCGCCCGACCAAGGTGAATGGAATCAAGACATTCATCAGAAGAACAATCGTAGTGGTCAATTCTCTTAGAAACGGCCACAATGATCGATTGGTGTTTATCACTAGCCAATTCTTGTGTTTTCTTCTTATGGATGCTCCTGGGAAATGATCGTGCAGATTCTCCACATGCTCATACCAACATCAACATAAATTGAAGTTCTCTCGAAAGGCAACACAAAAGTCAGAATGATTCTTCGTCAAAGTCAAAGAATCTACAAAGTTTAAAGACTAAAGAGAACTACATCAACACTGAAACCCAACGTCAAAGAGCGTGTGAGCATGTTGGAGAAGGACGTGGAGACACCTGAGCAACGAAGCGGACCTGATGCAGATTACCACAACATAACATTACCATATCCATACCAAAACAAAGAACAAAGATATATAAAGACGTCAAAGCTGAAAAAGTCAAAGAAAAACAAGATCCTCACACTGGGGAGATTGTTCGAATCAAGGCACTTATTTTCACAAGAAAGAAGAATGTCAGAATACGTCAAAGCAAATATTACATCAACACCAACAACGTTTCAAGATTACTGAAGTTATTAATTACCAACACTTAGGGGGAGATTGTTGGAATCACTCCTAAACTATATTTCAAGTGTTTGTAATCAATATGTAATAGGTTGCTTAATTAGACTTTTATGTTTGTATTAATGGCAAGGCTTATGTAGAAAGCCCATAAGCCTTGGCCCAAATCCAATAAGGAAGGAAAGGAACTTGTAGTGTTGTCCTAGTCCCTTCTCCTATAAATAGACTTGTAAACCTTCTTAGGAAGGTTGGTTGTTCACTTTCATTCAATATCTACGCATAACATTTCCTTATTATCATACGAGTATTGTTTGTTCTTGTTCAACCGATCACTTCTTTATCTATTTCTTACATGTTGATGCTTGTGTTACAATATGGTGACCTAACACAAGATTTGTAGTTTTTTTTTGCGTCGCACGGGTTCTACCCAGGTTAAAGATTGTTGTATATTTCAGCCATTACGCAACAAGTTTACACCAACATTATGCAACAAAAACTACAAGAATTAAACTATAAATCAACAACATAACTAATGATACGTAAATTGTCAACAAAATAAACCAAAAATCAACAAATCACAAGGCAACACAATATGAACAATTAGACAAATATCACAATATTGGGTTGTTAAAATCTTGAGAATGACTAAAAAAGTGTGAAATTTGTAAAGATTTTTCATTTTTGATAGAAAATGTTACTAGAAACATAGATAAAGAAAGAACCAAAACTACAACAACTAAACTAAAAAACAACATAATATTAGCAACAAACTAAACATTAGCCAAAAAATCTCCCGAGAATCAAGAAAATGTTCTACATCCAGAGTTATAACAAACGAGCAATTTACGTAAATATTACACTTTCAAAAATTGGACACAACCTCGGTGTATGAAAATGTTCTACATTAGGAGTTATAACAAACGAGCAATTTACGTAAATATTACACTATCAACAATTGGACACAACCTCGGTGCATCGCACGGGTTCGCAAAGCCTCGTACTATTTAACGTTCACTTTAAACACTAGAAAAATCACAAAGGTATGTTTGGGATGGCTGATTGTCGACGAATGAGGGGGGAAAAGGAGGGGGAACATTTGTGTTTTTACTTTTGAATTATTAACCACAAGGTAAGTACTTGGTTTTAGGGTTATTATGTTCTTGGTCAAAAACAAAAAGAATTAGCTAATAAAATAACCACTAGGGGAGAGGAGGGGGAACATTAGGGGCGGCCACATGTTGGGTAAAAGAAGATTAGTAAATTTTTTATAAATGTTCTTTGTGTAAGTATTGTATGAATAAAATAAGTATTGTTTGATAATTAAGTAATTAATGTAAATTGTGTAGTTTATGTATATATATTAAAAAGTAAATAAAAAGTGGGGGGAAAATATTATTTGAGCTCGTAAATAAAAAAATGTAAATGTAATAATAATAAAATGAGCTCGTAATAATGACAATGTATCAAATATGTTTAGACAAAACTTAGTCCGAAGTGGTTGTGCATAAAATGTCGTTTCTTGATTTACGCGGTTTAGCTAAATAGTTATACGTAAAAGTACTTATGTAAACTTCAAAATAGAATAATTTGAGTTTAGGAATAACCAATGACCTGAAAAATTACAGGTTGTTACAGTTACTAAACTTATGAAGCATGACATTTTGATGTTACTAAACCTATAAACGTATATATAAACATCACTCAACTTATAAAAACACGACATTTATGTTACTTAAATTATCAAAAAAATTATGCATTCAAGTTACTCGATCATTTATTAATGGGATTAGATCAAAGAATAAGAATGTATTTTTTCAAATGTACCGATTTAGAACGTGTATTTTAAAAAAGTTGTGTAAATGTAACAAACTTTGATAAGTGTTATAATTTGATACTTGATGATGACGTATCATATCTGAAAATTTGACATTTGACATTATTTATAACATGACACGTCATTATCACGTGTCAAATTAAAACACTTATAAAAGTTTGTTACAATTTTACAACTTTTTTAGAGTTCATGTCCTTAAGTCTCCATTATTGATTAATATTTGTAGTCTTTAAGAGTGTAGAGTTTAGACTTCCACCCCTATTTTGGCAGCTGACTGAGATTAGTGAAAACCAGGATAGCGAAAGCAAGTAGCACTAGCACCAATTGATAAAGCAAGTAGCACATATCCAAAACTCATTTTCACCCCCCATTCATTTCCAATTTCAGTTACACTCTTCCCTAAATTCTAGGGTTCCTACATTTAGTCCACGCCATCATTTCACCTGGTAACATTTTAGTCAATACCTCATACTAACTAACAAACAGATCTTACATTTTTTATAAAATAAATTTTAACATTTTATATCCAAAAGTCTGAATTAATTATGTCTTGTTTGTTATAAGTCAATGTGCATTGTGCTACTGTATTTTTATTGGTTTGACTTTTTATACTTTTAATTAATGTTTTTAGGAAGAGGCAAGATAATTGACGAATGACGGAATATGTAGCTGTTCGTCCGTTTTTAAAGTTCCCTGTGCACGGAAGTTCTATTGCCGAGCTAAACTTAATGCCTAATGCTCAAAACCGCAGGTCTTATTATTTACTTGATGATAGCTTTTGGTTATTGTATATTCATCGTTAGATAGATGTTTTAATGAATTTAGAATGTACCGTGCTTTAGAGCTTACGACGTTAGACGACATTGTATGCTGAATGAATTCATCGGGGAATTATGGTTTAAACTAAAATGCTTATTTCATAAGAATTAAGGAAAACTTAAGGGTGTGTTTGAGAGAGCTAATTTAAATAGATAATTTGCGGATAGCTTATCAGCTTATTCAAATAAGTACTGTACAAGCCTTTCAGATAAGCTAGTCAAAACCAGCCTATCAATGTAGCTTGAATAAACTGACAGGAGCGGACCCAAAACCAAAGTTATAGGGTTCATTTCATTGAAATTTTATTTGGACAAGGTGCATTTCACAAAAATCGAGATTTTTGACAAAGTTTTACGCTACGGATGTACAATCCATGTGGTTCACAGGCTCACAGCTCTTGGTCTGTCCTGCTTCAGAAGCACACGTTGTTTTGCTTCTTCGTAATACTCAAAAGTGGTTATTAGCAGTACCAAAACGCAATAAGCTGATAATTTATTTATATAAGCTGACCAAACACCCCCCTAAATATCTATCTGCATTTCACAGCATTTCCTATCTTAGAACTTGAGACGTGTCGTTGTATTTCTTCACTGCTACATGGAAGTATATATGCCATATTAGCCTATTAAGAAACAGTATATGTATAAGCTTCCAAGATGTATTGTTTCCTTTCGTTCTGCTCCTCTTTTGACTTCTGATTACGATACTCCTGCTATTATTCAGTAGGAGGTGTTATGCGGGCTGGGGTAGAGCTACACAGAACGTCTTCACGAGCTCAAAAGTAAATCATTATCTGAAGGCGAATCACATTAAGTGTTATTGTTTGGGGTCTATAATAAGCTCAGCTGTCGAATCTTCTGGGTGGATACCTGTAACCGATCAAGTGCTCCTCATGGCAAGCGTCGTTCTTACACATATGGCCGGAGTCGTACCTGTTGATGGGCCCTTTACGATTCCTGGAAAGAACAAACTGAATGATGATGTGGCTCCTGACGGGACTCCCACTTCGGGTAGGTAAGCAAGGTACCAGAAAAAAAAACATTATATTGTTTATGTAATTAACATTGTCAAGTGATATTTCTCAATTCTCATATCTGTTTTCTCTTGTTTCAAAAAGTGCAGTGCCATGAAGAAGGAAAAGGACACCGAGTTTACCTTAGAGTTCTCATGGGATACCGTAAAAGGCAAACTTACTGATTCCATAACTGCGATTGAAAATGGCACCAAACTCGAAAATGAAGTTATGGAATCGGGGGAAACTGCTAAGCAACCTTCAAGCTTATCTGCCATTGCAGAGGGTCCTAGGTTTCGGTTGATGTGGGCTTCCTTTCATTGGCTTAAGAATGAGGTTAGGACTCTTTTCTATTATATTGGTTCGGTTTTGTTTGTCTTCTTTCTCTTTGTCATGTTCCCCGCTTCTCCGATTATCTTGGATGGAAAATTATGAGTCGGTCAATATTCTTGGCCTTGGCATATTGATGCACGACCAAGGTATGATACGCTACAGGACAAATTTAGAGTCTATATCAAATTCTATGTTATATCTTTGTATTGGAAAATCATGTGACATAATGACCTCTGATAGGAATACTCTGGGAAACTTAGTGTCTTCACGTGTACATATTTGCCTCCGCTTTTAGGTGTAGAAAAATAAACTTATATCTTGCTTCAAGATTTGTGCGTTCCTTGCACATAGACTTATATATGCTCATATAGTCTCATATGCTTTTTTTCCGTTATAGACACATAGTCGATATTTATACACTCTTATACTCTCACCCACACGCGCACACACACACACACACAATCTTGCCGGAGGTCTTTACTCTTTAGTCTCTCTACTCTCGGATAGAGGTATCACTGTCCACATCTTACCCCTCCCATATCCCGCTCCCGGCGGGATTGAGTAATTTTGTTGTTGTTGATGTGACATAATGCACATTTACTATCCTTATAATGACATTCTATCTCTTCCTAAGGAGAACAAATGGTGAATCTGGTGGTCTCCGTAGATTCACTTTGGATGTCCAAGTTCATATATTCTATGAAGTTGTTACATGCGTGGGTGCGTATACTGTAGCTCTGCATTTCAAGTCAGGGAACTGGTCTGTGGTTGTTTACTCGATAATGCTCTTAGTACAGCAATAACAAACAAAAATCATGAAATATTATGTATGTTTATGCTAACTTTGTGACCTAGGTAGAGTATTTTTTATAAATAACTTAAGGAAAGGCCCTAGAAGAATGGATATCTTGGTACTTCGTTTAAGTTTATTGTATCAACGATGAGTATAGGAGATGCCTCAGGATGGTTACCTTGAAAGTTTGAATAAAGTTGCATCTCAATATGTAGTTAAAAAAGTCAATAACTTGTTACAGGTGGACAATATCTCTGGAAGTTCTTCTACTGCAGATTTGAAAGATCTAAAGAAGGTTTTTCCTGAAATTCTACGGAGATCTTCGTTGTCTATATGCACAGATTGGCTGAAAGACGAGCTTTCATTGAGAAACAAGAAATCAATCAAGGTACCTTATAAAACTAAAATGACATGCTTTAGTTTTGCTTGATTGCTTCTGCTAGTTCTTTTAAAGAGATATAGGTTCTAAAAGTGTTTTCATATTAAGATTGTTTTCTTTCGTTTATTTGATCAGGAATTTCCCCCTCCTCTGTTTGAAAAGTTAAAAGGAGATGATTCTGTTTTACAAAACATTAAAAAGTCCGGCAAGGAGGATCTATATACCGAGCTAGTTTACATTCTTAGATTTGGTTCACTCAGGTATGCTAGATGCAACAAGCTCATTTATTTGAACAACTCATACCTTCTCACATATGTTTCCCATTATTTTATGAATTTAGAAATATTTTCCTACCCTTGAGAGGCCTTGTATCATCAAAAAAAAAAAAAAAAAAATTCATTCATCTGTGCTCTTCAGTTTCTCACCAAAAAAGTTATGATTAAAAGACACATTGCCATCTTATCATGTATGAATTAATATAGACTTTAATTAATGGTTCACACAACCTTCCTCTAATGCATGTCTTCTTATGTGTGGACAGCCAGGAATGTTGTTATGATAGTGATTTTTTTGCTTCTCGCGGGGTTTCTGTGTTAGAAGATTTGGTTATCACATTGGCTGATGGGATTGCAAGTATTTATTTGGAGCTAATTTCTGTCGACAGTGACATGTCAAACGAAATGAACAACCTAGGATTAAATCTGTGTGCCTTGTCGACCCGAGCACTTCAGAGATTACGTAATGAGGTACAATTGCTAAAAGTGTTGTTTGAACAATTCAATTAGCCACACAGGCTAGATCATTGTGTCGATAATCGGATAATGTTGATTTGTATTGTCTAGAGGTGGTAAAATGGGCGGGTCGAGTGAGGAGTCAAAACGGGTGGGCTCGGTTTGGGTTACCCTGGAAACGCGCTCTTGCCTTATTACCTCAATATTTTCAAAAAAATTAACAATTGATGCATTAAACATGACTAAAGTAACCAAATCGACCCGTTCATCAGATAATGGGTCGAAATAGCCACATCTAATCTTGTCATCTAAAACTTAAAAGAGTTGTAGGATGCTCGTTTAATTAATTTAACATAATTTCTACAAGACATCTATGTTTGGAGAAATTGCGGGCATGGAATGTAACTGGACTTTCGCATATACTTCATCTATCATGTGAAACTAAGATCAGTTCTGTATAGGTGTCACTAAATCAGTGGTTTGTTCAAAACATGGAGACAGTTGCATCTATGTATGAGGATCGATTTGACCTCCGTATACTTCAGAGTCAACCCATTCCAGAATCTACCATCGGCAACACTGAAAAGTTTGGTTGGTTGAAGAAGCTTAACCTTGGGAAGTCAAGCGCATCGGTGTCTCCTTTACGTGCTGCTGTAATCAGCCATGTATGTGTGCCTGTCAAGAGGACCAAAGAATTGAGGGGCCTCGTGGGATGGTATGCTCTAATCTTTTCCATTCTCACTATGAGTTCCATGAATGTTTCACTACATGGCACGTAGATATAAATACTGAAAAAGGCAAAATGGGTTGGTCGGGTAACTGGTCAAAACTGGTAGGCGTCAAATCCGGAAATGGTATGATACGGGTTGAATGGGTTGGCTGACTTGCAAACTCTTTTTTGTATGGTATTCAACTATAATCGATAAACACTTAATTTCTTAAATTTGATTACAAAAATTATATCATTACAATGGTAAGCTATTTTGTTTCTAAAATGTTTTATGAGGTTTTTATGCATTAAATATATACATGGTTCAACGCGTTAGACCAATTTGTCCCGTTTCTTTTTAAGCTAACTTTTTGTTTTTATTAATTTGACCCACCAGAGATTGAAACATAACCCGCATATGCCTATTGATAAGCAAATGAGTCGAAATTGCTCTCTCCAGTTCTTCTTGATTAGACTTCACCTCAGGAGCTCCCCAGTAAGGCGAGCTCCACAGTAAGGCAGTAAATGTTTAAAACTTAAAACAACACCTATCCAACTCTTTGCCAGTATGCTCTCAACTATTTCATATGTTTTATACATAACTGGAAACAAACATAGCCCTTTGATAAATGAAAACACAGGTTTGGACCTAATAAACGTTCTCCGTGCATGTTTCAATAAATTATGTTGAATAATGAAATAAAATTATACCAAAAATTCCTTGGTAGTATTGGTAGTGAGTGGTGGCTACAGACATAGGAATTATTAATCAGATATCTAGGTTAAGGTGTTTTACTATCCTTTGTTTTAATGAAGTCGATGCATTAAAATAAGGAATTGCAGTGGTAAATAATACCACAAGATAACAAGGTGTAAGCCAAAAAGATCCCATATTAGATATCAATATGCGTATCCTATATTTTGTTGGATGCTATATATTCGCTATGAGCATAAGATGACAGTCCTAGGGTATCCTACATTAAGTATCGATTAGGATATCCTACATTTTTGTAGTGGTACACTGTTAATGAATTATTCTTTCTTGCAGGAGGTACTACTTCAGTCTATATCTTGAAATGGCTGATATTACAATGCCCTTCGTAAGGACCCTTGTTGCGAAGATTAGTGATGCTGTTTCTTTCTTTTTGGTTTGCTTGATTGGGCGATCTTTGGGGCTCATCTACACTGGTATAAGGCAGTCACTGAGGTGGAAGTAAGATTTACCATGTCCTTTCTCATCCTGTTTATGTTTTTTTTTTTTTTTTTTTTTCTAAAATCTTAATGATTTAGATGAAGAGCAATGTATGCATGCAAAACAGAAAATTCATTTTTTCCTCCAACCGTTCTTGATTATTTGCCTCGAGGCTTTTCAAATTATTCTTATATTTTCCGTTCTAAGAAACATGATCACTGTTATTATCGGAAAGATGATTTATTTGACTGAACATACCTGGGAGTATTACAACAAAAACAACATACCCAATCCCGCCGGGGCGTTACCTGGGAGTATTGTTAAAGAATATTATCTTTCCAGCTTCCTTAACCACATATTAAATCCCAAATAAAGTGAAAAATAGTAACCGTCTTTTGACGAAATTGTCGTTCCCGTTGATTTCAAAACATAATCATTATGGGTACTAAGAAATTATTACTTGGTTAGCATTATGTCTTTACAAAGCTTTGATGTAGGAAACTCATTGCAAATGTTTAAATTTTAAGGATGACCATCTTTTTGTAGATACTTCTACTCTATACTGTCAAGTACCCAAAATGGATGAGTTATAGCTAGAGCCTCTCCCTTGGTATTGTGCTACTCATGTCACTAGTTTTATAGTGCCACTATGATGGTTTACTAGCGTAGGAGGGTCCTCTGGATGATGCTTTACACTAGTGATGGCGATTTCAACTCATTAATTTATGGATGGGTTGATTTGGGTTGTGCTATATCTCAAACGGGTCAAAGAAATAAATTGAGGGATACGTGTGCTATGGGTTAAAGTTCACCCCATGTCAGTTTTTAATGCATACAACCTCAGATATCACTCTATTTAATGATTTAGAGTAGTTTCGTAACCATATCTAATCAGTTAATTAATTTACACTATTGTCTTAACAAAATGTTGACAAAAATGGTCATGGGCCAACCCGGCCTACCGGAGTAAAAATGTTTGTGTCAGTCCTATCCTGTTTGACCCGTTACCCAACCCACTGATGCACTAATCTTGACACCTTTAGATACCTGACAATGATTACTTGGTAGGAGTGTTGCCCTCACTTTAGGGTCTTGAGGAAGAGACCGTAAACAAAAGGTTGTTGGTTGAAGTTGTGGTACTAGCTCATAGCTGCTTTTCGGAGTAGAAAAGAGATATGGTGTGAACGTGAACCCTCAAGGGGAGGGGGCAGTAGGTGGCTTCTGCTTTTGAATTTTGAAAGAAGTGTAAAAGAAAAAGTGAAGTTTAGAAGATCATCTTTTGCCCTACCATCTTTAGTTTACCACTTTTCAAGAAAAAAAATCATCTAACCATTGCTTTAGTGACCTTTACTGACTTAACTTTCTACAAAAGAAAAGCGTCTCGCTTACACTATCTTGTTACTATATATTATAGGCAAACAGAATTCTAGTGCTTATATGGTCGAATTTAGTGAATATACAAATTTTAATACATAAAGTGAAAAGTTAGAACTTACCAAAACATGATTTCATAGGATTCGGGACTTGCTGCAAAAGTGAGTACATTGTAAAGGGTGTAAAGCATTACTAAAATGAAGTGAAAATTTAAGTGTTAGCTTCTATTAGCGTCTTCTTTTGGGTACCAATTGATTGCAGGTAACTCGAATAGAGGGTTTCCATTTTACTTTCACTCCCTTTTATATGCCAACCACTAGGCAGTAGGTACACCATCCCGACTAACTTTTGTGTTACAAAATCACTAGTAAAATACAACTCAGAAATGCATCTTACAATTAAGGAAGAAGATATATGCAACTACTTTCAAGTTGTCCTGGTATGGCTTCTAGTGTCACTGGTTAACACCTGTTTCGTAGTTTACCCTAATAAACAGGAATAGTACATTAAGTGCATTATAAATTGTGGCAATGGTAACAAATAAAAAAACTTTCAACCCCATGAAAGCTGCTACAGTTGGCTCTGGCCACATATGACATAAGTTTGTTTCTTTAGCAAGGAAATTGTGACATTAGCTTTTACGTGTTCAACTGAAGTAGACCTGTTGCTCAAAATCAACAACATAAAACTTGTGGTGATTACTTTCGATGTCTAGGTAAATTGGCTCAAAACTTTGTCTAAATAGAAATGTTGCAACTAATGTGGGACCTTTCAAACTTGCACTTTTTTGCAAATTTGAACACGAAGCATTCCTGAACGTAATTGCTAAGGTACCGCATTTGTTCTACAGGAAGCTAGCTGTGACAATGCTCATTTTGAAATATCTCACGTTAGATACAATTACTGGCAAACTATTAAGTGTCTGGTATCTTTTTGCTTGGCAAATCTCATAACTGAAAACCATAAAAATATATTCCCTTTTATTAGGTCATACTGGAAGGGTATTTTGGATGTTTTACTAATTGTAAATTACTTGCATGATATGTGCCTAGAGGTCTTGGGTTCGAACCCTGGGGAGAAAATTAATCCCCCATTGGCCATGGAGGTTCACTTGCGCCGACTCCAGGCTATCCAAAAAGGGTAGTCGCCTTGGGATTTGTCGGCTCGCAATGTCGAGTCGGAAACCCAGGTATACCAACTAATTACTTGCATGATATCTGTCATTTATTTTTTATTTATTTTTAAATATGCATGATATGTGTTTAGAACCGGTTATAATTCTCACATTTTGAGAAAATTGTAAGAAATGTATGCACAAAAAACTAGATCCCTTGTTGGTTGCTGTAATGATGAAAAGGAGTCCAAGACTCTAATTTAGGATCTTTCTAAGTTTTGACCATGCGATTATAACAGAATCATTAAAGTAGTGAAACTGTAAAAGACACGTGGAGAACAAAGATCTTGGGCGTTTCCAACCTTGATTCTAAGCTTAATTCATGATGATATATCTACTTGAAAGTCGAGACCTAGAGGTGGCTATAGACGGATCGAGTAGG
The DNA here is from genome assembly GCA_910596185.1 of Chrysanthemum makinoi. Taxonomy (NCBI): domain Eukaryota; kingdom Viridiplantae; phylum Streptophyta; class Magnoliopsida; order Asterales; family Asteraceae; genus Chrysanthemum; species Chrysanthemum makinoi. The sequence continues at coordinate 102,406,870 of OU343223.1, read as the reverse complement.
TTTGTAATAGTCAAATGGGCTCATGTTGAAATAGATCAAAATGGGTCAGGTCAGCTTAGGTTTACCCACAAACAGTTCTTTTCCCACTTTCTATATTGTCTGATAAAATGATTTAAGAGGTCGCATGCTTTAAAAATATATTTTGGGCGTCTCTCCACCCGTTCTATCCGTTTGACTAAGCGCATAATCTTAATTGACAAATTCATAAGTAATTGATTCATATAAAGACCAATTGATAAACTTAGGGGCACATTGGTAACTGGATACTGATGTTGAGACTTTGACAAATTGATCATATTACTTTTAATGCTGATGAATGAGTAGACCTCACAAAAGTTGCCATTGTGCATTAAGGTGAGGGTGGAGGATATTATGCCACTGCTGCTGGAAAAGCTATGTATGTACACAAATCTAGTGTTTTTTTTAATGGCGAGAAAAACCTTTTATTAATCAAAAGGCAGGCCTAGCGAGAAGCTATAGAGTGGGAACACTTTGACAACCAAACTTTTGTAGTGTCAGTAACAAGAAGCCGATCACACAAGGGGGAGCTTGTTGGTACTGTCTTGACTAACCACAGCCTTAAAACGAGGCTTATTAGAACCAATCCGTTTTTTCGGTTGAATGTGTGTTATGTTTGAATTCATCTGTATTGTAACTAACTAAATAAATGCGTATTTATTTTATTTGTAAAAATCTTTTACTCGTAGATAATGTCTCACATACGGTTGTTATATCTAATATTGTTTTTCCATTTTTTCTTTCCTTCTTTTGTTTTGACTAATATATAAGTTACCACTTTACATAAATCTAATTCGGTATGTAAATTCGTATAAAAAATCATTTAGGCGTGGGGCAGATGAGTATTAAGGTAATTGGGCGATTCTGATTCAGTTTGTGGACTAGATACTGGAAAATGACTGATAATACTTTGCGATTCTGATTCAGTTTGTTAATTTTCTTGATTTGAACCAGCTTATACACACCCTTATCGAACAGTGATTTGGTTTAAATTATTATTTCTATGGGCGCATTTCACTTTAGGCTTTTAGATTAAGTTATAGATGCCTTTGTACTAATTCTTATTGTGCTATCTATACTACTTTATAATGCATTTAGGCCTTCTAAAATTAGAAGGCTTAAAAATTCAGACTTTTTTACTTGCTTATTATGGAAAGAGTTTTTCTAACCAAAAATTAAGATAAGGAGCTCCAATCATGAGATGACATGTGCCACTTCTTAATAAACTCCAAGCCTAACTTCTAACAAACTCCAAACCTAACTCCTAACCACTAAAAATTAAGATAAAGAGCTCCAATTATAAAATGACATGTGTCATTTCTCAACTAAAAATTCATCTTTATTTTTAAATTAAAATATCTTTTTATCTACTTATTTTTTTTATAATCTAATTTCACCATATTTTCTAAAATTTTATGCTCTTTAATTCAACATCCATTTTGATATATTTTTATGAGTTTTAGTTTTTATATTTTTAATGGGTTTATTTTATTTTAATTCAAATTTTTACAACTTTAACCTTTATTTCATTTATTTCAATCAATATAATCTTGATTCGTCAAAATCATATACTTTTGGGGTAGTGTTTGACGCGTAAGAGATTGCGAGGGTATTTCTATATGCGGGAATAATGATGTCGCGGGAAAGCTACGGGAAAGTTAAGGGTAACCCAAACAAACACTTACAACTAACACATATACATTCGAAGTGTTGTGAAAAGAATTCACTAAACGGGTAAGCAAACACATATAACTAAACGGGTAGTGTTTGACGCGTAAGATATTGCGAGGGTATTTCTATATGCGGGAATAATGATGTCGCGGGAAAGCTACGAAAGTTAAGGGTAACCCAAACAAACACTTACAACTAACACATATACATTCGAAGTGTTGTGAAACGAATTCACTAAACGGGTAAGCAAACACATATAACTATACTTATCGCCGCCGCTGTACTCGGCTAGTTACTTTATAATGCATTTAGGCCTTCTAAAATTAGAAGGCTTAAAAATTAAGCCTTCTAATTTTAGAAGGCTTAAAATTAAGATAAGGAGCTCCAATCATGAGATGACATGTGTCACTTTTTAACAAACTCCAAGCCTAACTTCTAACAAACTCCAAGCCTAACTTCTAACAAACTACAAGCCTAACTCCTAACCACCAAAAATTAAGATAAAGAGCTCCAATTCTAAAATGACATGTGTCACTTCTCAACTAAAAATTCATCTTTATTTTCAAATTAAAATATCTTTTTATCTACTTATTTATATTATAATCTAATTTCACCATATTTTCTAAAATTTTATGCTCTTTAATTCAACATCCATTTTAATATATTTTTATGAGTTTTTAGTTTTTATATTTTTAGTGGGTTTATTTTATTTTAATTCAAATTTTTACAACTTTAACCTTTATTTCATTTATTCCAATCATGTTATAGTCACGCCGCCGCATTGCGCGGGTACCGTTCTAGTTGTGCTAAAAGGAGATTCCTTTCAAGACTTCCTGTCACACCTTAAAATTGGTGACTGGACATGACAAGAGAGATGGTCCAAGATGAAGAAAGTTAATTGATTTAGCATATTTTATAGAAATTATGGACTCATTCTTCTTGTTATTTGTCTGCTATATGTGTCCAATCTTCTTACCTGAGGTGTTGTTGTAGTCTTTAAGTCACATCCACACACAAAAGTTAGCAACCCTTGATTAGGATTGTTATTTATAAGCAATTGTGAAAATGAAGTATGAACAGCAATACAAAGGTGTAATCATAGGTTTTGCTTTTATAGGAAATCTGCGTGGGCCCGATATAGATTCGTAAAGGGAGAGGATTTTCTCAAGTTATTTATAACTTGATGGATCAAGTTGTAAATATCAACCATTGGATTAAATCCAATGGTTCAAATCATCTCATGTTCTTTTAATTTGAGCCATTGGATTTGATCCAATGGTTGATAATTGTTTAACTTGATCCATCAAGTTATTTATAACTTGAGAGGATCTTATCCCATTAGTAAATCCTTTATTAAAGTTTGAAAATTAATTGAATATAATAATGTTACAATAATGTATATCGTGTATCATGAAATGTAGCTTAATGTAAGGGCCATCTTTAATTTTTTATTGTTTATTGTTTTTTTTTTTTGTTGCCTTTTCTGTATATTATGAGAATTAATGTTGATCATTGTCGATAGTCTGAATTCAGCTCCGGATAAAACGCAGAATGAAGAATGAGAAAACTTGTAGTACTGAAGCATAGCTCCTAGCAAGTCTTGTGTATGTTTACAACAAGTATGGTGGTTAGACGCGCTTCGTTGTGGGTATATGTAACATTCTCTTCGGTAAATGGTGCATTTGTTTTGACAACATTTTAGTTTTCGTTCTTCACTAAAAAAAATATGGCTTTTTTCTTCTTCACTTGCAAAGATATAAAAAGAAAAAGTTGCTATATTTTTTAAAACTTTCAAATATTCATTATTTCACAATTTATTAAAGAAGACTTAAAAAAATAACTACATTTTGCATCCTCTTAAAATTTTAGAGCAGCATCTTAATGGATTAAATTTCTTTTTTGAGCTAAAGTTAGAGTATAGTTGGGAGAATCGAACTCAGAAACACCGGCATAGTGAAAATTTACCTTAACCATCTTGTCAATACTTGTTTTATTTTAAGCTTTCTCCGTTGTTTTGTTTAGTAACATTTACTTCTGAATCCTCCAAGTAAAAACTAAAAAAGTTGCATTTGGGTAAGTTCAAACTCAAGACCTCAAGCTTTACAGTCTTCACCCTTAACCATTTGCCTAGAGCTATTTTTGTATTTCACTTTGCCTTTCGGTCTTTTTATCAATGATCTTGATTTGCGAATTTCTTTTTTTTTTAAATAAAGTAAAAGGTAGTTTTTGTGAATTGTTAGATAGTTTAAGGGTGTTTTGAATTTTATTTTGTTTTTACAAAAAAATATATAGTAAACTTCAACATTTTTTTATAAAATCGTACGTATGTCAAAAGTATTGCAATATTTGACTTATTTTTGTTAGCAATTTAAAGACCTTTTTATCGGTATATCTTTTTATGAAGAAATCGCTAATATTTGATAAATAAAGTTTGTTATATAAATAAAACGTATATAGCTAAAAGTACATGGTAGTTTTCGTAACTCGTCACATAGTCAAGAGGGTGTTGAGTGTTTTTTTTTTTATTATATATATATTTTTTTATTTTTTTATTTTTTAATAAAGTCAAAGATGGTTTTTTGTAAATTGTTAGGGTATGTTTTGAATTTTATTTTATTTTACAAAAAATATATATTAAACTTTAACATTTTTTATAAAATCGTACGTATGTCAAAAGTATTGCAATATAGGGCTCATTTTGTTTGCAATTTAAAAGCCTTTTCATTGGTGTATATATATATTTTTATAAAGAAATCGCTAGATATTTGATAAATAATGTTTGTTATATAAAAAGGCCGTAAATAGCTAAAAGTACAGGGTTTTTTTCATAACTCACTACATAGTCGGGGCATTTTGGATTTTTTTTTTTTGATCAATGCAACGTCGGGCCAACGCCTAATGTACAATGTAGTAATAACTATTTTTTTAGTCATGCTACACAACACATGACATCATGCATGTTATGATACGCTGAGAACGAGTAAGTTAAGTCTGCGTGGGCCCGGATATAGATTTGTAAATCCTTTATTAAAGTTTGAAAACTAAATGAAGATAATAATGTTTATTGTTTTATAAACAATGCTTATTAAAGTTTGAAGTTAATTAATTGAAGGTAATAATGTTTCTTTGGTTGCCCTTTTTTATATTATGAGAATTAATGTCGATAAGTCTGAATTCAACTACGGATGGAACACACAATGAAAATGAGAAAGCTTGTAGTAATGAAGCATAGCTCCTGCTAAGTCTTGTGTATGTTTACAATAACTATTTTTTTTCATAGTCATAATACACAACATATGATGAGATAACATGACATCATGCATGTTATGATATGTTGAGAACGAGTAATTTTAATATGTGTGGGACCGATATAGATTAGTAAATCCTTTATCAAAGTTTGAAAATTAATGTATATTGTGTAATATGAAATGTAGCTTAATGCCACGACCATCTTTAATTTTTATTGTTTTTTTTGTTGCCTTTTCTGTATATTACGAGAATTAATGTCGATAAGTCTGAATTCAGCTACGAATAAAACGTAGAATGAAGAATGAGAAAACTTGCATTATAGAAGCTCCTAGCAAGTCTTGTGTAGGTTTACAATAACTGTAACAAGATCCTTAATTCAAGTGGTCAGGAAAACTAAAAATAGAAGAAAGGCATAGTATAATGTATAGAGAGTAGTGAGAGAAAGGAAAGATGTGTATTAAATTAGAGAGAGAAACACACTAACACACATTAAAAAAATAAGAGTTTCACCCTCCTAGTTGTGACTAGGAGGGTATATATAACATCCTACACGCCTAACAATTACATAAATGACAATACAAGTCCCTGCGTGTAGGTAAATAATAATACTAATGCAATTCTCGTAAATGGCTTCACTTTTGAGGCTAACAATCTCTCCCCAAGTGATGTCATACAAGAATTGCTTACAACGTCCCCTACAAGTAAAATATAATACACAACATAAGCGCAACAGCTCTGAGAATGTCTCATTAATCTTTTCAGCTGCCATATTTCTATTTGTAGCCGAACACTGTAAAGAAATCTTATTAAGGTTTTTACTCTCCTTTTATTAGTGCATCATTATCTTGATAGCTCTCCCCCAAACCGACAACCCTTCTGATGAATGCCCTGATGTTGAAGAAGTATCTTCTGATGAATATCTACAAACTGTCTTTAGTCTTCTAACATGCAGCGAAGAAAGCTGAATAAACTGTAGACTGAAGCTTCTTAATGGTTGTCCACTTGGGGGGTCATAATACCAACATCATCATCTCACTATAAATGCATCCCAATTAACTAACATACTGATTAAGTCATAACAGCCCATGATGTACACATTTCTCTCCTTATGATAGTTACGATGTATCGAAAGCAACATAAAAATGTGTACATGAAGAATTAACTGGAAGCAATAAGTCATAACAGCGCGCGAATGCATAAGCACTCTCCCGTGAGAAGACGTCGATAAACCCAATCTCTACAATACCTTTATTTGTGTCTAATTCTTTACCGACCCAGTATCAAAACCGACGGCTATCTGTAGTAACCACATATGAAGACAACCAGATATAATAAACTTGAGAATGAAGTAAAATCTCCCAGACTTGTAACTTAAGCTTGTACTCTACTGTGACTAAGAATGGTGTACCCTATACTCAATACCTAAGTATAATAAGCACAATCTCTCTTGACATATCCTCAACTATGTGAGACACTGAGCACTCCAATGTAAACCCTTATAGTGATAGCTACATACTATGAGCAAAACAACGTAACCCCTTAAACAGATATGACTGGATACCCAATTCTTAATCACTATGGAATTGTGGTTCAAACAAGTCATCTTCGTGTGAGAGGAAGAAAGAATCGAAGATGAAATAAGTAGACGCATTCGTAAAACGCCACTTTAAGCCTAAATAAATAATAAAAAAATAATCCCCGTAGTCACATTTGCTAAACAGTACCAACTCTAGCCGTGTAAGCATCAGATCTTGACAAGGATCGTTCACAAGATAGAATTGTGATGATTTGTTTATTTGTGATGAAGTTTAGGTTAACGTTCTTTGAATTGGTGGTCATTGGTGTTGGTGAGTCTTGGTTGGTATTGGGGTTTGGTGAATAAAATTGCCCGATACTGGTGAAGGTGGATAAGGAAGAAGTATGGAAAAAATGAGATGAGAGAATAAAGATATAGAAACAACCAATCTCGATATACAACTTAATCCAACACGGTAACACAACCCATTGTATAAACAATGTATCCATATAAAGCGTTACATACAAACGGTGCCCTAACTCGCCAAATGCCCCAAAACTTTGTATATGAACATTCAAACTCGGCATATTTCACCACACAAACTGAGTTTATACCAAACTCGGTATATACCATAACCCAAACTCGGCATATCTTGAATTTCAAACTCAGTATATACCCTTGTGCCAAACTCGGTATATGCTCATACGTCAAACTCGGTAGAATTAATTGACCCAAACTCAACATATTTTTATCGACCAAACTCGGTAAATTTACTTGAGCAAACACTATAAAACAACAGCACCAAAACTCGGGATATTTGAAATTTAGAAACTCGGCATAATTGAATTTTGGAAACTCGGAATATTTGAATTTTACCAAACTCGGTATTTTTGAAGATACAAACTTGGTAAACTCGTTGTTTTACGAGTACACACAAAAAAACGACCCAAAATTCATATTTTTGAAGATTTTTTACCATTCTTTTTGCGTATAATCCTTCTAAAACACTTGAAGACATCATAAAAATGAATTCTTTCAAGATATAAACGATAAGAACAAGTTATTAAGAAGGAAAATACATGTTTTTGAAGAACACCTATGAAAGGTGTAAAAACACACACAAAAACGCATTTTTAGAACGATTTTCAAAAACAAACTCATCACAAACTCATGACATGCTCATGATACTACTTGTAACAAGATCCTTAATGAATTCGGGTGGTCGGGGAAGCACAAAATAGAAGAAAGACATGGTATAATGTAGTGAGAGAAAGGAAAGACGTGTATTAAATTAGAGAGAGAAACACACTAATACACATACAAGAATGAGAGCTCCACCCTCCTAGTTGTGACTAAGAGGGTATATATAGCATCCTACACGCATAACATTATATAAATGACAATACAAGTCCCTCCATGTAGGTAAATAATGACACTAATGCAATTTCCGTAAATGGTTACACTTTTGAGGCTAACAATAACTATTTTTTTTCAATCATAACACACAACATATGATGGGATAACATGACATCATGCATGTTATGATATGTTGAGAACAAGTAATTTTAATATGTGTGGCCTGATATGGATTAGTAAATCCTTTATTAAAGTTTGAAAATTTAGTTAAAGATGATAATGTTACAATAATGTATATCGTGTAACATCAAATGTAGCTTAGAGAGCACGGTGCAAGCACAAATAACATGCAATTGGGTTTATTTTTGCCCAATGGCGCCGCCAACACTGCACCGTCTCCGGTTCCATTCGCTTGTCAGGCAATTCACGCCCGTTGGTTGTTGTGTGTGAGTGGGGTATTATTTGTGATATGTTATTAGACTCACATGCGCCAATAACAGTTATATCTGGGGAGAATGTTTTAGTTATTATGGTGTTATTGATAGTGTGTTGAGGTGGCAACCTAATAACAGTTATTGGTGCCCCTCTGCACCTAGCTCTCTTAATTCCAAGGCCATCTTTGGTTTTTTATTGTTTATTTTTTGTTGTCTTGTCTCTATATTATGAGAATTAATGTCGGTAAGTCTGAATTCAGTAACGAATAAAACGCAGAATGTAGGATGAGAAAATTTGCAATACTACATAGCTCCTAGCAAGTCCTGTGTATGTTTACAATAACTATTTTTTTTTTCTGTCGTGATACGCAACATATGATATAGAATGCAAATAACTAACGAAAGAAGTAACAAAGAAAATGGAAAGACTAACTTGTAAGGAAAATTAGCAATGAAAAGATTAATAGTGTCTTTTAGTATTAATTAAATAATGTATGAATAGTGAAATAACATTTAATATAGAATGCATTCTGAGGACATATAGGATCAACTTGATACGTTTGCATATGTTATTCATATACTCCGTATTTTGATTCTTATGGTTCGAAAATGCATACGTGTTGTTCAACCACATATTGGTTGTACGACTGTATCTTCATTGTTTTGAACTAAAGATTCTGTGTCCATATGCCTTACCTCATTTCATATCATTACTATGGCTCAAAGATATAGAAGTTTGCATAAAGGATCAAATAATCCTGTTTAAGAAAAAAAGAGTCAAATTGCATACAAAACTAATCTTCTTTTCTCCTGGTTAATTAGTATTATTACTGAACGTCTTCCATTTAAGCAAATTTTAAAAAAATACCAGACTACTTTTTGTTACTTTTATGGCGAGTAGTATGAACGTAAGTCTACTAAATTGTTTGAAACGGAATTGAACAAGCAAGCAGTTCATCGATTTTTCTCCATGTTGCGTCTATTGATGATTTACTGATTGTATGAACAATGAACTTAATTTTTTTTATTTCTTATTTTTTTGAAAAGTATAATAACTAGTTGATCAGCCAGCCACCCAAAGAGCATTTGTTATATGCTTCTGTTTCTTGAAAGGCATATATTCGATGGGGGTTTCATTAATTTGCTGCATACCAACTCATAAAAAATATCTTTAAGCGCATTGCCTTAAAGCTTTATAATGATCAGATGCTTGATCCCATTATTGACCTTGGGTACTGGTTTTAACATTTTTTTAGCAAAACAGAAATAACTTTTATCTTAATATATGGTATCAAAAGGTTTCGTATGTTTTGATATATGTACAGTGGCGGAGCTTGGATGTCTTGTTTGGGGGGGCCAAAAATTTTCGGAAAAAATGTGGTATCCTATATAAAAGACTACTAGCAGGGTACACGCGCGATGCGGCGACGGGTACCCTGTGACTAAATTTTTCGGCGAATAAAAGTAATTTTTTTTGGCTGCTCGATTCAGATTTATGTTTTGGAAGTTTAATTAGATTGTACATTGTGGTTAAATAGTTGTATATTTTGGTGAAGTGGTGAATTAAATTGTGTATTAATTGTATGTGTTGAATAATGTTTTTTTGTTTTATTTGTGCTTCAACTACTTGTAAATTATGTTTTTTCACATGTATTTTTGTATGAAGGGATGTTTTTAATAGTGTATTAATTAATTGTAATATATGAGTAGTGTGTTTTAGTTTTAGTTTTATATGGAAATCTTAAAATATTTAATATGAGAGAAGTACATTCCTTTATTATAAGTTGTATAAATATAGATTTAAAGTAATATGAAAAATGAAGTCCAAAATTAAAACTAGTGAACTGTCATAAATGATAACATAAAAGTGCCAATTTATTACTACATTTTTGAACTCTTGATGACTTATTATATTTGTTTATATTAGACTGTTATAAAGTGCCAATTTATAACTACATTTTCGAAAAAAATCAATAAATAACTACTACAATGATGTGAAAAGATTATCAACTTTGTATATTTGACTTTCCCACTAGCCACGCTAGCAGACTTGTAGGAAGCTACAATGAAAAATAAATTCTTAAATTCCTAACACTAAGGGAGGACGGAGTGGGATGCGGGTACCCCATCGAGTAGTTGAGCTCGAGCGGGTACACCGCCCCGTGGAGCTCGGGTTCCCAAATCGAGTAGCAAATTCGAGCTCAGAGCCCGCGTGTGAAGCCGAGCGTTGTGTGTCTTTGTGTTTGCATTTTTTTCTTTTCTTTTTTTCTTTTTTTTGTTTTGCAGGTCTTGTAGGTAGCAGCTAAAGGAAGAAGAAGAAGATAATGGATGCGTTAGGATTTTTGCATCGACCAAAAGTGAGTGAAGTGCATTGACCATTTGCACGTTAATGAAAAAAAAAATGAAATTCGGGTACTAGGGTACCACTCCCTCAACTTAGGGTAGAATTGGGGTAGTTTTGAGTTGGAATGTTTTTATTGGTTATAGGTGATGTGGCACTCCCACGGTATTAGGGTACTAGGGTACCACTCCCACATGCCTAACAAAAGTACTAACTGGCACCTATATTTTAGGGGGGGCCAAGACCCCTTCCTGCCCTTTATAACCTTCGCCACTGTATATGTATTCACATCACCCACTAGAGGTGTGTTGAGAACTGTTACTGGATACATTGTATATGGGAATATTCTTTTTGCAAGTGGACAAGTTGATTGAGTCTCAATACAGTGTTTCACAACACTATAAATAGAGGAGTTTACAACATCAGTTTGCATCCCATCTACAACATAAAACACATACAAAGTGTTTGTGTTTTCTTTCTTTCTCCTAGTATTTGAGTCTATTAGAGAGTTTGTAGTATTTCCTAGTTACAAGAGATTCTTATTAATCTTTGTAATTAGAGAAGGTGTAACTCCTAATTTTCATCATAGTGAAACGTATCTTTCATTGCCCGTGGTTTTTACCCTATTGGGATTTTCCACCTAAAATCCGTGTGTCATCTTTTATTATATTTCTTATTTTAGTTGTGGGTTTGCTTCAGTTCGGTGTCACTTTTCTCAACAAGTGGTATCAAGAGCTAAGGTTGGGTGTGTGTATAATTATTTATCGTATGCTCTGTGGTTGCCACTAATTAGTGGACCCTCCACATCAAAAGATAAATAAAATTATACTTACTCAAAAGGTGTTCGTTACTATTATTAACAAATAATAGTTTTGTCGAAAAGTAGATTGTGATTGTAGCAATGGCGGCGAAATTTGAAATCGAAAAATTCAATGGGAATAATTTCTCGTTGTGGAAATTAAAGATGAAGGCTATCCTTCGAAAGGATAAATGTTCAGCGGCCATTGACGAAAGGCCAGCTGAGGTCACGGATGACAGTAAATGGGACGAGATGGACGGAAATGCTATTGCAAATCTTCATCTGGGATTAGCAGATGGAGTTTTGTCAAGCATAGAGGAGAAGAAAAGTGCAAAGGAGATTTGGGATCATCTTGCTCGATTGTACGAGGCAAGATCACTCCACAATAAAAATTTTCTTAAGAGGAAACTTTATGCTTTGCGCATGACGGAATCTACTTCAGTGACTGAGCACGTTAATAACCTGAATACTTTATTTTCTCAACTCACATCTTTGAGTTGTAAAATAGAGCCACAAGAACGTGCTGAAATTCTACTTCAAAGTTTACCTGACTCATATGACCAACTCATAATCAACTTAACCAGTAATGTTCTTTCTAACTATCTAGTCTTCGATGATGTTGCGGCCGCTATTCTAGAAGAAGAAAACAGGCGTAACAATAGGGAGGACAGACAGACCAGTTCAAGACAAGTGGAGGCTTTGGTGGTGACAAGAGGGAGGTCAATGGAACCTGGCTCCAGTGGGAGTCACAATCATGGTAAATCTAGAACAGAAAGGAAGAAGAGTTTTAAATGCTACAAATGTGGCAAGCCGGGTCACTTTAAGAAAGATTGTCGGGTTTAAGTACCTCTAATCCTTAGGGAAATTTCGCAAGCACTTCAGAAGATGGTAACGCTCTGTGTTGTGAAGCAGCGGTTGCAAATGAAGGCAGGAAAAGATTTGCAGATATATGGCTGTTCGATACGGGAGCTACTTTTCATATGACCGCAAGAAGAGAATGGTTTCATCAATATAAACCTATCTCTGGAGGCGGATCTGTGTACAGTTGCAATGATCATGAATTAAAGATCATTGGAATTGGAAATATCATGGTGAAAGTGCATGATGGTATGGTTCGTACTATTCGGGATGTGCGACACGTGGAGGGCCTGAGAAAGAATCTATTGTCTCTGGGACAATTGGATGATCTTGGTTGTAAGGTTGAAATACAAAACAAGATCATGAAAGTTATAAAAGGCGCGCTTGTACTTATGAAAGGTGAAAAGGTGGCTGCAAACTTATACCAACTGAAAGGAGAGGTAATGGAGGAGGCAGAAGCATCTGTTGCTTCACATAGTTCAAGTCATAGAGATGCGGTAACATGGCATCAGAAGCTTGGACATATGTCAGAACAAGGAATGAAGATTCTTGTTGAAAGGAAGTTAATTCCTGGCCTCACAAAGGTTTCTTTACCTTTTTGTGAGCATTGTGTTATCGCAAGCAAAGACGCCTAAAATTCAAGACATCAAATTCTAGAAGTGTCTATGTTCTAGAATTGGTTCACTCTGATGTGTGGCAGGTACCGGTTCTATCCCTGGGAGGAGAAAAGTATTTTGTATCCTTCATTGATGACTATTCCAGGAGATGTTGAGTGTACCCAATCTAGAAGAAGTCTGATGTGTTTGGAGTTTTCAAAGTTTACAAAGCGCAGTTGAGCTTGATTCTAGAAAGAATATCAAGTGTTTGAGGACAGATAATGGAGGCGAATACACTGGTGATGAATTTGATACCTTTTGTAGGAAAGAAGGAATCAAAAGGCAGTTCACAACGGCATACACTCCTCAACAGAATGGAGTGGCAGAGCGGATGAACAGAACCTTGTTGGAAAGAGCAAGAGCAATGTTGGCAACTGCAAGCTTGGAAAAATCGTTTTGGGCAGAAGCAGTCAATACCGCATGCTATGTGATAAATCGGTCACCTTCAACTGCAGTTGAGTTGAAGACACCGATGGAGATGTGGACGGGAAAGCCAGTCAACTATTCAGACCTTCATATATTTGGAAGTCCTGTGTACGTGATGTACAATTCTCAAGAAACTACAAAGCTGGATCCGAAATCCAGAAAATGTTTGTTCTTGGGGTACGCTAACGGAGTAAAGGGGTATCGCTTGTGGGACCCCACTGCCCACAAAGTAGTCGTCAGCAGAGATGTTGTCTTTATGGAAGACAAAAGTCAAGAGATTGAAGAAGGTGATAGCACTACAAGAGAAACTACATCAATACAGATGGAAAGGCAATTTCAGTCGAATGATTCTTCTGAAGCCGTACCACAGCACGAGGAGAATGAGACGACCGAGTCTCAAGCCCCAATGATTCGTACTCTTAATCGTGAAAGAAAACGCCCGGTGTGGCACTCGGATTATGTTATGGAGGGCAATGTTGCATATTGTCTTCTTACAGAGGAAGGAGAGCCATCAACTCTTCAAGAAACACTGAATAATTCAGATGCTTCATTCTTGATGGAAGCAATGCAAGAAGAAATTGAAGCTCTTCATAAGAATAAAACGTGGGAACTAATGCCACTACCTGCAGGTAGAAAACCTATTGGAAACAAATGGGTGTATAAGATCAAGAGGAACGGTGATGACCAGGTGGAGAGGTATCGTGCAAGATTGGTAGTCAAAGGATATGCTCAAAGGATATGCTCAGAAAGAGGGAGTCGACTTCAATGAAATATTTTCCCCTGTGGTTCGAATGACAATTGTTCGAGTAGTTCTGGCAATGTGTGCTACGTATGATTTACATCTAGAGCAGCTAGATGTGAAAACTGCATTCCTTCATGGAAATCTTGAGGAAGAAATTTACATGCTCCAACCAGAAGGTTTTAAACAAAAAGGAAAAGAGAACTTGGTTTTGCGGGTTAAACAAATCTCTGACGGTTTAAAGCGGCGCCGCGGTGTTGGTACAAGAGATTTGATTCTTTCATCATTGGCCTTGGATATAACAGACTACATGCAGACCCTTGTGCATATTACAAGAGGTTTGGAGACAATGATTTTGTCATCTTGCTGTTATATGTTGACGACATGTTTGTTGCAGGCCCCAACAAAGATCGTATCAGTAAACTGAAGGCACAACTCGCTAGGAAATTCGAGATGAAAGACCTTGGACCCGCAAACAAGATTCTAGGGATGCAAATTCACCGAGATAGAGTTAGTAGGAAAGTTTGGCTTTCACAGAAAAATTATGTGAAGAAAATCTTGCAAAGGTTCAATATGCAAGATTGTAAGCCAATATCAACCCCGTTTCCTACTAACGTCAAGTTATCCTCCAAGATGAGTCCTAGCAGTGAAGAAGAGAGGATGGAGATGTCTCGAGTACCGTATGCATCGGCAGTGGGAAGTTTAATGTTCGCGATGATTTGTACAAGACCAGACATTGCACATGCAGTGGGAGTAGTGAGTCGGTACATGGCGGAACCTGGTAGAGAGCATTGGGAAGCTGTGAAGAGGATCTTTAGATATCTTAAAGGAACCTCGGATGTTGCATTATGTTATGGGGAATCGGGTTTAATTGTCAGGGGATATGTTGATTCTGATTATGCAGGTGATCTTGACGGGAGTAAATCAACCATCGGGTATGCGTTTACTCTTTCTGGCGGAACAGTAAGCTGGGTTTTAAAACTGCAGTCAGTTGTCGCTATGTCAACGACGGAAGCAGAATATGTTAGCTGCTCAAGCCAATAAAGAAGCAGTATGGTTGAAGATGTTGTTGGAAGAGCTCGGGCACGAACAAGAGAGAATTACTCTATTTTGTGACAACCAGAGTGCCTTGTATCTTGCAAGGAATCCAACATTTCATTCAAAGACAAAGCATATACGAGTTCAGTATCACTTCGTTCGTGAGAAAGTGGAGGAATGAACCGTGGATATGCAGCAAATTCATACTGATGATAACGTGGCAGATTATCTGACGAAAGCAATCAACTGTGACAAGTTTATATGGTGCCGATCCTCATGCGGCCTAGCGGAAACGTAAGCAACATGGAAGTGCAAGGAAGGATAACGTTGTGAAGATTGATTGAGTTTCAATCTAATCTTCAAGTGGGAGATTGTTACTGGATACATTGTATATGGGAATATTCTTTTTGCAAGTGGACAAGTTGATTGAGTCTCAATACAGTGTTTCACAACACTATAAATAGAGGAGTTTACAACATCAGTTTGCATCCCATCTACAACATAAAACACATACAAAGTGTTTGTGTTTTCTTTCTTTCTCCTAGTATTTGAGTCTATTAGAGAGTTTGTAGTATTTCCTAGTTACAAGAGATTCTTATTAATCTTTGTAATTAGAGAAGGTGTAACTCCTAATTTTCATCATAGTGAAACGTATCTTTCCTTGCCCGTGGTTTTTACCCTATTGGGGTTTTCCACGTAAAATCCGTGTGTCATCTTTTATTATATTTCTTATTTTAGTTGTGGGTTTGCTTCAGTCCGGTGTCACTTTTCTCAACAAGAACTTATGAACTTCTATATGATAAGAAATAGTTATATGGATATAAGTACTGTCATTTACTATAACTCTAGTTGGAACCCTACTTAACTTTGATCCAAATTCTAGCAAGATATAAGTGTGTGTATCTACGTTTTGGTATGTATATATACTTGTTAAAAGCGCTCACGTGCATCTACATTTTTACTGTTTTTTTTACCTATATACATATGCTTATAAATATTAATGAGTGGTTTTCGATCTAATGGCGTCATTTGTTTAAACATAAAATCTATAAATTATGTTAGGTAACATGTGTTTTCAATGTGCTCTATAGCTTCTTTCATCTCTTTTCTGAGCCTTTTACCTCCTTTTAAACTTCTAGTATGAACCTTTTCCCTCTTTTTAGACTCATTGATCCCTTGTTACATTTCTTTATGCATGGCTAAACTTATCAAAATCTTTTCTTCTTGTGCTATCTTTATTTCCTTTGTAATTTATATCTTGTTGATCGCTTCTTACATGGCATCTTCACTTCCCACTACTGCAACTACCACAAACTTTCATCCCAAAACAACCACACCCCATCGTTCAAAACCAACATCTTCAACTCATTTCAAACACTCCGGAAGTTTTCAAGCTAGTGATCATGAAGTTCCAAGTGGACCAAACCCTATTTCAAATTAGTATCCTGTGGATGGATCAGTCTAGCTATTGGCCGGATATACTAGAATGGTCAGTAATTAATAGAGGACGTCCAAGATTTTAAGTCAGGATCATGTATCTACATACATCTGAATATTATTATTCAGGTCTGCACTAATATAGATGGATGTCAATAGTTGAAGTCCTTATTTATGGTTTGGCAGTATTTGTAAGAAAGAAAAAGATATAGTATTTTTCCGAAGTTATAAAAATGTTTGTATATGTTTTCTCAATTGCTTGTATGTGATAGAAATTATCATGGTAAATCATGATGATTCCTGATGCGATCCTTGATCGACTTAAATGGATCTCTAGTTTTTGGTCGAGTAAAATTGCTTGGTGGTCAAGTTATTCTCGTTTTGTATTACATCGTTATAGGCAAGTCGCTCTCTGATGATGAAAATTCCATTCCTCGCTCTTAGTCTAGTGAAATTGCTCGATGGTCAAGCTAATTTCGTTTTGTATTACATCGTTTAGAGGTAAGTCGCTCTCTGATGATGAAAAATTCCATTCCTCTCTCTAATTTATCAACCAAGTTCAACAGTTTGTTTGATAATTTTGTGTGTAAGATGGATCTTACTTCAGTTAGGAGTTCTAGTTGATTTAAAATCTGGTCTGCTATCTATAGTCATCTGATTCCTTCTCCATTGTTAACCTTTGGTGCATAATGCTTGGGATCTTGTATTTCGAGCTTCATACTTGAATTACTGGAGGTGCGTCAATAAACGTGTGATAATAGTTTTAATCGCCTCATTTACAGTCGTGAGACTAGTAAGGGTTGTATTTCATATGCAATAGCGTTTATAAGAGAAGCTTGAATATATTTTTCCTTAGTATACTTACTCTTTGCCATTACATATGTTCTATATTGTGATAAAAAAAAACAATATCGA
This sequence comes from Chrysanthemum makinoi, assembly GCA_910596185.1. Classification (NCBI taxonomy): domain Eukaryota; kingdom Viridiplantae; phylum Streptophyta; class Magnoliopsida; order Asterales; family Asteraceae; genus Chrysanthemum; species Chrysanthemum makinoi. Next base: position 102,389,417 of record OU343223.1, on the reverse strand, counting down.
CAATGATCATAGAGGGAGCATGAAAGGCAACTTGTCTTCCTCGTTGAGTTTATCTAGAAGTCAGAATCAAATCGTTCATTGATTTACAGGAGGTTAAACTTTCACATGATTGGTCTTACTTCACTGCAACTAAAGTATTTTAGCACTCATAAACGTACGGTGTAAATATGTGCAACACCAAACTATGCATGTCTTGAAAGGTAAAGATATGTACAATTACTGGTGTTTTGTACAAAAGCTTGACTTACAGCTTACCAGTTACCATTGCTATTAGTTTACAGTCTATCTTTTTTGGTTTTAAACTTGTAATATTGAAATTTTATTTTGCTGGTGTCAGTTAAGTTGAGAGTTACTAAGTTATATGACAAAAAAGTATTTGTTACAACTCAAAACGAATAGTGTAAATGCAAAAATTTCCCGAGAAAAAGAACACTGCATTTGAAAGCTTCATATTTTATGCTCCAAGTTATGCAATTACTCTTTGGAAAGGTTAAATTTTGAATACATTGTTCATACTTCATAATCTTCAAATATTACAAGTGCAAATTTCATTTGGGTGTTTTATGCTGCAATACTATAAAATTCGAGTGCACAACTTCGTGGTGACTAGTGTTGTTGTAACAAGGTAGAAAGGTTCAAGTCATTACATTAGTTTTTTGTTGAGGATTTCAAGTTGTGTTTCAAAGTCGTCGCACATATATTGGGCATTTGATTTCGTATTAGTTCTCAAAGTCATTGTAGATTAATTTGCTGTCTCGTATGTCATCTTGAATATCTGATATGTCGTTAATCGTGACCGCTACTTAAGTTATTCAAGTAGAATATGTATATGACAATATCCAAATAACAAAATGAGAAATAAGTAGGAATATAATCATCTAAAAATACTCGTAATTGTATTCCTAAACTTGCATATAGTATTTTGTTGGTTATAAAAGACTTTTTTCACAAATCAATATCTCACAGTTCTATTGAAGAATGAAATTAGTAAGATTTTTAAGTGTCTATCATTATTCAAACAAAAGGGGGGCACATTAGGCTATTAGTAGCATAGGGTTCGTGGCTGAGTTTCACAACAAGGCATACGGTTAATCAAAGCGTGACAAATCTCTAAGTAGAATTGGTTAGCTAGCAAAGAGTAGTGCACCCTAGATAAATACACATTTTTCTCATGTTATTATTAGTGTGATTTGGATAAATAGTCATATTTACATGAGTATTTTCATAAAGGGATGTATTTGAACCGTATAAGCATTTTTGTCCTTTCTGGTGCACACGTACCCACTTTTGGGCACCAAAAATTGATTCTTTAACTTTGAGCAACAGAATTAATTTATACACCAACGAAAAAGCGCCACCTATACTTTGGTGCTCAAAAATGTATTCTTGCGCACCACATTTTTCAAAAAATTGATTTTTCAACTAGCACCAGGATTAATTTATACACCAATAGAAAAGTGCAACCTATGCTTTGGTGCCCAAAGATGTATTCTTGCGCACCACATTTTTCAGAAAATTGATTCTTTATTCTTGAGCACCGGAATTAATTTATACACCAATAGAAAAGCGCCACCTATACTTTGGTGTCCAAAAGGTATAAATTGGGCATCGAATATAATTAGTGAGTTTTTTTGTAGATAGTCAAAAGTGGTCAATGGCATACCTTGGTGCCCAAAAGTCATTCTTTGTGCACCACATTGGATGTTTGTGTGAAAGAGAAAATTTTTTGTAGGTTTCAGTAAAGAAAGTGTATATATTGATTGAATTGGTAATTAATTTTTATTATTATTTTAAAACAAATCTCCTCAAACCCAATATTTTACTTGCTTTTAATTAAATTATAAAATACCAAAAATAATCCTCTCCCGCCTTTATATCAAATTGTTATACATCTCGAACCAACCTCATTATTCCTCTAGAGAACGATCTTCTCCCGGTCTCGCCTATAACACACTACAACGGTTAGATACATTGCCTAGAGCAGGGGGTGTAAAACTTCAATCTAACAACCGTCACATCAGCATTTACCGTATGAATACTGATACACAGTTTTTTTTTCAACTTCTGATGATGAGTATATCGTTATATACAATTATTATCTATTGTTTGTACAACCTCTATTATCTTATAACATAATTTTTGAAACTAACACGTCTATCGGGCGTGCCTTAAATCTAGTTATATTATATTTTATTGTATTTTATTTTTATTATATTATATTATATTAATATATTATATAGCATGGAATTGTTAATAAGAGCCCGATATTGTTAATGACAAAATTTCATCAAATCTGCATACGTTAAGACATAATAACTCTTATATTTCACTAACATGACTAATTGAGAAAGTTAAATGTGTTTATATTTGAGATAAGACACTTTATTTTGCTTATCTATAAATTTATGCTTACTAAAAGACAAATCCGTATCATCCATCTAGTTGATCTAATGGTGAGGAACTGAGGATTAACCTAAGATTTAAAAGGTAAACCTGGCATTTTTTTTTCTTTTCATTTTTGTCTTTCATTTTTATTCACATATATATATTTTTTTTTTTTAATTCACGTTTTTTATTTTATACTCCGTATATATTTTTTTTTTAAATTCGTTTTTTTTAATTCGCGTTTATTTTTTCTTCGCTTTTATCTGTTTTCATACATTTGTGTTCGTTTTCATCTGTTTTCGTCCGTTTTCATACGTTTTCGTCCGTTTTCATACATTTTCATCCGTTTTCATTCGTTTTCATATGTTTACATCAATTTTCTTTCATTTGCGTCCATTTTTCATACGTCTTCGTCCGTTTTCAGATGTGTTTTACGCTTTTATAATTTTTCGTCCGTTTTCATATGTATTTGTCCGTTTTCTTACGTTTTCGTCCATTTTTTTACGTTTTCGTCCGTTTTCATACGTTTCCGACTACCACAAGCAATATTTTGTGAATTCAGAATATCACTTATGATATTCAGAATATGACTTTGTGATCTTCAGAATATCACTTGTGATTTTCTGAATATGACTTTGTGATATTCTTAATATCACTTGTGAGTTTCTGGATATCACTTTGTGATTTTCTGGATATCACTTTGTGATATTCTTAATATCACTTGTGATTTTTATGTTACAAAACATTAGTTGAAATCACTTGTGATATTCAGAATATCACAAACAGAATATCACAGAATATCACTAGTGATATTCCAAATATCATTTGATATTCTGAATATCATAGAATATCACTTGTGATATTCAGAATATCTCTTGTGATATTCAGGAACATATGAAAACGGCCGAAAACATTTAAAAACAGACGAAAACGTATGAAAGTTGACGAAATGTAAGAAAACGGATGAATATGTATGAAAACGGACGAAAACGTATGAAAGCGTAAACACGCGTATGAAAACGGATGAAAATGTATAAATATTGGACGAAAACATAAGAAAATGGATGAAAACGTATGAAAACGGGCGAAAACGGATGAAAACAGATGAAACGTATGAAAACAGACGAAAAAGTATAAAAGCGAAGAAAAAAAACGCGGATTAAAAAAAACGTGAATAAAGTGAATTAAAAAAAAAGTGAGTTAAAAAAAAGACAAAAAAATGTCAGTAAAAAAGAATGACAAAAAGACAAGAAAAAAAACATAAACTTAGGTTTATCTATTAAATCTTAAGTTAATCCCTAACCATTAGATCAAACTAGATGGAGGGTGAAGAATTGTTCTTTGATAAACACCAAAATAAGAGTAAGCAAATAAACTTTCTCATTTGAAATATATAGGAAGTGGTTATTGATATATGATTTTATTTAGACATCGCATTGTCTCATATAAATATCATAAATTAGTTTTCAAATAACCCTTAGCAAACCTCTATATTATATGATTTAATATCATTTGCATATCAAACTTTATTAATATAGTAAAGGATCAATCTTCACTATTCGTCACTATTTGATTAAATTGATGAGATTAAACCCACCATTTTAACAAACCCATTTTCATTTTTTTTTTTTTCAAATATTAATATATTTTGAACCGTTAATTGTTAAGCCAAAAAAAATATATACCATCACGACGAGCATTTAATTATTTTCTATAGATATGTACTTTGATATACTTTTAACAAAGTTTTTTTTTTTCGTTTTTCACGTTTTTTATGCTTTTTTGTTTTTTTACGTTTTTTCGTATTTGTTTCTTTTTTCCTCATTGTTAAAACTTGCATGAGAAACCACATGTGATTAAACACTAATTTGAACATTGCTAATAAAATCACATGTGATTTTTCAAACATGTAATCTAAATCACGTGTGATTTTTCTCACACGTGATCTCAATCACATATGATTTTCTTAAATGAACTACTATAATCTATAAAATCACATGTGATTTTATTAGAATATTCAAATTAGTATTTAATCACATGTGATTTCTCATGTAATTTTTAACAACGAAGAAAAAAGAAAAAAAAAAAGATAAAAAAAAAGTGAAAAAAGAGAAGAAAAAAAATGTTTGTCGAAAGTATATCAAAGTATCCGTCTATAAAAAGATAATTAAATGATCGTCATTACAGTATAATTCGTTTTGTTTAACGATTAACTATTCATGAGATATTTAAATTATAAAAAATAGTTGAGATATTAAAATGATTTTAATCACAGTCATTGATTTATTTATTATATGGATGTTAGGGATGAGTCCCTTCGTATGCAAGGAAAATTGGGTATCCAAAACTCTCCTCATATTATATTACATTATATTATATGAATATTACATTATCTATATATCTTATAATAGAGATTAAATCCTCTCTTATTAAATTTTTAAGATTTTCAAATATAGAATTTAAGCAAATACATATATTAATGCTTTATGTACAATTAATTTATGCGCAATCAATTATATTAAACACATGCAATTAATGCTCATTTTAAATCACCCTCTTACTTAAAAACATAACCATTTTATCACATGATACAATCTAATCAAGCTACTAACAATCTATTATTAAAATCTAATAACCCAAGGACTTAAAACACGAGCATAAAAACACAACCAACGCAACTTAAAAGACCAGCATTGTTAAAATTACTCAAATATAAAATTCTTACAATTTATAGAGTTGTTGTAACGAAAAACATAAAATTAAAATATATTCATCGCCGCAAATTTTATTACAGGGTACCCGCCCCCGCATCGCGCGGGTACTCTGCTAGTATTATATGATACGGAGTATTACAATTCATTTATGTAATTTACTCATAATACGGTTATGATGATACCTTATATTATATGATATTACAATTCATTTATGTAATTTACTCATAATAAGGTTATGTTGATACCTCATTATTTAACTTCTCATGTATTATATAATGGATACAAGGTTTCTAGATACAATAGAATTGAAAACAAAATAACATAAGAAATAGCAAATGACAACACTCAACTTCAACATGTTTGTTTTTATAGCCATGGTGATTGCATCCGTTTCCTTGAGTAGCTGTGCGGAGACAACTAAGCATGTGGTAGGCGATGATTACGGGTGGAATCCTCCAAAATATCCGGAATTTTACGCCGAGTTTGCATCAGTAAACACCTTCACAGTCGGTGACAGCTTGTATTTTAATTTTAATGAAAGCCATGATGTTGCAATTGTTTCTCCGGACGCATACCATGAATGCAAAGTTGATGACGCTCAAGTTGTCATTAAAACTGGACCAGGCTCCGTCGATCTTACCACCGAAGGACAACACCATTACATCTCGACCAAAAATAATGACTGTGAATTACATCAGAAACTAGCAATTTATGTTCATCCTTCTCCCGTTTGATATATATTTGTATTTATAAAAGATTATACAAGTATTTAATGAGAATGATTTTATAATTTTATTAGTTATCATTTAATCAACAAAATACTAAACTATATAGGTTTTCTCAATTCCAAGCCGGGTTTCGTAACAAGTAAAATAGTGTAAGATTATTAGTTTGATCTATTCACAATATATTGTTTCATGTCGCATCTTATTCTCCAAATATATGTATGAATGTGTATAAAACATTAATACTAGCAAGATGCCCAAATAATGCTATAACATCAGAGTGAATAAGCCAAAAGTGGCTGATGATGGTAGATGGTAAGAGTGATTGTGTTTCAGTAGTTACTTGTTATAGTGAGATGAAGGAGAAAACATAACTTTTTACTGATGCATTTTGGTAGATGTTTGTAACAACATACCTTTATTTTCTATTAGGGTTGATTCTGTCATCTTATGCCAATATATCTTTCATACCCTATTAACAATCTTTATCTTCATCGTTACCAAATGAAGCTATCAACCGACTATAATTACACAAAAATAGATCAAATGTTTAACTCAATGTGCAAAAATTATTTTGTAACTGAAACATGACTGTTATTTATTTTTATTTTTTTTATACAGTATATGATTACAATTATAATTTTGAATGCTGGTTAGTATGGGATTTTATCGTGTGCATAAAAAATTGTACCTCTGAAAATGTTTTAAAACATTTTAATTATGCTTAAAACGTTATTATTGATCGCAAAACACCACAATAGTTTGAGGTGATATCTGGACTAAATGAGATTATAAAGCCGTAAGGTGAGTTCAATGCAGAACAATTTTTATTTAAAGAATAAATCATGTCATCTCATCCATTCATTTTTTCCATCAAACAAAAAAAATACATTTTTCATCTTTTTTTTTAAACAACGTGTCTTGTAAACGGTAAACTTTCAAGCTACGAAAAATACATCATCGCGACGAGAATTAAATTATTTTTCTATAGATACGCACTTCTATATACCTTCGACGAATTTTTTTTTTTTCAAATTTTCCGCCCAGTAAAATCACATGTGATTTCACAAACTACATGTGATTTTTAAAGTAATAAATCACACGTGATTTTCCGAATCACATGTGATTCATCTGTGCAAAAATTTTGAAAAAAAATTCGTCGAAAGTATATTGAAGTGCATATCTATATAAAGATAATTTAATTCTCGTCACGACGGTATAATTAGTTTCGCGTAACAATTAGCGGTTTGCGAGATATTTTAATTTTAAGAAAATAGATGCAAGTGGGTTTTTTTTATTTGATATGAAAAATGAATGGCTGAGATCGCATGGTTTGTTCTTTAGAAAAAAACTGTTTTGCGAACTTTTCTCATAAAGCCATAAGGAAAATTTAGTAATTCTACCATAAAATTTTACTTTACATCATTAGTCCTTTACATTAAATATTTTGTATCGTTAGTTCTTTTTATTAACTATTTGCGCTGAAAGTCCTTATTTTTTTTATAAAACTAACGAAAAGACTTTTCTAATATTCCAATAGTTACTACTTATTATTACAGAAGGCAAATTTCCAAAAAGATAACATATTATACAAACTTTTGCTAATGTATGAAATATAATAGTTTCTCACTCATAAAATCGCTCACAAAAAGGATTTAGTGTAACACCTCAATTTTTATGGTTTTAGTTAGAAATATGTTATAATGCTTTTGGCATATTAGAAAAGTCTTTCCGTTAAGTTTTATAATAAATAAGGACTTTCAGTGCAATTAGTTAATGAAAAAGGACTAATGGTGCAAAATATTTAATGGCGGGGACTAATGGTATAAAGTTAAGATTTAAGGGCTGAAATTACAGGAATGCCTTTGTGTTTAGATTAACTTATAAGTTTAGAGTTCCTCCCTAAGATCATAGGTGTCTGTACTTTTTGGAATAAGAACTATGGCTGAGTGCTTAAGGATAAGAAATAATCATTTTAATGATTTGGCATGGATTTTTGGAGTAGCTATGTTAGATACAAGATGTTATAAGCTCCTTTGATTAATCCCCATCAAAGGTATATGACTAGGGTCGTAAAAGAACCGGACAAACACGAATGGAGTCTTGTTCGTGTTCGTTCGTTTAACTTTAAATTGATAAATAAATGGACACAAACGCTTAAACAGACAAATTTTCTTGTTCATGATCGTTTATTAAGAAAATAAGTTATTCATGTTCATTCATTATGGCACTAAACGAACATAAATGAACATAGAGAAACAGACATAAATTTTATTATATTATGCACAATGTATTATTTTATAAGTGATGTTTTATTTAAACAACCCAATTTTAAAATTGTGCAATTAAAGATATGATATACGAACACAAATAAATAAATGAACATAAACGAACGTTAATGAATGCATAATCGGACGTTCATGAACATAAATGAACAGACGCGACTTTTATTCATGTTCGTTCATTTAACTAAATAACCGTAAAAGAATATTTTACCGGACAGTTTATAAAACTTTTAATGAACGTTTAGTTCGTTTACAATCCTATATATGATGATTTTAGTTTATTTTTAAGATTCATGGTGGAAATATGTAGGTTTTGATATGATAACATGTTATTTATGATCTTAAACAAGTTTATGAGGTTTTTGTGTATATTTAGTGATCTAAGACCATGTTAGCATGTTTTTTTTTAGCTTATGATTGATTATGTTACATAATTTATGAAGTTAGTGGTTAGAAATACATAACCATATCATGTTAAAAATGAGCTAGTTCATGATTATGATCATAATGATGCAAAGATAGAACATAATAAGGGGTGTTTGGCACAAGGCCAAAATAATGTTTACATTGGTGAAATTGCTTATAGACCTGTTGGAAAATAGTCTTAACATATTAAATAAGCTGAGATATAAGTTTGGTGAAGAGTAGAATAGCTTAGGTTGAGTTTTGGGTCGTTTCGGACAAATACACTTTTGGGACAACAAGGTTTTTAGAAATTAGATCAACTTTGAAGGCTTATAGAGAACTAACCGTTTATCGGATTGACTTAAGGTAAAAACAAAAATTTTATCCCTATGAGTCTACTTCATTTGCGATGCTTTATTTTTGGCTAGTTTGGTAGTTAAATTGGTGTAAATTTCAAATTAGTGCAACAAGGTCATATTCTGAAAACCGTGCAGCAACCAAAACTATAAAAATTCATACCGGATATACCATATCTCCTCTTGGAGCGTGCCATACATTTTAGGAAAGGGAAAAGAGTATACTTTCATGGAAAATTAGCCTCATGAGCTGACTCAGAGTTTAAGTTTGTCAAAAAGGGTAATATGCAGGCTGTTGCAGAATTGACAACATGATTTTGCTATGTGCTTTAATGTTGCTATATGTTTATGCAAGTTCATGTGGTTTATAGTTTATGTTTCCAGTGTATATATGATCATGTTGTTAGATATGCGATAATAGTCTATGTGTGCATCTATCATAAAATAGGTGCTTGAGGTGTATTCAGAATCATGCATCTTGTATTATACGACCGAGGTGAGTAATGGATCATTAGCTTCATGTTATTAGATTTGACATGATGTTAGAATATATGTATAGCTTTGTATATAGCCGAATATTTCCATGTCCGTAGACTCGGAAATAGCCGAGTATCACTTATTATGTCATGATTCGGACATAGCCGAAAACAAGTCTTGTTAAAGGTGCTCACAAAGAGCGCCATTAGCTATGTCTTGGGTGCCTAAGAAATTCACCATTAATTATGTGGCGTGCCTAAGAAGTGCACGATGTGCCCAAGAAGTGCACGATGTAGAAATCCTATACAAGCATCCTTTGTCGATGAATCGTGCTTTACATAGTATTTACATCCTTTATGGATGACCCATGTTTAGAATTGACATACCAAGTTTACATGTTTAAGCGTCCTTTGTGGATGACCCTGATCTTATATAAGCACGATGACAAGTTAGTGCCCCAAGAAGAGTACTCGTCGGCTAGGGAAGTTCTCACTTATAGCAGGACGTCTGCGCACCGTCTAGTTAGAAGCACGTGGTCAGACATTATTTTGGATTATGAAATTCAGAATTGGAGATATATGTAGTGTGCAAGTAGCAAAACGACTAAAAGTCGTACCACTTATAGCATATCATATATTAATATGTTAATGTTTATAATTGAAAGTATCATTTCAGATTAGTTTCGTTTACTCAGTAAGTCTCAAGGGACTTACCGTTCTCAGTTTCATGTTTTGCAGGTTTATTAGATGAGACCAAGCTATGTGTTAAATGGGGCCTAATGGTTCAAAATGGTGTAGCTCGCGGGTTAGGTAACGAGCTTCTCATTCCCATCATTTGTTATCAATTTGGTATGCTCCCAAAGTAAGAGTCTTTTGTAACAAGTTTGTATAGTCATGGATATGTATGTTTATAGCTACAAGTTTTAAGGGGCGTTTGGAATAAGTCCGTTTTTTACGTTGAAGCATACGCTTCCACTTACGAAACTCATGTACAGTTAATATTTGTTTTCGTTATGAAATATAACTCATAATTTACATTTTACTAGAAATGAGTTTAGTTCATAATCTAGTTTTTGCAGTTTTGTGTACTACAGGTCGATATGACGTATAGAGTAGACCCTATACGCGTATTTAGTGTTTAGAGTTAATTACTTAAATGGTCCATGTGGTTTGTTGAATTTAACAAAAATCGTCCATATACTTTTTTTTCACGGATCCTCTCTCCGTGGTTTTTGACCTGTAACGGGTTTGGTCCCTCTGAAAAAAGTATAAGGATGATTTGCTCCCTGTGAAAATAAAGTAAAAGGACCAAAACCGTTACGGGTCAAAAACTACAAGGAGAGGATTCGTTTAAAAAAAAGTATAGGGATGATTTTCATTATACCCGGAAAACTACATGGACGATTTAAGTAATTAACTCTAGTATTTAAAAAACAGAATAAGGAAAAAAAAATATGGGCGTTTCATTTAGAAACCAATTTTCTGGCAAAAAGGGGGAATTGCATTTAACTTGTGATATTTATGGGTTTATCAACTTGATACAAGATTTTTCTCAAAATTCTACTTCATTACTCACTTGAGCATTGACGTATATAAAACAATTATGACGTGACATTTTGGCATCTATATTTTCATCTAATAAAAAAGCAATTAAAAACCTTCTTTCATGAAATATAGCAGCTACCACCAATTAATTAAAGGGATTAAGAATGTAAATCCTTACCACTATCACAACTTCAAAATTTCCCAAATACTCAAACAACAAACAAGCTGGGTACGTAACCCGTTTTTAGTTTTGTTACAACTGACCCCTTCTAATACACAATGACAAACACCTAAAAAATATCACATGTTAATTTGTTAATCACAAACTGACTTAGTGGTTAAGTAAAGTACTTAAGGGGGTGTTTGGGATTGATTATTCAAAATAGATTATGCGTTTTGAAAACGGATAATCAGATAATTGCTGTTACAAAACGTGATTTTAAAATCTAGTGTTTGGATTTGATTATCTTTGTTTGATATCGCAATAATCAGAAAATCAGTTTTTATAGTGTTTGGCAAATGAGATTATTTAATCATTTTTAGTAGTAAATGACGAAAAAGGACATTTTTTAGCTTACTGATATATACATATTAACAATTTATAATTTATACTTTATACTTTATAATAGTGTAACAATTATTATTCTTCACTAAATATTTATTAAAAAACCTGGTACAATTATTTTTTGTTGTTAATTATTTAGAAACCCGGATGGGCCTTTAGCCATTTAGAAAACATTAAAAAACACGAACATATTGAGCTTTAAAAAATAGGTTTTGTCACTACTAGTAGGGTTTTATATATATGTATTCACTTTCTAGCTTACTTTTTGGTATCTTTCCCAGCAGCCAAATGACGAAGAAAAAAAGGTAAGAAAAATTAGAATCGGTTTTAAGGTAAAGATTTTTCAAAAACGCCATCCAGCTATAAATCATAACAACATAGAATATCCCATGTGTTTTACATCAATTTGGATGTTGTTATGTTGGTATCTTCGTCGGATGTTGTTATGCCGGTATGTTGGTATTCTTCAAAAACACCATGTGTTTTTTTCTTATCAATTTGGATGTTGTTATGTTGGTATCTTCGTCACTTTCTAGCTTACTCTGGGGTGAATGGGTAATTTCATTAGAATAAGGAAATCGCGTTTGCAAAAAGTAAGTCACTGGTTGCTTTTCAAAAACGGCGTTTTGGGTATATCAAAACGTGAAAAATCGATTTTTAGATCTTGTTATCCAAACACTTGAAACTTGATTTTTGTGTTTTCAGACTGTGAAAATCAGATAATCAGGGTGCAAACGCACTCCCAAACACCCTCTAAATCTAAGGGCACATAAAACTGATGAATCACATAACTTAAAAAATCTCCAGTTCAGTCAATCCGAACTAGCCATAAATCACACAACATAAAATTATGAAAGATTAATACTCATACAATTAGATCAATAAAACAATTAGTCGAAATAAAAGCATCAAGAGTACTAACCAATGATTAAATAAACAACAAATCGGATGAAATTAAGTTTGATAAAATACATAATTAATCGATTGATTAACATGAACAATCTGTTTTGATTATTGTCCGATGCATATGCGAATTTACATTTGCATGTTCTTCTCTTTTTTTATGGATATTTGTTTTCAGCGTCAGCTTTGACCTGTTGCATTCTCTTCTTTACTGTATGTCCAAGTTTCAGGTACTTAACCAAATGTTTTATTAAACTTTTTAGAAAACTATAATTATTATAGGTTGTGGTATGTTTGTCCTCGAGACTTTTTTTTTAAAAGTTTTGGGTTTGTTGTTCTTGGTGTTTTGCATTTTGTATTAAAATTAAATATAAATTCAATAGAAAATCAAAGGGGGAAGAACACGAGGGTATATTAATCTTTTTTTAAGTCGTTTATTGGTCAAGGGGCACAATTTACAGCCAAAAGTGAACAGGAATGACATAAAAAAAAAGTTTTGGAGGCATAACTTGCGAGAAATTTTTTTTTTGAGAAATATCAGGAACATTTTTTTGCAGTTTACTTTTAAATAAATTAAGGGGCTTGTCAATTACTAGTTATATCACAAATTTGGATATCCAAAATTTGCGTAAAGGTTTTATGTCAGACCCATTAATTTAACTAAGTTTTTTCAATTCAAAAATCCAAAATTTCGGATAACATTTTTATATATATCTGAATATCCAAATATCTATAGATTTTGAAAAACTTTTATATGGCTTTCAAAATTGACGTTTCATAAAATCCAACTTTCAAATAAATTCAGATCAAATTTTCGGATATCCGAATATGGATTTTTTTTAATATCCACAATCTAAATTAAGAAATTTTAGAAAGTAAGTTGAATATTTTGTCGGAAAATAATAAGATTACATAACATGTATATGAAGATGATATGTGCGAATATATATGGAATAAAGAAAACTATCTTTACGGATTTATTGTTGTTTTAGCTAAACAAACATTTGTTACGAATATCTAATATACCCGTCTTTTAGTTTTTGGACTTTGACGATTAATTGTATCAAAACTAATATTAATATTTTTTATTAGTTTTATGAATATTAGTATGGAGCGGTTCAATTTTATCGGTTTAAAACCAAAAACCCGAATCAAAACTTTCGGTTGTTTTAAAAACCAAAATCGCACCCATCTGTTTTAGAATTGGTTCCGCTTTTTTCGGTTTCTTTTTATTGCTCTCCCTATTGCGCACTAAACTCTTGACCAACTAAGTTCTAATAATGGTAACTATAAACAAATTTTTTTAATTACGATATGAACTAGAGCTGATACTTCATAATATATTTTTTTTAATCACGAACCATTAGGTCACAAAATTTACTTATAACCAAAATATAACATATAGATCAATTTTTTTTACATAATCTACTTCCAACTATAAACAATATTATATAACCTCTAATATATCAAATTTGATATCAAAAGTTGAAGTTGCTCTCAGTACGTAAACTTTGATGGTTTAAATCCCATACGCAACTAGTACTAATGCTTTCGTAGGCTTATAGCCAAAATGATCGAGAATAATGCCTTTTTTAGTTATCCTTTACCACTTGGACTTATACATTTTGGCGCTAAAACTATAAGGCATCGATTTTATATCATTACTTGGTTCAAACATTCCCATATAAATCATAAATTTGTGTCTGCAGACAAATTCGTTTCATTTGATATTATTTAAACATACACTTTTTTGTTAGTTTACTTGTTTGCATCATACGAAAATCTCATAATTGAAGTGATCGAATATATATGCGATATATATTGACACCCTATATTATTGATATTGATATAACATAATAAAATGTACTACTATATTATTGATATAAAGCTACCAATGATTCATGGATCCACGTTCCAGGCTCATATTTTTAATGTAGCATATATGTGTAACACATGCCACATATAAAACGTGCATGCCTCTTTGTATGTCTAAAAACTAAATTTCCAGTATTGAGATGCATTTGAAATCCCCTGTGACTTGTATTCACAATGTATCGTCCTCCAACATCTTTTGAAGAAGTCACACTTCTTCTTCTTCTGGTAAATGGGTTTGAGACGGCTCAAACCTCACTCCGATCAATTGCTCATTTGTAGATGCTTGAAGCACGCTGCTTGACGAGGCCATGTTGGTATAATGCCTATTAACCCTAATTGCTAAGGTGTAATCCCCTAACTCTGACGTTTTAACGTCACCTGATATTCCTAAACTAACAAGGCTAACGTTGCTTCGAAATAATACTAAATATGTTGGTGATTCTAGTGTGATCAATCAATTTATGTAATTGTGATTTACCCGAAGACCAAAGGGATTTCAAGTTAAACTATAATACGGGTTCGGCGGTGCGGAGTGCACACTCGTAGAAGTTATACTATGATTTCTAAAACTATATATGGTGGTTATTTGTCAAAGGGGTGTCACTTTTCATGAAGCGTCACAACTTTTCTCTAAAACTACCATGAAGTGTTAATATCCACACAATTTGGTCTTTCCTATGTAGACATTTATATCAACAACAAATACGACAAAGTATCCATGTTTTTACTCTCTTTATTGTGCCTAGAATTTGAGTGTGTTCTTGTCTTATCCCAATACGAATTTTGTGTAACCCAAGGCATAATAGGATTGAAACATTGTATAGAAAAGTGTATTATACACGATTCAAGAATTTATCTGGGTAATTTTTTATTATCAAGACTCTAATACCAACAAAATCATCGTTAATTACATCTACTGGGCATACATTGATACTACGTCTGCATTTTTAACACGTAGACTAACCAAATCCCAAACAAAATTTTCTAGTATAATTTACGCTAAGAGGGACAATATGCCAGTACATACTAAGGTGGTGATTATTTGCACCGTTGTTTTTTATTCTTCCCGGCCAATTATATTTTCTCTGCATATCTTCCGCACCCTGTGTTAAATATATTAAAACATACATTTAGATGTTAATCAGGTAATGTAACGAAAGGATTTACGTATGGTATACCTAAGAAGCTTATTAATGCTAGTCTTTGGGTAAACAAATGAATTAGACAAGTGACTTACAATGGTATTATCGAAGTCAGTTTCACTAACAGGAAAAACAGATGCCCGATTTTTAATCTCTAAATTTTCCGTGCCAATTGACCAAACCACCGTAGGAATGGAGACCTTTCAATAGAGCGGAGGCGAACTGATCAACAAGAAAGAGGCCCTACTCACTACAAAGGAATACACCACAAGATCAAACTGCACTCATGCCTCTCCCGCATCAAGTTGACCGCCAGACTGGAGCTTCGTAAGACTTTGTGATTTAATTACATGAACTTCAAAAGCTAAAATGCCATGTTATAACCTTTTTATACACAAGTAATACTCAACTAAGCAGTAACGGTGTAACAATTTGATATAAATCTCGACATCTTGTATCAGGTTAAGGTTGGCCGTAATAAGGCCTAAAGCCATACATTTTTCAGATGATTTGGCACGGTCACACATGAGCTTCATTACATAAAAGGAGAAACCACTAATGGTTGGGTAATATTTTTTTTGAACATCAAGATTTTATTAAACTAGCAAGATGCTAGAAAAAAATTACAAGGAATAAACCACTAAAGGGTTTTGAATCCAGTTGTTCCAAGATATGGAAGACATTTTACTTCTAGTGGAATACCATCTAAAAGAAAAATCTACAATATTATAAAAAATCATGCTGCGTTTAGGCTGATTGGTACCAAATATCACTTCGTTACGGAATCTCCATAAGGACCAAAGGGTGACACCACAAACAACATCCAAGATGATTCTTTTGCTCGATGCAGAATGGCTGGGTAATATATGGGTGATTCGGTGGTTGTGGTGAGTTTGTTGTGATGTATCATGTATATATTTTCTCAAGCGGTGCATGAGTAATGAGTAATGATAAGTGAGACGATAACTATTATAAAGGTAAATGTGGTGATAAGAGAGAAGATGATGCGACGTTGATGTGAAACTTATCAGCACCACCACCATTACACCTCGTCTACTATGCCACTAAACAACACAAACTATTTCTCACAAAATTGGTTTCTTAATCATTTTTAGGACTGAGAAACTATTAGGGTGCGTTTAGTTGGAAGAAAAGACTTTTGTTTTCTACATTACTTTTATTAAAAAAAATTGGAAAAAAGTTATTAGAAAAAAGAGAAGTATTTTCCAGTGAATTATAGTCATTTGATACATTTAAAGGGGTTAATTTGAAACTTCACACATTTCTTACAATTTACACATTTCAGCTTTCAAGGGTTCTTCACTTAACCAATTTGTTTAGGGTTTATGAATAAAATGTGTTATTAAATTCAAAAAGATTGCTTTCAATCACAATGATACGAGCAGCAGGTAATTTTTTCACACAATTAAACTTCAATTATCAATTTTTTTTTTTATAAATTTCTAACAATATTTTGTATGTGAATATTTTTCAGGTCGATGTTATCGGATATTAAGAAACTATAATACATCCAGATGTATTTCGAATTCAGTTGGTCAATATTCGTGTCGAAAATTCGATAACGAGTATTCGGTTTATAAGCAGTATTCTCATAGGTAATTTAATTTATTTGCCTTTAGTGTAACAGCTAATGTGGACATTCCTAATTTACAAATGACAGTTTCTTTCAGGTTTTCGACTTCGCTGGAAAAATGTCAAACGTCGCGTTCGGAGGTTGATGCGTTTTCGGCTTTTATTAGGTCTAGTATCTGTGAGCTTGAAGGTATAATGCGTTGTTATTTGTTTATGATCCTAGTAACCTAGAGGGTGTTTAGGAATAAGCACGTCAGCAATTAGTTTTTAAGAAACGGATATAAGAACACGCATATCTCTTTCTAAGGGTTTTTAGGTTAGAAATGAGGGCAAAAACTAAATAGTCGTTTTTATTATTTTATCCCAAACTAAGCAAATTCTACCCCTGAATAAGCTAGGAATAAGCAGTTTCGTTATCCAAACACTATATTATGAAGATATGTATAAAAAATTAGCAATACCAAACACTCTTTTCTATGTATGGGAGTACCGATAAGATATGATTTGGTGGATACAACTGATGCTATGAATGAGAAATTACTTGATGCAGGTGCATACGACCATAGTCCATACATGTTTCCAGCTTGTAGTATTTGTATATTGTGATCTTTGATATACGTATTTTACTTCATAGACACACAGACTTACCTATAGAAATTTGGCCATATCCATATCTGTTTTTCACTTTGAGCATACAAAAATACAAATGATATTTGCTTTGACCACATATCGGGTTGGCGGTATTCTTGACATTTGATTATTCATTATCAACCCTCGATTCGATAGGTAGCTTCTTAGTACCCTGTGCCCATTTTTAAGCCATAAATATATAAATTTTACATGATGTTATCGTAGAAACAAATACATTCTACCTTTATTTGCCAGATTTTAAATAGTTTTTTAATATAGGCCCCTCTCATTGGTGGCTGAATAGAAGTGATGTCACCAAGGATATAGGTGCGAGAGGTGGAGTCTTCTTAGTTGTTGCTGGTGCATTCGTTGAAGACTCTAGCTCTATGTTCGAAAAAGTAAAATCACTTCAGCAAAGGTAGGAAAATATCTAGTAATATTTAGCTTCTTTGTTTTAGTTTCGTTGATATTGAATCTAGTTATTTGTGTCTATATTTACCAAATGCAGATATCCTTCACTCAACGTTATTGGATTTCAGCTCTGTGCAGAAGGTAGCAGTGATGCTGTTTGTTCTCGTTTAGCAAAGATAGTCATGAGGGAATACATCACATTTCCTATCTTGGTTTCGAACAAGTCTGTTTCTGAGGTAATGTTTATTGTCAGATGAATTTTAATATTGGCATATTTAGCAGTTAAAACGAGTATTCTTTTTATTTTAATATGTCACATATTGTATCTTAAGCTCCCTATGCTTTTTCGCAAATAAACTAATATTGAATAAAAATTATTTAGAGGTCATAAATGCCTGGGGAGTATAGTTTGTGTGGCTTTTGAATATTCGTTTTTTTAGCTAACCTTTTAAGTTGCAGCTATTTGATCCATTATCAATTGAACCCAAACCAACAAATTTTGACTTAAATAATGAGCTATAACTCCTTTCAACAACGTGATTAGTATATGCAAGAATTGTTTATTACTTACATCCATCTTTGTCTATTTAGGTGGCGGATAGAGCGGGCTACACCCTATTCAAAGGCACGGAGGGTCCTCTGCTCTTGCATGACAAGGGTGTGGAATCGGAAATTCTTGATACAGGTAAGCGTTATCCTCAAATCTTCTTTTGTTATCATATCATATTATCTGTTGTATTTCTACATTCTACTTGTGTCCCAACCCAAATGCACACAAAGAGTTAACTGATGCAATCAACTATAGATGCCACTTTGTAGGAATATATAATAGAGTTTCAAGTTAGTTGGAACTGTAACATTTTTATTTTCATCATAGTTTATTGTGCTGATCCAGCAAAATGAGCGCTTGGCTTTGGAGTTCCATGACAAAACGTGGAAAATTACTTTGTGTTTCCATAGTTGGCCGCTTTGCAAAACTATAGGCTTTGGAGTTCCATGACAAAACGTGGAAAATTACTTTGTGTTTCCATAGTTGGCCGCTTTGCAAAACTATAGACTTGAAGTGTATGCTAGCTTGCAATTGGTTGTTCTGTAGAATGTTGAAAATTATGATAAGAACGAAATGTTAGGAAGAAGTTGCTTTTATAAACTGTAAACATCATCCGTATTGATATCTGTTGTATCATATCTGTCAAATTTCTTGTTTTCTTATTTTATTTTGTTGTGGTGCAACATCTGCAGCCATCAAGGATTTAATTGTGGAGACGAAAGAAAAACCTGGGTTATTGCATAATCTGAGAGGCACTTGGGTAAAGCCACTTGATGCTTTTAAGGAACCGCGTCTCTGCTCTCCAATTCAAAATTCACTTCTTTATTTCCCAGGTACGGTAGTTGAGCTACACATCTTTTCTTTGTTTCCTCTGTTGATTAACTGAAAATCAAAAATGTCCACATTAAGTCATTAATGCAACAATATTACTGAGATTTTGTTATGTCAACGGCTCGGATGTAATAAATTCATTTGTTGTGGGACGGTGGCAATATAACTAGAGTTGTCAAGTTTGGTCCATTTAATTATGAGTGGGTCGATTTGGGTAATTCTGTTCTTCAAAATGTTTTGAATTGGATGAAAATTCGTGTATTCAACACGTCAAGTTGCTGAAATTCAGAATCTTTATAAGATCTAATCTGATGTTATAACAGTTTTAAGTTTTGTTAACTTATAGTTATACAATCTGCAGGGTGCATTGAGGTTGATGAAGTTAATGGACTGTTTTTCCTTTCCGACACAAATCACCATCGTATAATTGTGTTCGCTAGCAATGGGGAGATCTTAGATTCTGTATGTAAGGATATCCATTTTCAACTCACATATCAATATGACAAGGGCTGTTATAAAGTTTTTGTTATAATAACATTTCTTTCCAGATTGGATCTTCTCCTGGATTCGAGGATGGAGAGTTTGAATCTTCCAAGATAATGCGTCCTGCTGCTTTGCTTTATGATGATGCTGAGGATTCCCTGTATTTTGTTGACTCGGAGGTATGTGCCTTTTAAGGTTACCGTGTATTTTCTTAAAGTAGGATATTAAGGGGTATTTTATTGTATACTTACATTTTCCAGTACGCCCTTCATGTCTGTGGACCATTCAAGATTCATATGTAATACAGGTTGATCTTGGTTAATATTGATTACAACAAAAACTTGTTACAATAATTATGTAATGTTTGAATGGGTAAAGGTTAAAATAAAAAGACAAATATTCGTGAGAAGCGTAAAAATGATTCCAAAAAAATAAAAAGTTCTTGAAAAGTATTTTCAAAAAATTTCACAAAATAGGGGACGTTGGTGGATAAAAAAGTTGTGAAGGAAGTTTTTCTAAAAGTATATAGTTTTGATGCAAAAAATTTGTGAAAAAAACGTTTGCCCATTAAAATTTTGTAAATAGACATTTTTTGCATCAAAATTTTGTTCTTGCATCCAACTTCCTTTTAGTATTATTGTACAGCAAAATATAACAAGTTAAAAATTTTGTGAATCAAATGTTATTTTTGGATTAAAATTTCGTTTTTTGTGCATTAAAAGAAACATATAAAAACTAAAAATGAGAAAAAGTTTCTTCCCAACTTTTTTATGCACCAACATCCTCTATCTTGGGGTAAAATTTCAGAATTTTTCGAGGGGTTTTAATTTATTTCAAGTCTTTCTACACTTCTCACGGATATTTGTATAAAACAGTTTAGGAGGTTATATGTATTAAAACTAGACTTTTGGATACTTTTGACCCATTTCTCTTCTAGCTATTCTCTTATGTGACCTGTCTGAGATACCCAAAGTGACCATAAGTATATGAGTCAAATTGATCACCTCTAGTATAAGGGCTAATTCATTTGGCAATGTGACTATCAGTTTGATTGAACTAGATTTTCAATAATTGCATATTATGAACTGTAATTATGGGCAGTAGTCGTATTATAGTTGTCACATTTTCATATTTCTTGCCCTCTTTTGTATCATGAAAGAATCATGCTATAAGGAGAGCTGATATGGAGAGCAGGACTGTAGAGACATTCTACCCAAAGCCCATTGTTCATGAGACAAAAAGCGGTCCCTTTAGTTGGATCATCGATAAACTTTGGAGTAAAAGAGATGTTCCTTCAGATTCAGAGGAAGGTGATTCTAAGTTACTTTTCTATCCCTGGCATCTACTCAAATCGGTTGAAAATGACCTCTTTGTTCTCAACCGCAGGTAAAGCATGTGTTACTCTCTGCAACTTTACCATATACACATTTGTGGGTTTCAATCTTTATTAAAATTACAAGTTCCAAGTGATTAAATATCATCTCCACTCCACATGGTCGACCATTTACTTATCAGTTATGTATTCATGCAGTTTTGAAACCTTATGGATCATTGATATGTCATCGGGTCTTCTTAAAGAAGTTGTCAAAGGTTTGCATTTTGCTGGCTTTTTTTCTTGGGTTAATTACTTGAAAATGTATTATACTTGCCACTTTTTGTTATTGTGTGTACTGAACTTTTTTTTTTTCTTATTGTGTGTACTGAACTTTCAAATTTCGATTATTGTGTGTATCTTGTGACTATTCAACCATGTAAAATGACCATTTTACCCTTCGAAACTTGAAAAAAGTTAGGTAAAATGGTCACAAAATACACACGATAATCGAAATTTGAAAGTTCAGTACACACATTAAGAAAAAAAAAAAGTTCAGTACACAATAACAAAAAGTGACTAAGTATAATACATTTTCGAGCAATTAATCCTTTTTTCTTTTGATATTTCCAATTTGAGTTATCAGCTCCAGAAGTGAATATATGTTTACACTCTGAAGGTTTTGCAAATATTATGGAGATCTGTGGACCTTTGATTCAGGAGAAGTCATCCTTTCTGAAGGAGATACCGTCTAGTAGCCTGCCACAGCATATTGCCACTAAATTCTCAGTAGAGGGAATTTCACATGCTGCTCTGGTCTCTTCGGTGGCGACTTTTCACGACAATATAGTAATTTGTGATTCAGGTAAACTTTTTAGTTTTTAGCAGACGATTTGAATATATGCCTGAGGTGGCAATTTTTGACCCATTATTCAAAAAACCGTTCAACCTGGGTTATAATTATTTCCAACGTGTCAAACGGGTAGAAACTAAAACCACATTTAAATCTACTCTGTCTAAATAAAGCGATTTAATAGGTACAAGCTCATACACCGTGGGTCAATGTTGTCTCATTTAAACCCATTTGAGCCGTTCCATCTTTGAACCATGTTTCAAAGTTTACCCATTGAGGATGAACCTGAGTCAGCTCATTTACCTAGAATGGGTTGAGATTGCTATCTTTAGACTATTGTTCTCCTTTTTCTTCTATTTAATAACTACAACCTGCTAATTTCATGAGAAACCGGATTGCTTTAGATGGTCAGGTGGTACTGAAATACAAAAAAAAATCTCAGTCAGTGAGTAGCTTTGAGTTCTCAAAATTTGGAATACTTGGGTTACCATACTGGTTGGTGTCCCCTATGGAATCAGCTTATGCTGCGTGAGTTGTCTATTTATCATTTTATCTCATATTTATATTCCTCGTTTGTAAGTTTAAGGTTCTCATGTATTCTTGCTGCTGATGTCACAGTGGTTTTGGTGTCCCGGGAGTTCATGTTGATCATATTCAACATTTCAGCTTGTTACCAGGTAATTGGCTCTACCTGGTCTTAACTCTCCAATGAAATGATTTGATGGGTTGGTTTATTTAGTTTTTAATATAGTCCAAGTGGCTCTACATTCGGGTTTTTTCATGGCATTACTGATTATTAATGGTGTAGCATGATGGGTGATAAATCGATTATGTGAAAATAATTTAGGTAACCGTGATTTAACGTTATGACACAGGAAGGATAAACATACAGATGAAAGTTGAAATCCCTGAGGATACTGAGCTTGTGGAACCACTAGATGAAGGTTGCATATGGCGCCAGACAAGAGGCACTGCTACTGAAGTTTTAGGAGCAGAGAACAAAGCTGAATCAACCGAAAAGGTTGAACTTTGGACGCCCTTTATAGCTTATCGTTTATTTCTTTTTTTCTTCTTTCCTTTTAATCGAAAAATATAGTAGGTGGCTGTTTCATTAATTTCGAATGGGTCGATTTGGAGTCTACTTATTAATAATCATGGTGTTTTTTAATCATGACTAATGGGCGACATGTTTATAGAGAAAATGGGGAAAAAATGTTTATGGGTCACCCTGCCCTTTTGACATGTACAATAAATGATCTTTCCAACAGACTCACCCATCTTGCCACCTTTACATTTCACCAAAGTGGCTAGGTTTACTCTTACTGTTATAATCCAGGTAAATAAGATTTGAGGGTGAATATATTTACCTTGGGTGTGGTTTCCCATTTATACATAAAGAACCATTAATCAGGAATATGTAGTCATGCTAACCTCATATGTATTATGCAGGTTGGTGTTGCCCAACAGTGGTATGATGAGTTGGATGAGCTTGCATCTTTAACAGAACAAGAACTTAAAGCTGAAGAGGATCAAATTTCTGATGCGAAAGTGCAAGATGGAAAAATATGCATTGATTGTGCTGTCGATACTAGCCCGGGAACAAGTGAGGTATGTGCATTCAGGTTCACATGCTAAGCTATTATATTTTAATATAAAAAAATGGATTGATGAGGCAAATTGGGAGCGTCAAATAGTGGAGTAACTGTAATTTTTGTACGGATATGGTTGACCCAAAATTCTTTTTTCCAAAATTGCTATATTTTATACTCCGTATATGCTTAAGAGTGTCGCATATGATTAAAAAACTATATTATTATGATAATCTTTCAATCTTTTGAATAAAATGGTTTACCAGGTTCTATGCTTAAAAAATAACTTTAGATAATTTCTGAATCTATTTGTCACAACTTTGAGCTTTTTCATTGTAGCAGACTTATGTTTATCCTTCTGACCCGATAGAGATAAAACATAACCCAAATGGACTCATTCCTTAAGTAAATGGGTCGAATTTGCTGCCGCTAGAAAGATCCAATGATATATAGTTCAAATATTACGTTCCTCAAAAAGGATGAGTAAACTAAAATTCGTCCCTGGAGTTTGTGTCAACATGCTGGTTTTGTCAGCTGACATCTTTTTCTATACTCTTGGCCCAAAAAAGACAATGTTGTGACGAAAATGCAAAGAAGTCTTTATTTTGGATCTAGATTACAAATAAATCAATTGACCAAACATGCAGGTCGAATTTAGTCCGGTAACGAATTTTTTTTAGCTTACTCAAAATGAAAAAGTTCTCTATTAGACTATTATACTCTTTCTGTACCATGAAAGTGTTAAGTATTTTGTGACATTATTCTTGTTAAAAGTTAGTGTTTGCTCCTTAAGCATCACTGCAAATTAAAAATTATTACAAGATCTCTTCATTTTGTTTAGGTAATTTTGATATCTCACAAAAGCTAATCTTTTGCAACCTCGATATTCTTTCACGAGGCTAATGCAATGCTTATATACTGACGGAAAATTATATCAAAACCATTTTAAGTGTTCAATTTTTCCCAGGTTATTATCAATGCTGCATTGTACTTGAGGATCAAAAAGCTTCAAAATCAGAAAGATGAATCCAAGAAGCTACGGGCTATGAGATTGGCAAGCCTATTAGACCCGAGCGGGAAAGATAAGGCCAAAACAGATGCGTGTGCTCAGATTCTATTAACATCAGAGAAAACTCCTGAAGAATTCGTTTTTTTAAGGCCACTACATGTGAGGTTAAAGATAAATTCTCGTGACCACCCGAAAGCAGAAAACTCCAAAGACATCATTTTGACAGAATCGTCTATAGAAGTTAATGTTTCTCTCAAGTAATTACTCATTCTCTACCTGTACAATTATTTTTTTATCCCTTGGAGACATTCGATTCGTTGGTATCTTGTTGTAGGCTTTTTGTTTGTCTATTCATTCCAAGGTGCACTGGATATAGGTTGCCTTTTTTAGTGCAACGATGAGTAGGTTGTAACTAGTTGAATTTGAGAAATTACGCGAATTTGACGAGTCAAAAATCAAGAGGAATCTTTTTCGCCACAAGGTGGCTAGAGTAGACTTTTTGGATATAAAGTTATGGACATGTAACTATTTGTATTCTAGAAACTTGATGAGTCTTGTCCTCGAAGTGACTTTGGTGTCATAGCCAATGCTGTTAAAAAGCTCCCATATTAGCAATAAAATAGCTAAGCGGTGGTGGCAAATAGGTGAACCACTGTGCTTTGGCTAGGGTTGGTGGCTGGTTAACCTTCTTGTGTAGTTGGGAGATGCTTCTGGTAATTGTGTGTATTTGCTGGTTTCGACAAAAATATTTATTGTGAGCTTCAGTCACTACAATAACATTTTGAATTGTTTGTTTGTACCTTGATAATACTGATATAGTTGACATTAGTAATCATAAATGAGAGTTGTACGATTAATAGTCGAGCATTTTTGTTGGAAGAAATTACGTGTCAAGTATGTGTTTTGAACTTTTGATTCACAGTTTTTGGTAATTCAAGCAATTGCATGTCAAGTGGATTGTCCTTTTTTTTGTGTATTTTCTAAAACTCATGCGATTGGCCTTCGTCAAATGTTCATATCCATAATGTTGTTAACAAAGACAACCAGATTTCTGCTCATTTACTGTGTGGGTAGCGTCACACGTCTTACTTCTTGGACTCTCTTGACTAGGGGCCCTACACTTTTTAATGATAAGAGGTTAAAACTCCCACTGAGCCATCGACCGAAGAAACTGAGTGCCGGCAATAAGTGGCAAGAGCCACCCGGTAGGGTTCGGGTGAGAGGAAAACGTCATGAGATCAATCGACAAGCTTACAGGATATGGTCTGCTGAGATGCATAATTTACAGAATCAGGTGGCTTGTAAGGGGAAATAGTATTTTTTACGCGTTGGAGGTTAAAATTGACACAAGCCCTTAAAAACCATTTTTTTCATTGAAATCAGCACGCCTAAACTTCTCATTCGAATGTATTTGTCATGTAGTTTTCGGCACAAGTTATAATTGGAAAACATGTCTTTTGATGTATAATGACAGAAGCGAAAATGATATAAATTTTGGTGCAAAACACCTCATATATACACTACAAAATACTAACTCGAAAGTATGGATTCGAGTCATTCAACAATAAATGCTGATACTTTCATTGAATATCCCCAAAAAAAATGTTACGATTTTCAGGTACACTGAGTCAAGGACACTATTTGACAGACGATCGAACCATATTTATTACCAGTACAATATGTGCTATAAAACAAAATACCATTCATTCTGTGATAGGCCCTCAAATTTTTTTGCAGGATGAAAATAGTTTAACTTATATAGTGTCCATTTATATTCAGTCACAATAATAATTCCAACTGGAAACATAAAGCCAAAAGCTAGACAAAAAAAGTCAGAAAATCTTGAAAAGATAACACCACCATCAAACAAACCAATATTTAGCTGCTGCCATTCATGAAGCCATATTTTTGCATCACATTTTTGGTTGCAAGTGCTGCAGCCTCACTCGGTCCAAGTTCCCCCTTGGCCCTTATCGCAGCAAACTCCTTGGCAATCTCATCTTGGACCACGTTCCTAGCATTGCCGAGAGGATCAGTCACAGGTTGAATAGTGGTGGCCTCAGAGGGTTGGCCTTTAGTTGGTGCGTTTAAGCTAAGAGCTTGTGGGACTTCACCTTCCCTCAATTGTGCCTCCAGATTTTGTATCAACGGCACTGCAAATTAATCAATTTAACTTATGAACGTGGTCGATTTGGTTATACATGCTTAACCGTTTTACGTCATATGTTCTTGCAATTGACCGGCCCGCACATCCCACCCCAAGAATAATATGTGAAAAACAATGTTTAGGCTAACTCAGGGGCTAGAGAAAGTGTCCCCTACGTTAAAAAAATGTGACCATTTTCTTGCAAACACATATTTTTATCACACGTCTTAAGAGAGTTGGACAAAAACATGTTATGGTCTTGTAGACCAACCTGGCCCATACCAAATATTACCCAACCTTTAAATTCAAACATTGTGTTTTTCCGTATCTAATATTCATTTTTGTTTCACATTTCCGTATCGCACACCGACAATTTTCTATATCAAAAAGTTTGTCATTGTAGTTATTAAAAAAATTCGATAGTTGAAGAGTCCACATCAAGTTGAAAACAAAAACTGACACACATGACCTAGAGACTCATATTGTGTCTGTTTGGTTAAAAAAATGTGACACTTTCAAGCTTAGCTTTTATTTAGAAAATATAGTAGAGTAGTATCTTATTTCTGAAAAGCCAGTAATCATTTAATTATTAGTCAAAAAATAAGAAAACAAAACATTCTCCATTTGTAGAAAGATTAAACCATTAGCATTAGTTAGTTGAGATTTCATCATATTAAGTCATCTATCCTTGTATTTAAATTTTCTCCAACATTGTTAACTACGGAGTATAAAAACGATACAAAAATAATAGAATTAAAAGGTTTAAAAAAGAAGAAAGATTAGTAACTTACTCATAAGAGGAGCAAGTGGACTACTTATGACTTCATTAGGGAGGTTAAGAATGTACTCCGGTATAGTTGTGCCCACGAGATACTGCGCAACTTCATTGCTAAAAGTATTGCAATTATGCTTCAATAAACTATAAGTTTCTGGTGTGTAGCGTGGGCTTATCTCCTGTAAATATGACTCAAACGCATCCTTGGTGATCTTGGTGACACCAAGATCAATCATTTTAATCGGTGTTCCATAAGGTGCCGTTCCAATAGGACTTTTTTGTATGCCACCACCAAAATAATATTCAGTATCATATACCACTATTCCTGTGTGCCTGTGTTTTCAATTTCCAAACAAATCATGTAACATTTTTGGATGTCAACAAATATTGTGAATGCTTAGATACATTAATGTTTCTTCGACATTGGGTTATCCAAACTAGATTATCTTTTTTGTTGGGTGTGTGCATTGTGCATGATAAAGAAAGATGAAAGAAAATTTGGAATATAGATAAATACCATATGCCTTCAAAAGCCTTCCCTAGTAAAGAACTGGAGACCTGCTTAGCTAGTCCTTGGCTCAAATCATACACATACAAGGTCACCTTTTGGCCCTCCTATAATTGGAGTTTAAAAGTGGCTATGTTATATTCCACAAGTACGATATATCTATATAAACATAAACAAGAACATAACTAGTACTAATCGATAACTATGTACATAACCTTCACGTTAAGAGATCTCAGCCAATTTGAATGCCGTCAAGTATGGTTTTGTGCTATGGTATTTAACTTGGAAAGGTGTTTTGGCATTGCATTTTGAAACGACAAAGGCTATCTTGTTCGAAGTGACTATTTGGATGTGTTATCTTGTTAGAATTTATGATATTCATATAATTAGTTGTTTACATTTTTGAGAAATTTTTACTATTGACAACAAAAATCAGTTATTGTACCCAACCACTAATGAACGATTATTTGTACACAATACTCATATTGGTATCTTCAAAATGCAACGCCAAACACTCCCTAAATCAACGCATAAAACCCACATGTTCACAATAAGTGCGTCAAAATCTCATACCTCCGCCATCTATAAAATTTGAGGTGCTAAAATTCCTTGTCAATGATGTCTTGACCTAACAATGATGAGCTCTGTCTAAACAAAATAAAATAAACATGAAAATGTAAAACACAATGAGTATTAAAACGATCACCAGTATACACACAAAATTACAACATTATTAGAAGGCAGACAATGACTTCATAAAATAGCATCTCAATGAATATGTGGAAATCAAACTTTATCTTTATAAACTAGTTTACAATCTCCATGTTATTCAAAGCAATTTCATCGTTTAGCATAACGGGAGGATTTAAGCGAGTTCAATATATTCTACGAAACCCTTATCTTCTAAGGGCTTCAAGGTTCCATGATGGAGATAGGAAATTAGTATGTATGTTACATAATGGGACCATTGTGTCTAGATACAAAATTAATGATTTTCTAGCATAATCTTAATTTTAATTTATTTATTTTTCGTGTTATTGAGAGCTACTTTTAATTATGGCACAAAGCCACCGAAGCCGTGATGGGAAGGCTGTAAACAAATACCATAACTGAATTCCTTCACATAAGAAGAAATGAGAAACCGATTGAATCCAAATCTTAACACACACACGCACAATTCAAAGATCACGTACAATCGATGTGCATTTACCTAATATCCCTCACACAAATCTCATTTGCATTCTGCAAGCAATTATCCATCACAAACAACATATCATCCAGAATTGCTTACACATACCTTACAATTATACATAAAAGTCCCTCACGTTCTTTGAAAAAACAATTTATAAATCTGTTATACTGATGAAACGAGGAACAAACAAATGCGTACGAAAGAACAAATGAATTAGGACGACGAGGACGACGTAGATCTTACCTTTCGATTGAGGAGAAGGGTCCAGAGAAACAAAAAATGTGGGTGAGGAGTTTATATATAAAGAAGAAGAAATTATGAGCGAGTTTTGATCTTGATCATTGCTTGTCTATAATATCGACGTATGGAATGCATAGATTAAATGTGGCCTCTTGTTTTATTTAGTGGTTTGATTTTGAGTTAGTTACATAAAAAGTCTCTTTTGATAGATATATTTTTAACTTGCAAACTACTTTAACATATCTAAGGTCTAACAGAGGGTTACAAGTAAGATATGAACATTTTCGAATAATTCCGAATGGAACTTTGATGAGTTTATAAAAAGTCAGAGTTGAACTGATGTGTATGTGCTCATATTCTATACTTGTGGACGAACTCAAAATCAACCTTGCTTTAATAAGAGTATCTTATGTGATAACATCATTAACACAATATATGATGTGATAACATCATTAACACAAAAAAGTGGGTCACATTAGCATCCTAACTTTTAACACACTCAAAAACACCCTTTCACTAATAACATTCATAACACCACCTTTTTAGGACACAATTTTATTTTACTTTTCCTTTTTTTAAACAAATTAAATTTTCTTTAATTAAATTAAAATACATATTATAATAAAATAAAAATAAAAAGCGAAAAAAAAAATATACAATGTAAACTTGTCCGGGCTTTCTTCTTCCTCTCATTCTAACAATTTAACCTAGTCTAGCCTTCTTCTTCCTCTTTAAAGACACACACAAAGAACCTATCGACACACAGTAAAGAGACATACACTCTCAACACACATACACCAAAAACTCATTTAAAAAAGAAAAGCAAACCAACGCACGTTGAGCCAGCAACACCCAACTTAGCGTCGTTGCAACGCACATCACCCCGATATGGCGACGCCACCAACGCCAGTGCCAGGTATGAATAACGCCGGGTTAGGCGTTACCATACCTGATGCTCTAACATGAATGGTTCTAAATATATAGTAAATAGATATTTCCAAGCTCTAGTGTTGAGGATTAATTGTTGAGCAATGTTGTAATGTGTGGGAGTCAAATCAAAGCAAAAATGTACCTCTTGCTATATAGGCAAATGACGTTGCACCGACCCTCATCTTATGTGAGAAATGTTAGATATTTGTGTTTGTGCGTCGAGGGGGTGCGGTGGCACCGATTTGACTCGAGCCAAATGATGTCCACGTATGTTTGGTGCTGCAAATGTCACTACATGTACCCTTTGCTCTAAGGACATTTTTAATAATAGTAAAAGAAGAAAGATAAATAGAAGGTGGAAAATATGTTGAGAACCTTTTTCGTAAGCTAAGAGAAAAAGAAATATGATGACATGACGCTAAAGTATACGTTTGGCGAGCCTATGGTAGAATGAAACACATCTCCGTTCAAGCTTAACCTACACCATCGAATTGAAGTTGAGCTACCCTAGTCTAAGAGGTTGTTCAAGTGTGTATTAACTTTTGTTTGTGCGTGCGTATGAGTGTACTGTATAAGGATATTTTAATAATGATAAAAAAAATTAAATAAAAGTTAGGAAAATTTGTTGTAAACTTTTCTGACAATCCAAGAGAAAAGAAATAAACTAACATGACGCTAAAGAAGACGTCTGACAAGCCTGAAAAAAAATGAACATATCGTCCGCATAATTAAATCTCAAGCTTAACCTAAGTTGAGCTAACCCCGGACTAAGAGGTTGTTCAAGTGTGCATTAATCTGAACCGATTATTGTAATTTGTAACACTTTAAAGATATAATAATATAATTATTATGGAATATAGTCTATCTTACTTTTCTTATTGTTAATAATGTTTATGCATGATGCCCTATCTATCTATAAATATATATGAGACTACATATGCCACATGTATAATGCTTACTAGGCATTTTAATGTTGACATGGCACCTCTATGATGAGGTGGAAATGCCACCATGGCACTACATCCGGTTACACCATAAAAAAAAATTTGTAGCAGCCAAGAATCGAACATGGGTCTCAACATTGACAGCCTAACGCCTCTACCACTAAGGCAATCCACATTTTTGTGTTTTATCTTCTACTTCCAAACTAATATACTTGAGTTTCTACTCATATATGCAGCTTTTACACTAAAATTCAATGCCAGTCAAAGGTGATTCATAACCTCCCCTCAACATTCGTTGCACATTCCAAAACCTTATCAAATCAGAATAATTCAAATACAAACTGTTACATTACCATCAAATTCTTTTCCTCATCATATCTTCATTTATTCATCGATGAATTAACTATTTTTTGATTCTTTGCTGGAAAAAAATTATGATTCTTTTCCTCATCATCTTCATTTATTCAAGAAATTTTTGTTTATTTTGGTCATTTTTTTTTTATATTTTTGTAGGTAGAATCTGATTGAGCAGATTAACCAAGCTGAAAATTAATGATTATACACTAAATGTACGATTTTGGGATCTTTTGAATCTCAATAATTTTTTTGTATGTTCATGTATTAAGTTTCTTTTCAACTCAAATTGGGGATCTATTGAAGGTTAGTAGTTTATCGATGATAAAAAAGAGTTTGATTTTTTGTTGACGCTTAATGGTTTAATTTGAAAATTTTGAAGTTGTATTGTTGATGATTAATGATTTTTTGTTGATGATTAATAGTTTAATCTGAAAATTTTGAAGTTGTAATCTTTGGTTGATTTTATTTCTCATCTTGATGGTAAAGGTCCTGCAAGGTATGTACAAAAATTTCAGTACTTTTAAGCTTAATTAGCTATTGCAACGAAGCATGTGGATCTAAATAGTTCAATGCCAGGTAATTTGGATCAAATGGCTAAACTCGGAAGCATGGCCTTCATGTGCACCATGATGGCTAATTTTTTTCCTTCTTTAGCAACCATGGGACAAGGAACTTTTCAAGAATATCATAGCTTTGGCTATTCAGTTTATAACCTTGGTTGTGAATGTTTGCATTCAAATAGATACTGGATGTCATTACAACGATTTCAGACCTGTGATCCATAATGGTAGTCACGTAATGGCAGCCATTTATGTGGCTATGTTACTCATGTTGCTTATAATACAAACATGTTCAGCTTTCACAATTCTTAAGTCCAAACAGCTATTAAGGCCCTACAGTTGTCTGCAATCGGATAGATTAAGCATTGAGAAGCTAACTAAGCATGTGAGCAACCATGGGTCATGGCAGAAACTGGCAGCCCCGCTTTTAGGATAATATGTGTTGTTAGCACTATCATACACGTAATTATTATAATTTTGATTTTTAGATGTTGGTCTCGAAAAGAATATCTATCAGACGTGGTAATTATCCCTGCAAAAATGTGATAAAAATTACGTCTTTTATATCATGGGTGGTGGTGTGAAGTCAAAGAATCCAACTGGTAGTCCTGAAAATACGTATTGCTTGAGAATCCAACTGGTTGTCCTGAAAATACGTATTTCTTGAGATATCCATCTTTGTAAAACATGGATAATACGTACTTTTTATTATGCCTATGCTCTAGATATCAATCAGCGGCACGTGTTGTTATACTATAATATATAGGTACTTTTACACTAAAATGTATAGGTATTATTGCTTAATTAAGTCAATCATAAGTTTTGACATCTTAATATATTGTAGGGGTGTTGTCAGTTAACTAGAGACATGGGTAGATCCATCTGCAAAGTATGCGTCATGATTAGCTGCTTCGTGATAGCAAAACATGCACAATTCTAACAAGAAGTTCAAGGTTTGTTTATTATTCAATATTCATAATAGTTGTTATTTATCTATTTGCAAACCTTACTAAGTACTATTGAATTTTAACTTACTATCGACTTGCTATGGCATTTAATTGTGTTTACATCGACTTGCTTTATACAGATATGATTAGAGACACACCAACATCCCTACTCACATCTCACCATATTTCCGTGTGAAAGAGGGTGACCATGTTGGCCAGTGCAGGTTTGTTTGTTTTTTTATTGCTCATTTTATTTACTGACTTATGGTTTTGCTAATCTACAACATATGAGCAATCAGCGGTACGTGTTGTTATACTATAATATATAGGTACTTTTACACTAAAATGTATATTATTGCTTAATTAAGTCAATCATAAGTTTTGACATCTTAATATATTGCAGGGGTGATGTTAGTTAACTAGAGACATTGGTAGATCCATCTGCAAAGTATGCATCATGATTAGCTGCTTCGTGATAGCAAAACATGTACGATTCTAACAAGAAGTTCAAGGTTTGTTTATTATTCAATATTCGTAATAGTTGTTATTTATCTATTTGCAAACCTTACTAAATACTATTTGACGCTAACTTACTATCGACTTGCTATGGCATCTAATTGTGTTTACATCGACTTGCTTTATATAGATATGATAAGAGACACACCAACATCCCTACTCACATCTCACCATATTTCTATGTGAAAGAGGGTGACCATGTCACTGTTGGCCAGTGCAGGTTTGTTTGTTTTTTTATTGCTCATTTTATTTACTGACTTATGGTTTTGCTAATCTACCACATATGTAACACTTGTAAAATTTCAAATTTTGCAAGCATGCTGGCTAAACAAAGGCAAAATTTAGTCGAAAGCCACTGTAAAAATAGAATCTAGCTCTTTAGTAAATACAAAATACGACTCTGCAATGCCAAACACACTTGGGTGAATAGCTAAAATCAAATTAACAAAAACAGAATTGATACTTCAAAAACCTTAAAATAGTATTTTGATGGTTCAGTGTGCCATATAGTTGCCAACTTAGAAATAATCTTTAAATAGTATTTTGATCTGAGCACCAAGTTCACCAACAAAGGTTAGACTTCAACGCATATCGATAGTTAAATGTGTTGAGACATAATTACTGCTCGCTCATAACTTTTTATGCATTCATTACTATTACCTTCATAGAATACATATATAGTTAAGTATGTACATGTTGATTTATACCGCTTAAGCAGCTAATCAGTTTAACCATTTAGCCTGATATTTCCGCTTAATCTTTATCTTTCATTTATGATCTCTATAAATCTTGTTGACCAATGTGGCTGCTTTACCTTCTATCATACTTATCCAAAAAAGGATAAACCTTTTACAGCAACCTCATTTAGCCATTTACATATATCTTTGTTTTCTTTTTCAGAAAATTTGAAGTGATGTTCAAGAAACAAGAAGACATGTTCATTAATTCAGCTTAAGGTTGCTGTAAAATGACCTCCTCAAAGCATGTTAACCTGACTATTACAACTTATGTAACGACGGCGAATGTAGTTATTGTACTAACAATAGGAAATCGGTTATTGCATTCATCATCATATATATTCAGAAATGATCATTATGAAGCTCGCCCGCCCATTGGGCATGTCGTATATAAATAAGGACCATCCATTTTATCAACTCATTTTTCATTGTTTTTTTTACATATATTACGTGAACACTTTTCTTTTTTTCTTTACAATTTTTGTGTTTAAGATATTTTCCATTATTCATTATTACGTATGTCCATTTACATTTCGTCAAGCAATGTTATGAAGCGAACCCGCCCATTGGGCGGGTTATGAAGCTAGTATATATATATGAGACTACATATGTCACGTCATATATGCTGACTAGGCATTTTAATGTTGACATGGCACATTATGATGACATGGAAATGATGACAATGCACTATTCACGATTAAATTAGAAAAAAATTAGATGTAGCAAGGTTCGAAATCAGGTCTTGACGTCCATCCATGAGCGCCTCAACCAGTGGACCAATCCACAAGTTGTGGCACAAAATCCATTCCCAAACTGATATTCAGCCTAATCAGTAACCATCTTCATTTATCTCATGATATCAAAACTGAAAACCCGGCACCTTGGCATTTCCATATTAACACTTTGTAACTGAATCCCTTTCACACGCATTTCCTAAAAATCTATATCAATCAGAGCTCATGATATTCAAATCAACCAACAAACCTTAATCTTCAAATCAATATCAGAAAAATCACCCCTCACCTTTGATTCACAATGACGATTCTTCAAACTATTGAAGGTATGCAATTCTTTATCTTTTTGGCTTATTTGTGGTCAATATATTATTAAAAGCCAGGGATTAATAATCGCAACTTACTGGATTGATGATTTTTATTTTTCTGATATTTTTTTTATTCTATGACTGTTTTTATGATTTTTCAAAATAGGTTGCTATGATTATTTTTGAATGGTCGGCGTTTTTTCAATTTAATAATTAAAAAATATGTACATCATGTGTTCGATAAAATGGTTGAATGTATTTCATAGTCTAGATATTGTTAGTTGCATTCAATGGGTTTTGAAGCACATCTGGATTCTATAAAGGTTTTGTTGGAACTGTTTTGTATGTAAGTACTGGGTAGGTTTTAATTGCTATATTACTTTTTAAATCAAACATGAATGTTAAGGGAAAGTGTGTTTGTAAAACCGACCTCCACCGTTGTTCTCAATCTATGTTATTCCCTTTAATGGATGATGTTCCGGTTACTATGGATGTGGGAACGATACATTCTCAGTTACCGTTTGATGGTGTTGCATACGGGATAGTAGATACATATAAACGGCTGAATGTGGGTGATAGTCGGTATACTGGTGGTCAGATTTATTGTAATAACCTACCTGGGTATTCTGGTGATTCTGGGCTGCAACAGTTATGTGGTACACATATTAGTTCAACTGTTTCTATTGTAGATTCTGATGTCAACAAGGTTTCGGATAAAGAGGAACGTTTGATCGGGTCCATTTTGTATCTGAGACAAATGCTTACCGTCTAATCATGATGTTTCACCTATATTACCAAGTGCTTCAGTACCTCACATTCAGGTTAACTCATGGTTGGATAAAGGGAAGGGTAAAATAGATCTGTACCTTCGTTCCCATTGTATGTTCCAACGGCGACGATTCTTCATTTGTTGATCGCGTCCCTTTGGGAAGGTTGTCCTAACACTATTCTTTGCCGAACGTCCGGCAACGAAGGTATTCTTTCAATTACCCATACTTTTTTACCGTTTTGGTTTTACGGTTTCCTTTATTTGCTGTGTATTCATAATTGTTTATACAGGTGACGGTCATACATATACTTCATGCCATGATGCGCACCAAACTCCTATAATGGCAACACGTGATCATGGTGTTATACATCTATTAGACTTTGATGCAGGTATCATAGCGCATGCTACTTCTGAGAATCCGGTTCAACAGTTCTCTTTAACAGACATGTCACAGCAGCCGCGCCATGGTGGGGCGGTCTTAGTGGGACCGTCCATCACATACGGTATTCTTTTGTTAAGAGTCAAAGTAATAAGGACCAGTTGTGATAATTACTAAAAAGTCAGAGGACTAAAGATGACAACTTTCATATTAGTTTCTCAGGTTTGGCCCATTGCTCCTTCCTCCCATTGCTCCTTCCTCCCATCTGTATAAATACCTTTTCCATTTCATTTGTAATTCATTCTTGATTTTCAGTTACAACTTTCTCTCTCAATTCTTGTAATCATTGTGTAAACTCATCTTACTAATAACAAACCCATTTTGAATCTATATTCTTGTTAGTAGGTTCTTAATGTGTTGTTGCAATTGTTGATCACGTTTTCATTTCTTGTTGATTTCTAAACGTGTGTTACAATTGGTATCAGAGCTTTTCCTGGTGAAGTCTCATTGCAACAGATTCAAGATTCATAATTCAAGATTCGTCGTTTTCCACAAATTCATTGTCATAACCATCTTAAACCACCATTTTCACCGTCGTTCAGTTTTGTTTAGTTGGTTAAATTTTGATACTGATGACTTAGTTTGGGTCTCAATCAAGATGACTACAACTATTTCATCGCTCCAATTACAATTAGATCATCTGAAGAGACTAAACAATCATAATGATGTTCATGAGGTGTTTGATGAATTGTCATGAATAAACTTCTCAAAAGAGAATGCGTGGTCGAGTATTACAATGAGTTTAATTCTGGGTTTAGCAATAAAGGGTTGGAGGAACGGTATCTTATTGATCTCTTCATTTTCGGGTTACAACCAACGATTGAAAAAGGCTGTAGTCTTTTCAAACCCAATACACTTCGTGATGCATATAATTTGGCTACGTTGCAAGAGAATGTCTTGAAATATAATCACCAAAAGAGGTTGAAAAAGAAAATAGTGGTTTCGGTATTAGTGTTGTTGGTAATGATTCGGGGAAAAAAGAACGAAGGGAAGATATTGGGAATGATATAGAAGGTGATGAGGTTATGAAATCAAGTAATGCAAATGAAGTGATTGAAGTAACCATTGGGTTGATGGGTACTCGTTTGATGGGTTGTGATGAAACATTGAAGAACATGAACAACCCAACAGTTTTTCATCACAAAGATTCAAGGGAAGTTGATGGGAAAACATTTGGTGGAAATGGGTCTAATCTCGACAAGATTCAAGAAGTGCAAATGGGTGTTCCTCGTATTGAAAATTATGTAGTGGGTGTTAAAGTTCTTGATGAGGTTGGGAAAAATAATGAATTGGAAGTGAGTGAGTCAAGAAGAGTGGACGTTAATGGGGTGGTAAATTGTGAGCAAGTTGGGAAAGTTCATGAAACTGAAATTGAATCAAGTGGGATGAACATGGATAAAACCTTCGTAGATTACTCAAGTCCACAAGAGAAGTTAAATGTTGATATCAATGTGGAGTTTGAGAGTGAACAAAAACCGATAAAACCGTTTTGTGAGTCATGATGAATCTGTTCAAGGAAGTGGGAAGATCGAGTGGTTTGGGTATTGTTCTTCGGATACGGGGAAGTCATTTGAAGTTGATCAAAAGGTTCGTTGGAAGTCGAGAGTGCCTTGTATTTTGTATGTTGATGAGATAGATAGGCAAAAGAGAGTGAGTTTAATATGGGAAAATGATGAAAGAGTACAACCACTTCATCAATTGTTGACTGAATTGGATGGGCTTTACGGTAAAAAGAGTTATGAATGAAGGTCTGGAAGTTGTGAAGAAAAGAGGTAATGTTCTTGCTTATGATTATGATATTAAGAAAGTTTTAGGAAGCATTCATGATGATGATGATTTACTGAATCAACAAAAGAAGCCGAATGAAGTTGTTAAACAGACTTGACATGTGGAATGGTGTAAAAGAAAGAAGAGATGTGGTGCTAAAGGCTAATTTAAGTATAAAACAGAACTTTGTTACTTGGAAGTGGCCCAAAAGGACGAAAATAGTGGGTATAAAATGCAAATTTAAACATGGGAAGTGGGAATTTGACATATGGAAATGGCCAAGTAGGAAAAGAAAGGGACAAGGTGCTATGTGGTTGTGAAGACATGGTGAGCAAAGAGAAGGAAGTTGCAGAAGAAGAAACATTAGCTTGGACAACGTATTGGGTATAATTGTTGTTGTTAGGGTGTTTGGAAAATTGCTCATAAGGGAGAACTTATTTTGAAGCTTAGTTGTTCATGGGTAGAACTAGAACTTATGAGATTGAAGTGGCTACAAGTTCTTTGATGAAATGAGTTACGCAGAGGGATGTTCTAGCCACGATTGAGGTTTCATTTAACCCGATTCTTGAGGTCAAGAATCTTTTAAGGGGAATGGTTTGTTACGAGTCAAAGTAATAAGGACCAGTTGTGATAATTACTAAAAGTCGAGGACTAAAGATGACAACTTTCATAATAGTTTCATTTAAGCCCATTGCCCTTCCTCCCATTTCTCCTTCCTCCCATCTGTATAAATACCTTTTCCATTTCATTTGTAATTCATTCTTGATTTTCAGTTACAACTTTCTCTCTCAATTCTTGTAATCATTGTGTAAACTCATCTTACTAATAACAAACCCATTTTGAATCTATATTCTTGTTAGTAGGTTCTTAATGTGTTGTTGCAATTGTTGATCACGTTTTCATTTCTTGTTGATTTCTAAACGTGTGTTACATCTTTGAATCACCAATACTTTATGGCAAATGTTTCTTCAAAATTTTTCGTTATTCATATGGTTTCGTAAACCGTTTCTTCACCGATAAAGGACATCAGGGGTGTCAAATGGCAAATGCTTATGTCGTCTGCTAGAGTGTTGGATTTTGTTGGCGGTGTAGTTAGCTGGTTCTGTTCGTCGTAAAATCACAAAGCACTTTTCTTACGAGGGTTACCAAGCCAGGTGGGACGGGGTAAATTTATATTAATTGCAACTATAAGCTTTATTTATTTCATAATTATGTTGTCTTATACCTACTTTGTTTCTTTATGTATAGGTAAATGTTCCAACGTTCACCACGCTTGGCCGACCTTCCGTAGACGGCGTCCTCATAATGTTTCACGCCGTATGTTTTATAGCATTTTGCTTTCTTCGTTTGATATATATTCCTATAATAGTTTGTTGTTCGAATATTTAATGTTGTTTTGTGGTGCACAGACGTTGCAGCAATACCACTTCCATTATCTGGTGGTCGCATAACGTCACTTCATCCAATGAGCGCAGGTACCGGATATGATTCCTCGGTCCGTTGGTTTTCTTTTTTTTAACTTTTGTGTTTTGGTTACAAATTTTGTCGGTTCTTGCTGTCATAACTTCTCAATGTTGTTGCGTCCGATAATCTCGAATCTCCATCGGATGCTGCAACTTCTGCTTCAAATAATGGCTGCTTGCGAGCCACAGGTACTGCCTACATTATTTTTCGTTGCCTCATTTATAGCCATTCTGGCCTGCAATATGTTTACTTCCTTATTTTTGTACCCACATTTCTTTTGCTTTTATATATCCTTTGGTGTATTTCTGTATTTAGTCTAACTTTAACAAATAGTTACTCATGGTTTGACTCAAGTATAGAATACAACATTTGAAGACTAAAAAAATAAACTTTGCACCAAAAATGACTACCCAAAACCCGCTGCAACGCAGCGGGCACAACATTCTTGTTAGTTTCTATAACATGCAGATTAGTTTCTATTTCCTTCATCATCCAGTTTACCAGGTTTTGTAGCTAGAATATCGTTAACAACTTTGCAGAGCATTGCACATCATTGCCTACATCTCCATAGAAACAAAAATAAAATAAAAGGTTAGCATGTAAACCGGTGCACGTCACTGTGCGGTCGTGTGCGAAATCACCATTTTACCTACTATGCAATGTCATTTTTATTATGATAATTATTTCGATGATTATTACATCAATGGGTAAAAAAATAGTTCATTGCATACAAAGACAACTTCATGAAAGTTTGTTACATGTTGGAGCAATTTTCTTTATTGAACATATTCAAATGTTGAATTATATCCTAAAAGATGGATGGTGTGTTCAGTATCAACAATTGATAATAATGTAAGAAACTAGAGCAGTAGAGCTTAGTAACTAAACATTAGTATCTTCTAAACTATGATATTTTCTTCAGGAACCACTTATCAATGAATCTGTTGTACAAAAGCTCGACTCATTTGGCAAAGATGCTATCTAAAAGGTTCAATTATCATTTATAGATATCTTTTACCAAAACTTTTATCATATTCCCTTGACTATAAAACTATTATCTGAAAATTGATATAGGAAGCAAAAGTTCTTCTCGGTGGTAAGCCACATAGCCTTGGCATGATTTTTTATGAGCCTACAATTATTGGTATCGTCAAGAATGAGATGCTCATAGAAAGGTAATCGATCTCAAACCTTCATGTATGGTTTGGGTCAAACCAAGTAAATTTATATTGATTAAGGTTTCATTTTGCTTATTATTTTTTTGCAACAAGTGTGTACATTATTATTACTGATCTACACACATAAGAAAAGCATCTGACGTGGTCTACGATATGTGATAGACTAATTAGTAAATGTGTTTACAAGTAAAATAGAAACATAAAAATAGTATAATAACTATAGATTTTTTTACTTTATATTCCTCTTAATACCTCACATGAACTTGCTTATAATATGGAACTCTTTCATAACAAAGTTTAAGCATGTTTATTTTTTCATATCGGTTCTGTGATCTTTTCTGGTTGCAGGATGACACATAGTAGCATCACTGGGTAGAAGTCCTAAGAAGCTGCAAAAAAAACCTTTAAACATCAGCAGTTACAAGACCAAGCTTTTTAAAGACCAAACAGTTGCATCAACGGTTTGATTGCTAACATGATACACCTTTTGCTGCATTTTTTGCTACAAGGCTATTAACCGCGAAAAGTGGCAAGACCAAGCTTAACTGCTACTGGATGACACAGTTACAAGACCAAGCTTTTTCGCGAAAAGTGTTTAAACAGTTAACCAAATTTTTATATTGTTATAAATATACGATTTCCTTTGTTACACTGCTTATATTCTTATCAACAAATATCATGAAGCTAGCCCGCCCATTCGGGCGGGCTATGAAGCTAGTGTCATTATATGAGGATCAACTTAAGGGCGAATGAGATTAGTCACTTTGGGAAGGCGCATTATATGTTAATTTTGTTATTAAGAGGTAAAATGTGTTAACATGAAGATGGTTGATGTATGAATAATATTATGTGCTTACTAACGAGATTATCACCATATTTATCCCTAATCTTATGTTCACCGTATTTTGCCATTACGGGTAGAAGGCTTAAAAAAAACTGAGAATCTATAAGTTTAGATGTAGGTTGTAGAACACTTTCAGTGTTTTATGTCACATGTATTCATGTAGATAGGTATTAGTGCTTGATACATACAGTTAACTATGGTACATTACTTCTTTCGTTTGATGGAAGTACGATGAGAAGGCCTCTCTGGTAGTTTACAACCTCAATATGTTGTAAAATCATCCCAATAATATTAGCACGATATATCACAGCAATTAGACCTTACAATAGCTTATTGAAAAATTAGAAATGCGAAAACAAGCACGAAACTTTAACATCTCTAGCTATTTATTTCTTTGATAAAAACTTATAATAAAACTACAGAGAAAGAACCAAGTACACTACAAGTTATTGTTAGTGTGTGTTTTTAATGTGGTTGCAACTCAAGACTGTGATGTTTATTCATAGGCTAACAAATTCTTTTTTAACGAAAACTAACTATCATAAAAAATAATACATATCGGACATGTTCTAAGTAGGACTTAAATTCAAAATTAATTAGAGAGTTTCTCAAACAATATGGAGTAACATTGCGACACACTCCTATTAATGTATAACAAATATATATACTTGCTAGTATAAGCAAGTTGATATGCAAAAGATAAACTAAACAAGCAAGTTGTATCAAAGCTAATCCTTAAATTTATCCAAGTGGACGCGAGCTACAACTTCAACATCTTCGTAAAGTCGAACATCTTCCTCCGACTTATATTCACGAGTACTATATCGCGCCTTCCTAATCCTTGAAAAAAAACTAATTAGCAATCTTTTTAAAGCGTCATACATATAAAATAATAAACTACAAATACAACGTTTTTTTAATGGTCTAATGCATGGTCTTGATCGAATTGAGACAGTGATGTTACTTGCTACAAATAGTAACCGAAACCAAGGTGTTAAAAAAACCTCTAATCCCTAAATGATAAGTTGGGAGATTCAATTCATAAATTCCTGTAAACTACTTTTAGGAACTGAAATTTAGATTAATGTAAACATTTATTGGAGCATTTAAACATTTACACATTTCTATGTACACTTGCATCAATTTCCATTTGATTTTTTTACTCCATTGTTTCATAAAAAATCAGTTACCATAACTTTAGCGGTCCAAGGTAATATTTTCAAAACCAGTTCTCGAAATTGATAAACTTTTTAATGTTTGCAAGCTTTTATTGTTCTAGTAGAAAAATACATTTGCATGTTTATGTTGAATAATATCATTGACTGTGAATAGTACTAAAAAGTTCATGAACGAGTTGTTATTTGTGAACGTTTTAGTTGTAATTTATGTCAAAATGTACACACCAAATGATTATGAATCCGTATCTAGAAGAACTTTATGATGAGAGCAACGTTAACTTTAGAAATATAATATTTTTTTGAGTAAATTGCAAAAATCGTCCCTAAACTATGGCCAAATTGCACGTTTCGTCCCAAAACTTTGGAAAGTGCAAATATCGTCCCTGTGGGGAAACTTTAAGGCGTAAATCGCCCAGATCAAATGACTAAAACACCCTTCTCTCTTTATTACTTTTCAGTTTCTTGCGCAAATGGTCCCTGTATTTCGCAAGATTTTGCAAATTTAGTCCTTTTTTTTTTTTTTTTTTTTAATTAACAATTAATATTAGTATTATTTTTTCGTTTTACCGTTTTTTTATGTTGTCTGATTTTTGCTGTTTTTTACGTTTTCGTTTTCCGTTAGAATTTTGCGTTTTGTTTTTACGTTTTCGTATTTTTACGTTTTCGTCCGATTTTTTACGTTTTCGTCTGATTTTTACGTTCAGATTAAATTGATTTTTAACACGTTTTCGCCGATTTTTACGTTTTCTTGGTTTTTTTTTCAAGATTTTTACGTTTTAATGTTTTTTTACGCTTTTTACGTTTTTATGCCGTTTTTACGTTTTTGTCTCTTTTTCACTTTTTTTCGGAGTGTTTTACGTTTGTTCCATGTTTGTTTA
The DNA here is from genome assembly GCA_910596185.1 of Chrysanthemum makinoi. Classification (NCBI taxonomy): domain Eukaryota; kingdom Viridiplantae; phylum Streptophyta; class Magnoliopsida; order Asterales; family Asteraceae; genus Chrysanthemum; species Chrysanthemum makinoi. Next base: position 102,345,369 of record OU343223.1, on the reverse strand, counting down.
CGTTTTTGTCTCCTTTTTCGTTTTCGTCCGTTTTTAGTTTTTCGTCCTGAGTTTTTCCCGATTTTACGTGTGTTTTTCGTTTTTTACGTTTTTTTCCGTTTTTACGTTGCCGTTTTTAAGCTTTCATCGATGTTTTTTCGTTTTAGTTTTCATCGATTTTTCACGTTTTGATTTTTCACGTTTTTGACGTGAAAAACGGATACCATTTTAAACGAAAAAAACATTTAAAACGTAAAAATCGACGAAATTTTTACGTAAAAACGGATGAAAACGTAGATAAAACGGACGAAACGTAAAAATCGAGACAAAACGAAAAAATCGGAAAAACGTAAAAATGGACAAAACGCTGGAAAAACGTAAAAAAGAGACAAAAACGTAAAAAATCTGACAAAACGAAAAAACGGGCAAAAACGGAAAAACTAAAAACGAAAAAAAGAGACAAAACGTAAAAAAGAATGACAAAAAACGAAAAAACCTGACGAAAACGCGTAAAAAAGAGACAAAACGAAAAATCGGACTAAAACGTAAAAATCGACGAAAACGTAAAAAAAAGCATAAAACCTAAAAATCGGAAAACGTAAAAATCCGAAACGTAAAAAACCTCACGTTAAAACGTGAAAAATCACGAAAACGTAAAAAATGGACGAAAAAAACGTAAAAAACGGACGAAACGTAAAAATGGGCCTAAAACGTAAAAATCGGACCAAAACGCTAAAACGGATGAAAACGACAAAACGTGAAACAAAACGGGTAAAACGAAAAAGAGACAAAAACGTAAAAAAAATCGGCAAACGTAAAAACGGAAAAACGTAAAAAAGAGACAAAACGTAAAAAGCGAAAACGTAAAAAACTAAAAAACGTAAAAAGCGGTTAAAACGTAAAAAGAAGCAAAAAACGTAAAAAACGGACGAAAACGTAAAAAAAGAGACAAAAACGAAAAAAAATCGGACGAAAACGTAAAAAGCGGACTAAAACCTAAAAATGACGAAAACGTATAAAATCGAAAAAACGTAAAAAATCGAAAACGTAAAAAATCGGCGTTAAAAATCTGGACACGAAAACGTAAAAATCGACGTAAAACGTAAAAATCGGGCCGAAAAATCGACGAAAACGTGAAAAATTAATACTAATACAAATAGTTAATTAAAAAAATGACTAATTTGCAAAATCTTGCAAACACGGGACCATTTGCAAGAACGAAAAGTAATAAAGAGAGAGGTATTTTAGTCATTTGATTTAGTGCGATTTACCAAAGTTTCCACGGACGGCGATGTTTGCATTTTCCAAAGTTTTGGGACGAAACGTGCAATTTGGCCATAGTTTAGAGACGATTTTTGCAATTTACTCTATTTTTTTTCTTAGTTTTTGTATAGTGTGTGTAACAGTGTAACGGCTGAAAGATATGGAATAGTTTTTTAATGTAACGGGGAAATAAAAATAAAAAATGAGCCAATAATACGAAGAGAGAGTTTTCGCGGGAAAAGATTCGTTTATTTGCATCGGTTTTAAGGAGATGCTCCTACCAATACAACCTTGGCGGCACCCACGAGTTATGCTCTCTTAGAATTACCATTTTGACCTTTTAAGTTTTGTCTTTCTTTGCTTTTTTGTGTTCAACAATTTTTATGAAAGGCAAAATTTTATTATATTATGGATACCAAAGTAGCAAGTAGTTAGAAAATAATGACCTCACAGCCCTAAAGATTATATTGATACACATGACTGCATGACCCTAAATACTACATCTATAATTGTTGGCGTATGTGTCCGGACGTCCTGACGTCCGGAGGAGCCGTTAGCCAGACGACAATCGACAAGAGATCGAGCATGTCAGCAGATTTTGTGGGATTCTTGACACGTGGCCTACTAGGTAGGGTGCCTATAGACCTGCAGACAGGTAATATAGGTCTGCATGAATAGTAAGCAAGAACGTGAGGAGACAAGTTGCAGGGTAGTATAAATACCCCAACACATTTAATGTTTTGCATTAAATATTCTCACCTACATTCATTCCACATTTATAATACATTTATTACCCATTTCTTACTCACGCCGGGCCTTAGTCACGACATCACCCGGACGAGGCTAACGCCGTCGTCCATTGTGCAGGAAGGAACTCTCATTTTCCTCCGGAACCGTTGATAGAAGCTAAACTTCCAGGTCAAACCGAACGACGGGAATTTGCTTCAACAAATTGGCGCCATCCGTGGGACCCCAATTCATTCTGCCGAGAGAATCGAATGACAGGTCCTAACTAACACCTCATGGACCTCTCTCCAGGAGACAAGTAGGCGGAGTGGGTTACAAATGACCAAACCCCCGGAATACCGGAACAAATACAAGCCCAGGTGGTGTCATTAGAGGCTCTTATTAAAAAATACAACGCTACAGGAGCCATTGCTATCAAACCTATCCGACTTACGTTCGGAGATGATGATGAACAAAGAAAGGATGTTGAGCCGAACCCCAAGGATGGCCTTAGCAAGCCACATAAGGAAGTGGCTAGGTCACCCTTCACAAGGAGGATAGTAGAATTCGCCGGCCCCAAGTACACCATGCCTACCAACTTGAAGTTATATGATGGGTCAGCTGATCCGGATGATCACATCAACCGTTTCGTGGGAGATGCGAACCAAAGGGAATGGCCAATGCCGTGATAGTGCGTGGATGTTCCAAGCAGACGATGGATGGAGCTGCACAGGGGTGGTTCAGCAATATAGAACCAGGGAGCATCGATAGTTGGGATGGCCTCAGGGATCAGTTCACCACAAGATTCGCCTTACGCCATAAGAACATGAAGGACCCCACAGAGATTACCCGGATAGTAAGAAGGGCAAATGAAACATTGTCAGATTTCAAGGAACGCTGGACTGATGAAGCCAGCAGGATACCGGGGGTCCCAGAGCTTATGAAGATATCGGCATTCATGGGCGCTCACCGATGCCCTGACTTAGCTAAGAAATTTTCTGATAAGGTCCCCAAAACCGTTAAGGAGATGATGACGCGGGCGAATGATTATGTCCGAGCAGAAGAGGCATACAAGAATACCGAGCTACCAAAAGGAGAGGTGCACGAGTTATTACGAAGGGGAAATCCTCCGGCAGTAAGGGATCGGAGCTTCAGAGGAGGATTTGGAGACAGGAAGAGGAATGACCGACGACCTTGGGAAAGGAATGATTCTAGGCAGAGAGAAGTTTTTCCTACGTTGCTCCAAAGATCGAGACTCGTACCAAACGAATTCCAATGATGTCCACAAGCCCGACAATCAACGTCATGCTTTCCAAACCGCTAAATGACCTAAGGAGATACTGTCCACAGAACACCACCTAAACCTACCCCCGCCTCCCCCGTTGCAAGGAAAGCCGAGCAAAGAAAATGAAGACCGGTTCTGTGAATATCATGGGGAGAGGGGCCACCTAACTAATGACTGCTACCATCTGAAAAGACAGTTAGAAATGGCTCTCGAATCCGGGAAGCTGGATCATTTGGTCAAGAACGCTGACAAAGCAGGAAGGAAAAAACCGAGAGGTCAAAACGGAAAAGGAAAGGTGATCAACATGGTCCATCATTACCCAGAAGACCGTAAAAGGAAGGCCAGGTTCTATGACGAAGACTGGATGTATGTCCCTATATCCTTCCCCCGGATAGCCGCAGGTGACATGTCCGAAGAGCCACTGATTGTAGAATCAGAGATAGAGGGTTACTTTGTTCGGAGGGTATTTGTAGATGAGGGTGCCTCCGTCCAAGTCATGTACGAACATTGCTTCAGGAACTTGTGCCCATCTATTCAATCTAGATTGCAGGAAACTAGCTCACCGTTGGTAGGGTTTTCTGGCGAAGTCATTCAGCCTATGGGAAAGATTGAACTATAAGTACGTCTCGGCGATCATGGCATGTTCCGGACGGTCATGATGACATTTACGGTTGTGAAATCGCCCTCACCTTACAACGTAATATTGGGACGGTCATGTTTAAAGGAATTAAGAGCCATACCATCAACCATCCACACTATGATGAAGTTCCCCACTCCCGGAGGAATAGCTACCCTAGTCACCAAAAGAGCGGTAGTCATGGAATGTAGGAGGTTTGAAGAAAGACAAGATCCCAGGAGAAGTTGTTCTCCCGAAAGGAAAGTAGAGACGGGGACCCAAGATATCCAGGGGAGCCTAAAGCCAACAGAAGACATCCTGGTTAATGCGGCTTACCCTGAGCAACGGGTAATCAGGTACTGGCTTTTCCCGGGAATGCCGGAAGCAACTCATTGAACTTTTGAAGAGAAACAAAGATATCTTTGCCTGGGAGCCGGCAGACATGACCGGAGTGCCGAGGCGCCTTATGCAACATTCTCTCTGTGTAAACGTCTCAGACACGCCTGATGACGCTTTACGGCTGCTCGGGGTCAAAAGAACTTCCTTTCGTCGAAAGCAAGTTTTATAACACCTAGGCAAGAACCTAATCGCCAGAGTGTAGTATTAGGGTAAGCCACGGGTATTGATATCGCTTCTCTGGGGAATAGGAATGCTAGTAAAAAGTTACTACGCTAAGGTTGGGGTTGAGGAAGATTATTTTTGTGCTTTTTATGTTTTTTAGAAAATGGAAATTACGAATCTCGGGGTTTGGATTTGGGGGGTGGTATTTCTACCGATTACTCTACTTTTATCTAATTATCTAATCTAACTAGTGGGTAGTCTATGTCTAATTATTGTGTGCTCGTATGATGGTTTAAAATGTGTTTACTTAGGTTTTATTACTCCTTAATTATCTCCTATTGATGGTTGAATTGTCACGTCCTTATTCTTAATGGCGTTGTGTGTCTAAGGTCGTAGGGTATGCGTTTATCCCTAACTCTTTGAAACTACCAAAGGTTCTTGCCTACAAAATCTCTAGGATTTATAAACTAAACACTAAGGTACTCTTCGGATATTTTAGCCTACAATGACTCTAGGTAACTATAAGCTAATGTTCACAAAGATTAATCAAGCATTATCTACACAACGAATGACCTATCGCAATACTAGATCATTAACAATTAAGATAAGAGACAATTAATCAATATTCAATGATCAAGTTTCATATTCCCTAAGCAAACACACAAGTAAATTAGCCGGATATGGAAAACATGCAAACATATACACAAATAATTGAAGACATAATTGGATTAATGAAGTAAAACACTTATCTTGATGTAAGATAGGGTATGGAACCCTAAAATACTATACAAGACAGCCTTGGTTCGGTTTAGGTTTTTACTCCACAAAACTACATACCAAAACCGAAAAATTCGGTTTCTATATATAATGTTACAATCGCGACGGCGCCACCTTTTAGGTTGTGACGCCGGTCGGTCGCCATTAGGGTTTCGTCTTGGCCACGTTAGTGTTGTGACAAGGCGTCACCTTGTGTCCGCGGACGCCGTCGCCTTCAATCTCGACGTCGTCTGGATCAAATCTAGGCCGCCTGAAATGCGACTCCTACTCTTTTAATACCCAAGGCCACTTGATATTAAGAAATTTGGCTCTTGGCCGTCACAAAATGTGCACGACGTCAGCTAAGCGATTGACGCCATCACCTTCGCCCAGCAGCTCGAGTGTCTCGATTCTTGGCTTTGGCCATTTTCTTCATATATTCGCGCTTTTCGTCCTAATAAGTGTCATTCCAAAGAATTTGCCTTCAAGATACCTAAAAAGTGAAAAGGAACGAAATTAGGTAGTAACGGATACAAAAGTGATCAATTAAGGGCTTAAATGACCCCTCAAAATGGTACATTTTAAATCCTTATCAAATATCCCTACACTTGGTATTTGCTTGTCCTCAAGAAAATGTGCTTTTAGCCAATTAATTTATAAGTTATGGGTCATGAAGCATTGGTTTAAAACAATCCACAACACATATAAGCCCCGCAAAAGTCATAACAAGCACGGAAATTACATACTAGCACCTCACATGGGGTGTTTGGATACTCACATCTCTCAGGTGTATATGAAATATATCAAAGTGGAAATGGGAGATAAACACTCATTAACCGGTCCTAGTACATAGATTACCATAGGCTTGAGACTAGATCAAACCTCCATCGCTTTGGCGTAAGCACCTAGGAAATACTATCCAAGAGGTCTTTTTAAAGGGTTGTAATGTTAGCTTACTGGTAGGGAAACAAAGGGTTTGGTGGGATAGGTTATTTAGTGGTGGCAAGTCAAAAATCTTTATGTTACAAGCATGAGAAGAATGGCGTTGCTAAGCCAAGACTCGACACTATAAACTCTAGATAACTGAAATAAACTTACATAAATTTAAAGACAGATGTAGGATGGTAGCCCGTTTTTTTTTTTTTTTTTTTTTTTTCAACACTCTATTTTTTTTTCTTTTTCTCTTTTTTCTATTTTTTTTCGATTTTTTTTTCATACACTTTTACTCTACCATCTTCTACGATAACATCAAAATAATAGGGATTTATAGGCACATCCCTACACTTGAGTTTTTATTACTCTAACACTAATTTGACCCGAATTGAAAAGATCAAAACACTTGGAGTACATTATTACGCAAATAATGGAATTTGAATTTAACGCCCTTCCCGGTCATTTCATAAAATTTAACTTTTCCCATGAGTCCCAATCGTCCCAAAACTGTGCACAAAGGATATGACTCGACTTAGCAACTTATGCAAGCAACTAGATAATTGAACTAAGGGTTTAGTGTGATAACAATAATGCACTAAAAGTAAGTGCATACAAGGTAGGCTAAGGCGATTTGGTACGTACATTTGGGGGGGGGGTGTAAACAATGCTCTTCATTGATATTTCGGAAAACCGAAAAATCACGAGAACCGCGAAAAGGATAGGCTCAGAGGGGTTAACTAGGGGTATCGTGTACTAAAAGTGAGTACAACGCAAGGGTGTGGGGGAATTACTCAACCGATGTGGAAGAAGTAATTATATTATAGGTATCAAACAAGGGTTATCCCACTAGTACAAAAACGGGATTTGGTCACGCATGGTCGAAATGGAACGACCACACATTCGCATATTTGTGTTGCTGAAGGTACGAAAATTCACAACATTTACTAATTAGCACACATGAAAATTTTGATTGTGTGACCATTACAACTGTATCGCCACACAATTGAACATTGTGTGGCTAAAGGTATCTGGTGATTTTGTTTCAGATCATTTAGCCACATATAAATTTGGAACGCGTGACAAATACAAGTAACCTTGATGCGTTAGTCACATGAAGTAATTTTTGTGTGTCTAAATCATAGAGTCAAGTTTTGTCACACATTATTTAAGGGTGACTGATATGTTTTGCCAACTCTTTAGCCACATCTGAAATTGAAACAAGTGACAAATGAAAAGTAAGGTTGAAGTATTAGTCACCATATACATATAAACAAAGGACAAATATATGTCACACACTTGAACACCGTGACCAAAAGCCATATATGGTCACACTAAATGTTTTGTCACACATTCGTTAAGTGTAGCCAAAATCCAGATTACATATGTTCACGTATGTTAATATGTGTGTTTAAAGTTTAGTTTGTGTTAGCTTGCCAAAAGCTAATCTATAAAGTCACATTTGCTACTAACACCGTGACCAAATGCCATATATGGTCACGCTAAACGCTTTGTCACACATATTATTTAAGTGTAGCCAAAATCCAGTACATATGGTCACGTAACTTAATATGTGGCCATGGATGATCAATAGTCACTCAAAATACACGTTTCGTCACTTTAAACACCATATGGTCACACTTTTAGCCACTTTATGGTTAATTGTATGTGACTAAATACCCAAAACAAACATGCTTTGTGTGACTAAATGTTAGAAAAGGCCACACAAACATAAAATTCATGTGGCCATTGGATGATCAATAGTCACACAAAATACACCTTTCTTCACTTGAAACACCATATGGTCACACTTATTAACACTTTTAGCCACTTTATGATTAATTGTATGTGACTAAATACCCAAAACAAACATGCTTTGTGTGATTAAATGTTACAAAAGGCCACACAAACATAAAATTCAAGTGGCCATTGAATGATCAATTGTCACACAAAAGACATATTTCTTCACCTTAAACACCATATGGTCACACTTATTAACACTTTTGGCCACTTTATGCTTAATTGTATGTGACTAAATAACCAAAGAAACATGCTTTGTGTGACTAAATGTTAGAAATGGCCACACAAAAAGAATTTTGATGTGGCCATTGGATTATCAATAGTCACAAAAAAAACTATTATGTTTTTCATAAACAGAACTAACTACGAATACTAAACAGACTTAGCTTATGTCTCGCGACTTAACCTTGTAATGGCAGCCTTAACCACTAAAACTAACCTACCGACTTAACTTGGTAATGCATTTTAACCACTAAAGTTTTATGTTTATAAGTAGACCACAACACAAAATATATATATTTTTTGGTGCAAAGATGAACTTGTATTAATCAAGGAAACTTTGTAAAATGAAAAAATCAACACACACCGATATTCAATATCTGATATAACTGTTCTTATAAGTCTGATAACAAAACAAACTGCCCATATCATACAACCATGGACATATGACAACCAAAGACAAACCCTCACAAATAACACCTTTTAATGCACCAGTATGAACCATACACTTCCAGATAGGGGCTATACCAAGTAGTTTACATTCCATCTCATGAATGGCTTCAACTACTTGGGAACACACACCCTAAATGAAGCCAACCAAATCCTACACAATCCTAAAATCTGTTTATAAACATGTCTACCAATAACAACCGATAACGCCTGGAATTACGCTTTTAACACATGCTATATAATCGAACTATAACTGAGTTCGAAGACACCGAAGCTTGGTCGCCGATGACAAAGTCAACAAGATTGAATCGACCATTTTGTTTCGCTCCCACTCACACTCCTCAACAATCTCTCTCCATATGGCGTTTATGGTAACGTGGTTCTTGCTTCTAGGCCTATCGCCGTGGTGTTGCGATTCACGCTCACATAAAACTCCATGTCTTCCCGTATCTCAAAGAATGCTATGGTACTTCCACATGTGATTTCGCTTCGTAAACTTATGTGGTATGTTCTGCAATAAAAAGAACAACGTAGTATGCTAATCAAAAGTATGTCCATGTGTTGAAGCATATATTAGTTTTTTCGAAAGCAGATAATGACTTAAATGGTCCGATTTGTATCATTACATACCAAACGACTCTCCTGACATATGCAAGGATGGGCGTAAAACAATCCCTTTCACTTTCATGCTCGTACATTCGCTCCATGCACATATGTTTTTCATACGCTCATCTGCAATTGGAATTTAATAAAAATGGTAATTAATAATTTAAAAGCTATTATATGGAAAGGTTTATTTTAAAATAAAATCATAGATTATGTCTACACTTTGATTAACATACCTTCATCTACGGGTTTCTCATGAACGGTCTTGTACGATTCAGCTCCATACGCTGCACAAGTTCGAACGCATCATCAATCCATTTTCAAAGAAATGACATCGTGGAAAGAGTATTGTTTAGGAGATTTGTGAAAACAACTCTTGTGCGGAAAAAGGTTTTCATCGAGAACCAATACATTCCATCCGGTGCCCACCAAACTCATGCACGGTTCTGTTTTCCTCCAGATTTCAATTTGACGGTGAGTGATAGCTGCACGGGCACGCCAAAGAACAAGAACGCCAAATTGGTTATTGTCGTATTGTCCCGAAATTGCAAGGAATGACTTACGTAATGCTTTAGTTTAAAGAAAAAATTAGCGGGTCAAACAATTAAAATAATCCCCATTTTCAACAAACTTATACAATGTATTGATTAAAATTTTTTTCTTACAAGAGGTTGTGCAGGATATTCATCCAACGTAACCAGTGCACCTACGTTGTTCAGAACCTAGAAGAGCCAGATCATATCCGTGGCATTCGTGGCTCGATCGTTGTACCTCGTTACATAATAACAGTCTTCCTCCTAACGAATGAAATGGAATGTGGCCACATTGATGTATTGGCTTTGATCAATAAAAGCTTGCCACTCGGACCCTTGCAAAGTAATACGACCACGAACCAATTTCCAAGAACCTTATGTTTGGTTTCCCTATTGTGGATTAGGTATATCCAGCGCTTCTTGGGGTACAATGTTTCAAGTAAACAAAGCAGAAGCATCTTAAATTTTAAAAGTAAGCACGTATATCAATTTGATGGTTACATTGATAAATTTATAACCTTAAGTAAGCATTTTAAGTACAACTTACCTGCAATGTCCTAATGTTTGTGCGGTTTGCCTCCACCAACAATTGGATGCTCATTCTATTTTAAAACCACAATCGTCTTAATGGTCAATAAGGTTATCACATATGCATAACATTCAACTAATACAAGTCTTAGATGATCAATACATCTTTATCATTAAGGTGTCAAACAAAAAATGATTGAAGATGTACTACTACATATTTAACTATGTTTCAAAAATCAATAATCATATAGTCCTTTTAGAGTAAAAATCAGATTTTTTACGCTTAATCATCTTACCCAATACGTTTGTTAAAATCTAGTAAGAAATCCATAATCTACCCAACATACCATACGCCATTGCTTCATCCAATGTTTAAACCTAAGCTCGGATAATTAATTACATAAGGTGTAGTGTTTTACCAAATCATATAAAAGCTATACTAACCTAGATTAAACATATGTTTACAAGTTGTCTAATTAGCTATTTAACAAATAGTGCTACGCTTTCCACAATCCACATATATCCATGATTTTTTTTATTCAAATCATCATATATTTACATGTCACACAATATTCTAAAGAATCAAATCGCATATAGTTCTAATAAAACGGTTGTTACATTATGATCAAAGGATACTATATTCTTTAGGATATGTTAAACATTGCAAAAAAAAATACCAAACATGCATTTGTATCCATCAACATATCATAAACATGCATATCAATCACTTTACATTTGCAGTTCATGGTTAAAAAAACAAAAGAAAAAAAAAAACCAATGTGTAACATTACCTGTTGATGCGGTTGTTGTATTGAAGAAGATAGACTTGAATATTTTGCTTTGACTATGTGATTAAGTGTAGCCGTAATATATCACGGTTCTCAAAACTGCAATGATTACTACTAGTATTAATTAAGGGAATGATTTTTTGTTTTATTTTTTTAGCTTGTATTATGGGAGCATTGCATATATACCCACTAAAACTCTCAAGTTGCATATTTCTCCATAATACAAGTTTTTAATGCATGATGTACAATGCAACTTAAGCATGTTTTGGGTATATATGCAAATATGTAAGTTTTAGTGGAACAATTACGCACCAAAACGTACATTTGAAAAAGTACGCAACTATTTTATGACCTAAACCCTTAATTATATACATACAAAATATTTGGTAGAATCACCTTAAAAATTAAGTACCTTAACATACAAATAAATAATATTACATTTACATACGCGATGTCGTAACTTCTCGCAAATAAATACATATATCGAATACAATATTGGTTAATCGAATATACAATGTAGCTATTGAATCATCGCCGTGCATCAACGCTTGCAATGTTTTTGTACGATGTTTCGCCCTTGAATGTCACGCTCAATCGTGATGATAAAAACCCGTGGAATCCAAGTAACATAAAAAGTTAAACGTTGTAATAAAGTATATAATTGTAGGTACTTTTTAAATAAGAAACATACTATTTAATAACTTAGCACTACCATTATTAACTTAGCACTGCAAGTATTAACTTAGCACTCGCCAAGATAACTTAGCATCGACAAAGATTAACTTAGCTCTGCCAATATTAACTTAGCACTCCACCGTATGCAAATAGTAATATATTTGGCTTTTACTTGCATGCTATTTGTGTTAGATACCTTCCAAGCGAATCAATATGAAATCTGCAGAAACAAAGAGTGATTCTGTATTTTGTTTTCATGCAAATGGTAGTCAATGTGTAATTATATGTTATACATGTGCCTATCACTATGCAAAACATATAGCCTACTTTTCCTATTTAAGAGGGTCTACAACTATGCAAAACATATAGCCTTACTTTTCATAACTTGTAATAAAGAAGGAAGAAAACACAATGTCTAGACACCCTAAGTGTGATCACTTAGAGCGAAGCCAATTCAATAACCGGTCTAAGATGCTAGTGTTAGTATTGTCGCCTAAGTGCAGAGGTCGTGACATTCACATGTCACACCAAATGAATGTCCTATGCGCTAGCTTGGTGAGTGTTACTCGTGAGAGGCTTACTTTTATTCAAGAGTTAGAAACAGTTGGGAACATTTATGCCTTAAAACTGCAGTAATATCTAAGAGAAATTCATGCAAGAGATGAAGAAAAGCTCATGCAAATGAGCATTTTGGCAGCTGGATTGGAGCTAAATTTTCGCAATCATGATGTGTTCATTCAGAAAATTAACGGCTTAATGGATTGTTTATGTTGTCTTGTTTATGTTGGTCTTTGGATTTGCAGTTATGTACTTGTCTTGAATTTTATTTTGAATGTTGTTGTAATATTTGGTTTTAGCCTTTGGCATGTGGTTGTAAGATATTTTATCAAATAAAAGCCAGTGTTTGTGTTAACTAATTTTACGATGCTTACCTTTTATGCGGTTTGCATTCCATGATCCACCAAACAACATCCTCATCAATAGTTTAGATTAATCATTGAAATGCCTCCGCTTTATGGAGTCTCTGCTTTACTGTTGATGCAATTAAAGAGGATGAGTAACATTTCCATATATGAATCTAAATTTTCAAAGCAACTTTGTGGCACTTTCAATCAAAGTATTATTATTCGATGTCAAATTCCAGCCCATTGTACTACGACTATATACACAGATGCTTAACATCTTCGAGCCAATCATGATTCATTGGGACGGGTGTATGATAGGGACCAATGATTATATATAGCTTCTAACAGAAACTATATATACACGTGACGCCAACGGACACCCACACAATGAAACATGACTGACCTGAAGAAATTTACCAACTTCATTAAAGTACAAGGTTGTGATAATAGCATATAAAATAAAACGGTCACAAACATGCGACATAATCGTCTATACACTTTATGAATTCACATTCACAAATTAATTGAATTTGTCAAGATATGGGCAATCTCAAGTTTAAAACTACCCGTCATAATTGATCAAAGCATTGATGGTCATGGTAAGTTTAACATACGATAATCCATTAGTCACAAAATACGTGCTATCCAGTGCAAATCAAAAAAATTTTGACTCATTTTTTGCACATAATAGTGAGGCTCAGATCTGTATAAATCAATAGTTTCAAAATATAGAATTGCCACGCCAAGACACGGAAAATCACATCATTTGATTGATATCATCACGGCCTCTATCAAAGTAAGACACTTATGTTATAAGCAAGCAAGTGGAGACAGCTTAGTACTTTGAGCGCCCACTGAAATCCCATTGCCATGTCTACTTAAATGGTCAAAAGATTTGCACCAAACCTATTGCTATGACGGTGACATAGGAATAGGTTTTCGAGGGGAAGCTCAAAGTACCAAAGGTGTGCCGAATAAATAATTATCTATTCTACAAAAAGTTAATTTTACAACGATGAAAAGACTTTTAAGTGCAATGGTTAAAATTTTAATGTTGAAACTAGGGAATAAGATCTTGTATACAGCAACCAATCTACCATACATTCAAACAAATTTTGACTCATTTTTTGCACATAATAGTGAGGCTCGATGTATAAATCAATAGTTTCAAAAACATCAGGATATAACCGCCATGGTCGCAGAGTATAAAATATAGAAATGCCAAGCCAAGACACGGAAAATCACATCATCTGATTGATTTATTAAGATATATCATCACAGCCTCTATCAAAGTAAGACACTTATGAACAAAATAGAGTTAGGGAACTCACAAACTAAGCAACGGAATCCATCTAGATCGTTAGAAAGATGTGTCTTGATAATTGAGGTTTTCAAAGTGAAGTTCAATGTAGCAAGCACTTTATGGACACATTACTTCATAGATGGGTGGTTTAAGATAATAAATAAAATATTTTTCATAAAAAAGAAACACAATCAAACCTTTTCGAGATCCTCTATTCCTTTTGTCATTTCAACTCCCTTTGTGCAATTGCCTGCACTGTGCAAATTGCTAGATTGTTGAAAAACAAAAGGAACAATATGGGAACTTAGAAAGGGTTTGATTGTTGAAAAAATAAAAGTTAAATGTCAATATGTTATAAGAAAGCAAGTGGAGACAGCTTAGTACTTTGAACGCCCACTGAATCCCATTGCCATGTCTACGTAAATGGTCAGAAAGATTTGCACTAAACCTTGCTATGACAAGACATAGGAATGGTATTTCGAGGGAAGCTCAAAGTACCAAGTGTAAATAATTATCGATTCTACGAAAGTGTATGTGTTGAATGGGATAATGAAGGAGTGTAGCCTGCCATGAACAATACACACTATATCATTATCGCAATCAACACACCTCATAAAAAAGAAACATAATCAAACCATTTCGAGATCCTCATCTGGTCCTTTGTCGCTTCAACTTTTGTGCAATTGCTCACTGTGCAAATTGCTAGATTGTTGAAAAACAAAAGGAACAAGATGGATCTCGAAGGGTTTGATTGTGTTTTAAGATCATAAAAAAAGTGTTTTCCTAAAAAAGAAGCATAGTTAACCCTTCCGAGTCCCCATACATTAACATTTAACTATGCTTTTTAAATTTACTAAACTGCATACCTTATCGACTATTATGTGATCACAACAACAACAACAACAAACAAACCCAATCCGCCAGTATGGTGGGAAGGTAAATGTAGACACATCCTACCCCTACACTGGTAAAACCGTAGAGCGACGCTTCCAACGAGACCTTCGCAAGTGCATGTGTGCTAGTAAAGGATAGAGAAAGCATACGACGAAAACAAAAGGCAATAGCGTAGTAAAAAGAAAGCAAGCAAACAAGCAAACAGGCATACAGAAAGAAAAACGCAAGCACCAAAAGACCGAACGCAGGAGCAAGACAAAGCAGCAAACCTGGGAGCAACAACAAAGCAACGCAAACCACGACGGGCCTAAGACTACGGCAAAGCAAAAAAGAGGCCACAAAACAAAACACACAAGGAGGCAAAAGGGGACACCTAAAAGCCAACCTAGCACCACTACCCGCAAATCCTAATTCTATCCCTCCACCCCTTCCTATCTGAGATCATGTCCTCGGTCAAACGAAGCTCCATCATGTCAAGCTTAAGTCTATCCTCCTCCGAAATTTGCTCGCCTCATTGACTAATAATCTCATTCTTCGCGTCTACTAATCTCATTCTTCGCGTCTCATTCTTCACGTACCCATACCGCATGTATAACACGTAATCGTTATTACCTCAACTAATGAGCCATAAATCATCAAACAACTACTTTTCCTATGCAAATGACTAATACCCCTGACTAACATCCTAAACTAACATAACACAATATCATCTATAAATCAATAAACATCCTAAACTAACAAACTAGCAGTAAATTATAACATTTATACCTGAGATATTAGGCTCAATCGAAAGAGAATCAAGCCCTTTATAATAGCCCTCAAGAGTATTTCATTGACTAACATTTATTTTGATTGATTTTGCGTTTGATTGAAAACCCTAAATCTGCTATTAATTAGAATCTAACTGTGTGTTTTGACCGAGTGTAAGAGAGATAAATGTGTGAAATAATGAAAGTCAAACACACACTACTTGACCATTTTCTAATAAAAGTAAATAAATAAATAAAACTAACTTATTTCTTCAAGTTAATAAAACATTAAAACCTAAAATTAACCATTGTACTGATCATTGATCATTGATCATTTACATATAATTACAGTTATAATTATATAAACAAAGTAGCAATAAATAGCAAGCATCCATACAACCATCAACTATACATCATCAAAACACAAAAAAAACTTCCAAAGCTTCCTATTCTCCATCTTCAGACTCATCAACTTCATCCAAATCTTCCAAGAACTCCTCCTTCTCACAGACTCCAACGACATAGCACCAAAAGCGAGCCAAAATCAATCTTCCTTCGATCCTTCAACTCAGATCTCACGAAGGGCAAACTCACCCGCTCGCAACAACATTGAAACGAGTAAACAATCTACCAGCCTCATCGATTGTTCCGTTTTTTGGCAACAGCTTCCTCGAATGTCGCTCTCTTCTCCCATCCGCTCGATAAACTTTTTCTCCTCTGCTATTTCTTGCAATATCAACAACCCGAAAGCATCACGAGCTTGCCGGATTCAGGGGCGGCTTTCATTTCATCGATATTAGGTGTGGAAGACATTTTGTGTGTTTAGGGTTAAAATTATTGATAGTTGTGTGTTTAGGGTTAAAATGATTGATACTTGTGTGTTG
This sequence comes from Chrysanthemum makinoi, assembly GCA_910596185.1. Classification (NCBI taxonomy): domain Eukaryota; kingdom Viridiplantae; phylum Streptophyta; class Magnoliopsida; order Asterales; family Asteraceae; genus Chrysanthemum; species Chrysanthemum makinoi. The sequence goes on along the minus strand of OU343223.1, from coordinate 102,328,919 downwards.
ATTTTATGGTTAGGTAAGTATAAAAAACACTTAAGAGGCATCGGAAAATTTTTTTGGTGTTATGTAGCCCTTTCATATTCTTCCATGCATAAATGTGATATGCAATAGTTCACCAAAAAAAAAGTGATATGCAGGAGTATTTAGGAAGATATCTAATATTGCAATTTAAACCTTTCATTTTTTCATTGGATCTAAACCAGCCCCTATATACTAGTTCGGCTCGGTTCGGTTAGAGATTTTAACTATCCATCACGGGGCGGGTAGTTCATTTTACTATCCAAAACCGAACCGCATACTAGGCGGTAACCGGACATGCGGGTTCTCAAATGAGCGTTACCCGCGGTTCGGGTCACGGTTAACCATTCAAAAAATTAATCAATCAAATCGGGCGAACTAACATAAATTAGAACGTAATATGTCATTTTAGTAAAATTAAATAACATTAAAGATATTAGAATAATAGTAATGTTGTTGTGTCGCAATAGCAACATTCAAATTACCATATCTAACAAAATAACTAATACTAATTATTTGACGTTTATAGATTACGATCACATTAATCATATGTAATCCATGGACGTTAGTAAATGATCAAATTAGATAAGTAAAAATGCATTATATGATAAAAGTAGTGCAATAATATAGTTAATACTTGTACATTTTTATGAATGGTTTGAAAAACTTACATGTATATTATAATGCTGGTTCGGTTCGGGTAACCACGGATAACTAAAAGTAAAAACCAAACCAACCGTGATAAGCGGGTTTTTCTGCTTCTCGGTTTTCGCTTTCTTCGTTATCGGTTTTAGCGGTTTCGGATTGACCGGATCGCTCGGTTCGGATTTCGGTTTTTTGAACACCCCTACTATATACACAGTTTAAATTTAAATTAATGAGTAAACATGTCTAAAAGGTTTATTATCTCAACTTCTTAAAATTTATGTCAACTGCAATACATCGAACAAAATCAAAGTTAGTCATCTTTACAATGTAGCACATTGACCAAAATCAAAGTTAGTCATCATTACTATGTAGTCATCTACAATAGAACTGAAGAAGACTAATCTTGCTTTATAGACACTACAACTTTGGCAAACAATGAATGCGGTGGTTATTAATTTGCGAACCATGCATATTTGCATAACAAAACCCACGTAAACATTACCCGACGAGGTTACAACAAGATTACGCAACCGAATTTACCTCCACCTATTGCGTAATCAAAATTACTACCGCAAAGACCATGCCGATAACAACTCAACAAGAATTTACCTCCGACCTATTGCGTAATCAAAATTACTACACGTTTTTGTCTGCTTTAATATGTTTTCGCACGCCTTTGTCCCCTTTAATCTGCTTTTATACGCTTCGCTTTTGTTTACGTGTTTTCGTCCGTGTTTACACGCTAGCTAGTTTTTTCATGTTTCCGTCCGCTTGAATACGCTTCATTTGTTTTACATATTAACCTACATTTTCAAACGTTTCATACATTTTCATATGTTTTCGCCCGCTTTTGGCCCAATTTACCCCTTTCATCCGCTTTTACCCATTTTCGTATGTTTTAAGAATTTTTCAACCGTTTTCAAAGGTTTTCTTACACTTTTACACGATTCGCACGCTTATACACGCTTTCGCTTTTAATACGCTTTGGTCCGTTTTCTACGTCCTTTGTCCCTTTAATCGGTTTTATATCGCTTCCGCTTTTTGTTTATCCGGTTTTCGTCCGTGTTTGCACGCTACGTTTTTTCATCTTTTAGTCCGCTTGTATAACTTTTTACACACATTCGCCGATTCCAATTTGCTTTTGCACGTTTCGTCCGATTTACCTGCTTTTCATCCGCGCACCCATTTTCAGTATGTTTTTAATAATTTTTCAACCGCTTTCATAGTTTTCTTACACTTTTACACGTATTCGCACGCTTATACATCGCTTGGTCGCTTTCTTAAGTCTTTGTCCCTTTTAATCGGTTTTTATATCGCTCCCGTTTTTGTTTACAGTGTTTTCGTCCGTGTTTGCATCGCTACTGGTTTTTTCATCTTTTAGTCCGCTTTGTATAAGTTTTACACACATTCGCCGTTTCCGTGATGTTTTGCACGTTTACCCATTTACCCCGCTTTCATCCGCTTTTACCCATTTTCGTATGTTTTAAGAATTTTCAACCGCTTTCATAGGTTTTCTTACACTTTACACGATTCACGCTTATACACGCTTTTCTGCTTTTAATACGTTGTCTTTCTTACGCCTTTGTCCCTTTAATCGGTTTTATAAGTTCCCGCTTTTGTTTACGTGTTTTCGTCCGTGTTTGCATGTTTTCGCTGGTTTTTTCATCTTTTACTCCGCTTGTATAAGTTTTACACACATTCGTCCGCTTTCCAAATTGCTTTTGCACGCTGTCCCATTTACTCAAACGTTATGTTTGTAGGTTGCTAATTATGGAAGCCATGGCTTAAAATCTAAATAATTTTATGTCAACTCAAGAAGCGAACTTAATTATCCATTTTCGGTTTAAAACCATATGTGTCAACCCAAGAATCGAGCTTAATTTCGGGTCAACCCAAGAAGTGAACCTAATTCATAATCGGTTTTCGGTTCGCTTTGGTTTAATTATAGTTCGGTTCGTTTCGTTTTTCGTGTTGACCAAAATAAAAATATAACCGATTAAACGAAACAAAACCCGATAACCGAACGGATCAACACCCCTAATTTATAGTCATAGTTTAAAAGAAGGAGGACTTAGTTTGCCGTTTTTAAACATTAGGTCCTTAGAGATTGGTGGATCTTAGGGATGACAGGGAGGTCATGCGAGGTCTAAGTTGCGAGGGTTGAATGATCTCATTACTCAATCTTAGGAGGAAATCGATACCAAGGAAGAACAAATTCAGACGATGAATGGTTGAAGGGTTTCTCGCTATGGAATGAGATGTTTTCTTTTGCTCTAGTGTCATCTGTTTATGTCTAATGTCTTGGTTTAATGGGATGGTATGTAGATATATTAACAATGGAATATGTATGGATCTTTTGATGGTTTATCCATACGAATGCTAAATATGTTTGTTAATATAAGTAATGTGTTCGCTAGTTTGTTTCATCTTTTTTTTCATGTTGTTTTGAATTTAGGAATTGGTTGTGGTGTTTAAGTTCATATTCGCACTGGTAGAATGTATTATTGTAGGATTAGGATGTTCAATTTTTAGATTGTTGTCAATTTTTTTATGACTGATTATGAAGTTTAGAACTGAAGGCGTTTGTTCATGACAATTATTTTTGATTGAACCACTAGATTTAGGGTGTTTTTGTTGTTGTTTTTGCTTTAAGTTAATTGCATTTACATGTTTTCTTGATTTTTTTTGACCGCTTGAGGATGTTAGAGCTTATCTAATTGCTTATAAATAGCTTATTTATAGGCTTAAAGTAAGGTCTTAGGGTCTGTTTGATGTATCGCCAGCTTGGTTTGATTTGCCTATTTTTGTGCTTAATTGTTTATCCGAACTCGCTTATTAGTTATAGTTGTTTAATTAGTTGCTTTAAGTCCATTTTTAGCTTTTGATTGTTCATTTGTACGCCATGTGGTGATTTTAGTGTATCTGCAGTTATATGTGTCTTTGACACAGCTGGGTTGAAGTAATATGGGTGTTTGGGACTGTGGGTAAGCACCATTTCTCGCCGTGGGTGTTTTGGTTTCAAAAATTGTTTGATTTTTCAAAAATTATATTTTCTAATTCATATTTAAATTGCAGCCAAAAATTAAATATTTAAATGCTATATTATAAATTTGGAGCCACATTTTAAAATTATCAAATTTGGAGCCAAATTTTAGCCAAAATTTTTAAAATTACTTTGGAAATTATGGTTTCCTTAATTGAAAATCGCCCCATCATTAGCCCTATTTTTACTCCAATAAATCAGCCTTCAAGCAAAACAAACTTAACTTCAATTTTACACCATTATTTACCAATTAAGTTTACTAATTTTCTTTAACACATTACTTCGGACGAATCATGGCAACTCAAATCAATTGTCGATGATTTGGTTTATTCGATCGTGAAAATGATAACACTTTAGAATATGAATCGAGACGTATTCGATGAGGGTGAGGATGTTGGAAACAACCATTCAAATGCGAATGTTGTTAAGAGGGGCATAACTAGGTTAGCTAAGTTTCGCAGGGAATATGGAAAACAGACGGAATAAAGGTCAGCTGTAACCTTCGATGCACGGATAGGTTATCGTGAAAAACAGAGCATTGTTTTCGAAGTTTTTGGGTGATTTGGTTCGTGAGCATATAGGTGTCGTGGATTCTAACCCGAGGAAGGTTGATTCAAGCAAGAGATAAAATGTATCTAAATCACGGTACACATATACTTTTTTTAACTAGTAGTGGCTTGGCTGTCGAGATACAAGGTGTTACTAAGTTTATCTCTGCATTTACAGTATGTGCAACTAATTAACAACAATTTGTTAATCTTTGCAAATGATATTTTGATGTTGACTTGACGGTCGAAAGTCGATAATGAATCGCCTTGGTCAACTTCTAAGGAATTTCAGAATGAAATTGATACAAAACTACATATTGCCCAACCAAAATACCCTTTAAAAACTAAATGAAGTCCCAGCAAAGTATAGTGCAATTATAAAAGCCGAAGATTGGGTTAATTTTGTAAACTACGTACCCAAACGAGGAATACAAGGTGTTAATTATTCATTTTTATTCAAGTTCAAATATCTTTCACCTTTTCATATGTTTCCATATGTATTAGTTGTATACTATCAAAGATTACTACATCTAAACGCCGTATGATTTTGTGTTGCAATGTGAGATCAGAAAAAGCTAAAGTGTCGCTGCCCAAGTCTGTTTATGATCATACAATGGGACGAGGTGGATACTCGCCTGTGATAGAAAAATGGTAACAGTAAACATTTGCACATTTGCATTTAATAGCATCATACTTTCGCTTATATTCGTTTATCTTACATTTGTATGTATTTGATGTTTATAAGATCGAGAGTAAAGAAATTGAACTAGATGAAGAACCACCGCGTGGTACTGGGTTGAAAGGAAGGGTGAAAAGACGGAGAATATCACGATGATGATATCGATCGGGGAGAAAAATTTGTAAGTTTCACTGCAAATTTTATTATTATGTTTGTTTAGTTATAAGTTATTATCAAGCAGTATACTTAAAACTGTTAGTTATAAGTTAATACGGTAGTGTTTTAGTTAATACTTTTAGTTATTATCGCTATCAGATACTTAAAACCGTAGTTATAAGTTAATACATGTAGTGTTTTAGTTAATACTTTTAGTTACAAGTTAATACAGGTAGAATTAAATAACCTATTTCCCATATTGTGTGTGCGTAAAGAAACGGACCACAAGATCAAACAAGGAATCTTGAAGCTTGATCATGGCACCGATGCCATGACAGTTGTATTAGGTAAGGAAAAGGGAGGATATGCGAGAGGAGTGGGAGGTGGAGTAACCTACAAGAGGTATTTTGATCTCCGAATCGCACAAGCATCCGATGAAAGAGTGGTGTTACTTCAAAGTGAACTTGATGATGAGAGGTGCCAACGTCAAGAAAAAGAGGCGGTAATACAGGATTTGATGAAACAATTGGTCGCACAAAGGGGTAGTTGTAGTCAACTTCAACTCCATTGACACAAACGGAAGTAAGACATAAGAAAGTAACATTCCAATCTTTTTACCCTTTTAAATACTGCTGCAGTCTTCTTAAACAATTTATATTTCAGGTGTCTCCGGTGAACTTAATCTTTTAAATAGCAGGTCGATGAGGATGCCGGAACACGTGTTGCTGGACGTGAGAAAATTGCGAGCATTGAGAAGTCTAATGGACTTTGGAAAAGGAAATGGAAATAAGTGTAAGTAATAAATCACCCCCCTGGTATTTTTGAATTCTACATACATGTATTATTTACCGTGTATTATATATATAGGAAACCTAAATCTGTCGCATCTAAAAAATCGACTAGATCAAAACGAAAGGATTCTTCACGTCAACTTTCCGAATCACAAGAAAATGAGTCTCCATTAATAGTACTACCACAAGTATGTATTTAAACATTTTCATATGTTCTTTAGTTTAATTAATTACTTATACATATATACATGCAACAAATTATTTTTTAGGTAATTAAGTGCGACTGCGGCACTTAAAGAAATCAAGTATTATTGCGGAGGGTACCGTGTACAAAACTCATGGAAAACAAATGCTTCATAACAAACCACTCCCAAAGGATTGCTACAGAGTGTCTATTGAAAAATCTTTAGTGGATGCAGTATGCATACCGGATGTAGGAAGTAACGGTTTCAAAACGCTTAAGGATGCAAGAGGTGGTTTTATGCATGGCCAAAGGATCAAGTGGTTTTCGATGAAAAGGTACATAGATGCATGTGTTTTATAAACCTACATATATCATTCTTCATATTTAATTCAGTGTTTGATACACCCGGCTTTTGTTTCCTACTGGTAACACCACCAAGTACCATAAAACTGATTGGTGAGAACAGAACTACACCTAAATTACAAACGAAGCGCTACGTCTCTAGTGATGCCATGCAAAAGGAAGCTAAGAAGATCAAGAGTCAAAAGTCGTTAAATTATTGAGAATTTTAAAATTGTACGACATTACAATTTTATATACATTCCAATTTTATTGTATTTGAATATATTTTGAATATATTTTTATATATTCGAATTTGTTTGATATATATTGATTTCTTATATGTGACTAAAAGATTCATATAGTCACAATTATTAGCACTTTTTTGTCACAGTTTGCTTAATTCGATGCGTGACTAAATGTTAGAAAAGGCCACACAAACATAAAATTAATGTGGCCATTGGATGAGCAATAGTCACAAAAAACACACATTTCTTCACTTAAAACACCATATGGTCACACTTATTAACACTTTTGGCCACTTTATGCTTAATTGTATGTGACTAAATACCCAAAAGAAACATGCTTTGTGTGACTAAATGTTAGAAAATGCCACACAAACATAAAATTCAAGTGGCCATTGGATGATCAATAGTCACACAAAACACACATTTCTTCACTTTAAACACCATATGGTCACACTTATTAACACTTTTGGCCACTTTATGGTTAATTGTATGTGACTAAATACCCAAAACAAACATGCTTTGTGTGACTAAATGTTAGAAAAGGCCACACAAACATAAAATTAATGTGGCCATTGGATGATCAATAGTCACACAAAACACACATTTCTTCACTTAAAACACCATATGGTCACACTTATTAACACTTTTGGCCACTTTATGATTAATTGTATGTGACTAAATACCAAAAGAAACGTGCTTTGTGTGACTAAATGTTAGAAAAGGCCACACAAACATAAAATTCAAGTGGCCATTGGATGATCAATAGTCACACAAAACACACATTTCTTCACTTTAAACACCATATGGTCACACTTATTAACACTTTTAGCCACTTTATGGTTAATTGCATGTGACTAAATACCCAAAACAAACATGCTTTGTGTGACTAAATGTTAGAAAAGGCCACACAAACATAAAATTAATGTGGCCATTGGATGAGCAATAGTCACACAAAACACACATTTCTTCACTTAAAACACCATATGGTCACACTTATTAACACTTTTGGCCACTTTATGATTAATTGTATGTGACTAAATACCCAAAAGAAACATGCTTTGTGTGACTAAATGTTAGAAAAGGCCACACAAACATAAAATTCAAGTGGCCATTGGATGATCAATAGTCACACAAAACACACATTTCTTCACTTTAAACACCATATGGTCACACTTATTAACACTTTTAGCCACTTTATGGTTAATTGTATGTGACTAAATACCCAAAACAAACATGATTTGTGTGACTAAATGTTAGAAAATGTCACACAAACATAAAATTCATGTGGCCATTGGATGATCAATAGTCACACAAAATACACGCTTCTTCACTTTAAACACCATATGGTCACACTTTTGGCCACTTTATGATTAATTGTATGTGACTAAATACACAAAACAAACATGCTTTGTGTGACTAAATGTTACAAAAGGCCACACAAACATAAAATTCAAGTGCCCATTGGATGATCAATAGTCACACAAATGACATATTTCTTCACCTTAAACAACATATGTTCACACTTATTAACACTTTTGGCCACTTTATGCTTAATTGTATGTGAGTAAATACCCAAAAGAAACATGCTTTGTGTGACTATATAGTGTTTATGGTCACTAATACGGATTAATCCAACAAAATTTGTACCTAATTAGTCACACATGTTACGGTTTTGGTTACTCTTTTGCAATAGAGACTAAAGAAAAGTCAAACACGTGACCATAGAGTACCTATGGTCGCGGCACCTTTAGTCACACACGGCCAAAAAATCATGTGTGACTATATGTATATCGTCACACATATTCGGTGTGGCCAAATCCACTTTTTGTTCTAGTGTCCTAATGCCTCTTATCATTTAGTTATTCCTAACTACACAAGTGTAGTCTTACTAGCGATCTCGGGATGCATCACAAAACAAGTTCTAGAATCTAATATACTACCGGTTCACACTCTAAGCATTAAAGATGAATGCTTTAATTCCTACTAATCTAAGGGCATCCTCACATTTTGGGTGGAATTTAGGTGGTAAAGGGTTTTTGTGCTAGTCATGCAACTTCCTATCCATGAGACGCTTTTGTTAAGACTAATAGCCCACTCCTATATGTCATGAAAAATTAAAAATTTGGTGCCAAAATTACCCTAACCGACATTTTCTCATGGTTTATTACATAAATACAATTGGACAAAGCAAATAATCAAGGATAAGCATAGTTTCAAAGTTCCCGTTTTATTTTCCCTCCCTACACTTAAACTGAACATTGTCCCCAATGTTCCCCGAAAGTATCAAAGTTATGATAATAGAAGGTAATTCAAAAAGAAAAAACTAATACTCCCCTGATTAGCTCGGTAGGATCCATGTGTGAAGTAGTGGTTAAATCTTTCTTCAAGAAGAATGTTATGCGTGAAAAGCTCCTTCCAATCTTTTGTATAATCATCTTGACAAATTAAACCTGCACACTTTGAAGAAAACAAACCAAACCTTCAAGCAGAAATTGACGGTAACAATATATATACAAGACTCCACTAAACTAGGATATAATGCTTGTGGAATGGATGTTTACAGATTTTCTAGAAAATTAAGACCTGAAAATTCCAAAAGTTTATAAGTAGCACGTAAAACGAAAGTAAGAAGTCATTGCCCCTCCCGACGCCGTCAAAGTTATGACTCCTAACGCCATCAAAGTTATCCCTCGAATAAACAGTTCTGCGATTTTCTTGAAAAAATTCTCGGAAAAATTTATATCTTTAGAATCTGGAAAAAAAATCCTGCAAAACCATCCATTATGACTCGATACAAGCATTTGACTCGAACAAACACACATGTATATTTTTTAATTGATTGATATTCTCATGTTTATGTTTTTTTTGAAAACGTGTGTAATCCTCCCTACACTTATCGCTTATGTAAAATACCTTTATATGTAATTAAGACGAGGTTAAAGACAAAATAAAGCATTTTACAAATTAAACATGAGAATAAAACAATCAATAAAATATATATGACACAAACAAGCAAACAATTAAGCATGGGTTGCCTCCCACTAAGAGCTTTTCTTTATTTATGAGTCTTGTAGCTAAACTCAAGTCGCCAGCCTCCTACGGATTTTGCTACCGGCCACCTTCTTCCTCATGACGGTCTCCATTGGGGGGTTCCATGTTGTAGAAGTGCCTTATGATGCGCTTTTCTAAGAGGTCATATTCTCCCCAATCGGTCCTATACTCCGGTCCTAGTTTCAAGCAATCTTTATAGAAACCTAGTATCTTGGCCATTACATAGTCTACTCCCTTCTCCTTATCCTCCTCATTCCTATAGTAGACCGATAGTTTAAGTTCCTTTTCATCATTGGAGAGTGATGAAAACTTCTCAATCTTAAACGGCATTTGGTAAGCTACATCATCGGTCTCATCTTTGAATCTTACTATCCCTAACAATGGATCATAAGTCATCCTGGTGTTTTCTATGAAAGGCTTTCCTAGAATAACGTGGGACAAGCTAGATCTATGGTCGCATTTTAATATCATTTACCACTATGAAATCCATAGGAAACATGAACCGCTTACATAGACGGGCAAGGCAATCCCTTTAACTCTACCAAGAAAATTGCAACTAACCCTAGGATTATCGGGTCTTGCCTAGTTGGGATAGGCTTCTTCATTACCCAATTATAATAGGTGCTAGTCATGATATTTATTGGGGACTCAAGGTCAACGTGATGCCGCCACAAAAAGGTGTCATACGCAACATGGTATGTTAAGATTCCAAGGGTTCCCAAACTTGATCCTAGGGCTTTTCCTAACGCATATGTGACGGAGGTCTCGCACTAAATGTGGGTGGCTTAGAGAGCTCTTCTTCCTCAGTAGGGAAACTTATTGAAATAGTCATTGCCTACTTCACCTACTTCCTTAGTTGTTTCATCCTTAGGAGTTTCACTAACCTCAAGTACCGTTTCTTGGTTCGCTTCGTCATTTGTTCTATTGGGCTTCACTAAGGTGATGGTATTGAAGAATTGAACATGCTTAGCTAACTTACTTGGGTCCTTAATCTCTACGCCGGGAGCTTCGGGAGTTGAGATAGCATTAACCTTCTTATCACTATTGGTTATGGTTTTCATGAGGTTATCTATCTTCCTATCCATATCGGCTTGTTGTTGGTTAAAACGATCCGAGAGCTTAGCTATTTAAGCTTCTTGGGATGCGACTATGTGTTGCAACATCCCTTCTATGTTTTGTTGGGTAGGGCCATAAGATGGGGGCCAAGAGAAATAATTAGATGTGAATTCTTTGGTTTGTCCCCAATAGAAGTCGGGTTTGCCCTTCCACGCTTCTCGGCCATTGAAAGTCCTAGGTCCGGGTGTTGTAGGGAATCTTCCTCCCGTTCCATTGGTAGGCGAGGATGCGTAGTCAACGGAAGCTTGTTTGGGGAATCTCTTGCAAGCATGAGTGTTATGAGGATCAATACATGGCTCACATGAGGAAGAAACTTTTTTCACTTGGCGTGAAGACTTAGGATTATTATAGGAGATCATTAGTAATTTAACTTGATCTTCAAGTTCGAGCATCCTACGGTCGGAAGATTGTGAATCAATGGGAGGCAAGGATGTTAGGAATTGGAAATTCCATGTTAAAGTGTCGGTCACCCCAATTATAGTCTAGCATATGTTAGCTCGTAGACTTGTTGTTATTTACGTTGTTTACTAGTTTATTAGTTAGTTAGTTAGTAGCATAGTTTAGCGTAGTGTAACACCATGGAGGAAGGACGAATCTTTACCCACTGTATACCTGATCCACAGGTCGATAAGAGGTCGTATTTCATGTAACTATAAATACCCCTTCCATCCTTGGAAGGGGTGGAGCTTTTCAATCTAACCTTACACTTTTTGTTCTACAAGTCTCTACCAAGAAATCTCCCAACTCTCTACTTTCTCTCTCTAATGGCAAACATGTATTTTGATCATCCAAGACCACCCTAATCATCAAACACAATAATATTTCGATCCTAAAAATGGTACCAGAGCCAAGGTTTTTTGTGTTGTGTTAATTTATGGTGGTTTGTTGTACTTTGTTAAAACTGTTTTGCATTTCTTTTGGTCGAAAATATGTTAAACAGTCTATACATGTTTTCTCATTGTTTTTGGTCAAAAAGTGTTGTTAACAGTTTTTATAGTTTTTACATGGTTGGAAATATTGTTAACTGGTTTTTGGTTATTAAGTGTTATCTGGTTGTGTTATGTCCAAACAGTCTTTGCTGGTCAAAACTTGTGGTCAAACTGTCATTATACAACGATTTTGCATCATTTCCGTGAAACTTTTGTTGTCAAATGGTTACTTTTTCTTGGTCAAATGGGTCATACAATGCATTTCGTATTGCAGTTTTCTGGGTTTTATTGATGCTGATCGGAAAACTTAGTCGGAAAACTCATCGGAAAACTGTAATATCTTGCTAGCGACTTGATGAACCCAAAATGTATTCTGGCGACTTGTTTTACAAGTCGCCTAGATTCATTGTATTTGAGTAGCGAAGTTATGCTAGCTTAATTTGAGGAAATAATGTTAGCGAATTTGTAAAGAAGAGATCTAGCTACTTGTTATTTAACAAGGTAGCGAGTTGATATTAAGAATTATAGCGACTTGGCTAGCGACTTGACAAACTCTGCTAGCGACTTGATCAAGACCATTAAGGTAGCGACTTGGATAGAAAAGAAAAGATGAAGAAGAGTTGTTGACCTTGACCTCAAAATTACCAAACTACAACAAGACTCAAGAACCTCTGTTTCAACAACTTCATTAGTCCATAACAACACATCTGTAATAACACATCCACGCTACCACAATCCATCTCCAAGACTCGTTTCAACCATATCTCATAACAAAACAAAAAAAAAAAAAAAAACAAAACAACTCGATATTATAACTGATCTCGTGAGTATCCTCTCGTGTCACTTAATGAAAAATCAAACCGCTTAGAGTCTTAATCACTAAAAGCTTTGCATCATCGATCTTCAATTGTTTAAATATCTGAATCTATTGAAGCAAGAACAAAAACATGATAGTCTTTGTCCCTCTTCTTGATTCGACTATAATGGAAAAACAAAATCATTAAACTTATATGGATCTCAGAATTTAATTTCGTGTATTTCAAATGACTTCGAGACCTTCAAAAGATCTATATAAAACCTTAATCATCATAGATCACTAGTTATTGATTAATGTTCGAATACATTAAAGAAGGTGTAAAACATACATGTTTCAACCTTCTTTTGATTCGGTTCAATGAAGACTTAAAGCAATAATAAATCCTACCTTGGTTTGTTATTCGGTGTTGAGTGTCCTCATATTGGCCATCATTGTGGCTTCCCTATGTCCTTCGAGTCCAATGATACTCATACCATCCCTGTGGTTGTTTTGTTCGGTTATGTGAGAAAGTGGGAGGCGTATTTGTTGTATGTGATTTGGACTACCAGTTCTTGTGAAAGTTATTTGTGAAGCTGCTGGGATTTGAGGTGTGGGTTGAGAATTATCAGAGGAGAGAGGCGCATAAGAATGAGATTAGGTTTAGAGCAGATGTGAGAAATATTAGGGTTTGTCTAATATTAATACCGGTTACATTTTCATGGATCGGGTATTTGTTGGGTGGATCGGGTTGATGAGTTCAATTGGGCCCAGGTATGTATTTAATTCAATTGTGTAGCTCATATGCATCTTTTGGAATTGGATCATGGGTCTTAACAACCGAATATGGAATGACAAATGATGGTTTTTGGGCTTTTCTAATAATAGGATCGTGTTGTTAAAAAAAAAATGGCTGATCGATTGAATTTTGTTTAACATGGGTCTTAATGGTGTTAACTACTTATGACTTGAGCCGATTGTTTTGTGGATGTTGTATATTGATGGATCATGGGGCGCATCTCTTACTCTCTTGGCCGTTGGTATAATTGGTTACATCTAACTCAAGTGTTATTATTGATGAGTGTGACATAATTTTTGAGGTGAGAGTTTAAGACTAATGAGCTCATGGATTTGGTATTTCTCATTTAATTGATCTTGTGTATATTTATGTCATGGACTATGCAATGGACTGTATTGGAAATTGGAACCTACTTGCGTTATTCATGTCATTGATTTCTTGGGCTAATAGAATACAAGTGTAACATTAGTTATAGTCTCTTGATTAATGGCCTACATGTATACATATTGGATGAAGGGCTTGCTCACTTTATGTATCTGATTTGAATATGAGCTCTTGCTGTGGATACAGTCTGATATGGAGTCTTGTAATTTGTTGATATGATTTGGCAATCATGAGATTTGTGATAATGAGATTTGATGATGAGGGTTGTTGAAGATATTGGGCTATGAGATTCTATGATGAGATTTGATGTGTTCTACGGATTAATACTTGGGTTTATACATTTTCACAATGGTTATTATGATACGGCTTTAATTGATATTGGATAATGTTGACTACGGGGTTGTTTGGATGGTATTTCGTATTTGAATTAGAAGTGAGATTTTCCGGGGGTGTTTACTTATTTTCGTCTTCTTTCTTTCTACCCTTCAGCGAAGATGACTTGTTTGGGCATTTATAGTGGCTGATGAAGACTTGGCTATTTAGTTACGTTTGTGATTCTTTCTCAATTAACCCACAACGTAGCTATCACTTCTGTCTCACTCTGAGAATGTCAAGAGGTTTTGTACATTGGGTACACCGCTTCTTCTTCACAAGGATTAGTACAAGTTTAAGTAACAAATCTGGGGAAGTTCACTTCATGATCAAGTTTGACATATCGGATGTACTTCACCAAGTGGCCACAGCAACAGCCGAAAGAATGCGTGAATGATGTGTGTACCAAAGTGGCTATTGGATGGTTGATGATATTGATGATGTTGATAATGAACCCGATGAACCATCGATGTTCTCCTAAAACAGATATTCACCGAAACCAAAGTTTTCATAACACGTTCAAACTGACATTGTTTACGGTTTTGTCTTGGTTTTGTAAATCCCGCAAAAGAACCTATTTCTCGGTTTAAATCATAGACCTGTAAAATCCCGTGACAATGGAAACATCCCGTAACTCAGAAAGTGCATTTCGATCTATCTTACGGTTTATTCTTGGTTTTGTAAAATTCCGCAAAAGAAACTATTTCTCGGTTTAAACCATAGAGTTGTAAAATCCTGTAATGATGGAACCATCTTGGAGAAAGGAAAGTGTATTTCGAGATCTCTTTGATGCCGGTGCTACGTTTCGCTGAAGAAGGGATAAAAGAGTGTACTTCATGAATTGGATGTGTGTTTGGATATTCCATGGCGCTTTGTTATTACATGGTTTTACGGGGTTACGTGCTTTTAACCATGGTCAGGATGAAACCATTATCAAAGTTCATTTAAATGTCAAAGAAGGCTAGATTTGAGCAGCTCGTAAGATGTGACAACGGCAATTCAAGATATTTATTTGAGGTTGAAGTGAAATATCACGGCTTAAAGTGTACTTAGTATCCGGTATCGGGATGGTTGGATGAAGATTCTTCATGATCCTTATTCGAAGCTTTTCCAAAAGCTAAGACTTGGAAATCTAGTTATTTTTAGAGTCTATTTTTCTAGGGGAATTGGGCTCTTTTTGCCACAAAAATGACTATCACTTTAAGGAGTTACGTTGTAGTGCTCTCAAAGGTCACATTCAATTGTGGATTTTCCGACGTAATGTACGCCTTATACTTGATGGTTGGTTGGTTGAAGAGTATAGAGTACATAGAGAGTACTTAGAGATGCTAATGGAAATCGGCACCGCTTTTTGTTTCATATGTGCAAGTTTAAGTCACGAGTTCGGGTTAGTTTACTTCAGGGTCAAATTCATTATATCGGTTTTCCATCACCGTCACTACAAAGAGCCTACGTGGCCGTAATGATAATGGGGTTGATTACATGTTTTGCTAAAAGAGTGAAATGAGAGAGATTATGACGCCTGCTCACATCGGTCAGCCTCCTCAGACTCCAAAGAAAGAAAGGTGTAACGTGTCCGCTTATCTTCAAGAAGAAGAGAAATCTTCTTATTATGACCATTCTCATCAACATGCTTCATACTTTTTCCATGCGCTTCACCATCAAGTGAACCGGCTACCGTTGATTGTTTTCTCGATTCCACTTTCTCAACTATAATGACGATGGCGACATCCCGCGGCTAATTTTATGGGGAGAAGTGTGAATAGACTACATTTGGATGATGTTCACTTGTTTAATCAAGAATGACATCTTCATATGCAATTCTTGAGGGGGAGATGAAGTGTGATAATTCTACATGGTTGATTGACTTATGAGAATATATGGTCATATGGCTCCTAACTCATGTAAGAACCAAGCTTCTTCTTATCGGATCATCTTTACATGGAGTTTCTTCTAAGAGCCGTTGGTTGACATCTTCACTCAGATTGATAAGTTTATCGACAAAGTGCTTCCGTTAATGCTTCAATGATATATCAACATGATGATTTCGAACAATCTATCTGTTCTTGTTTGATGTGATTGGTAGTTTGGTGTTACCATCTTGTGTGTTCGCTATGCGGCCCCGATTGTGATTTCCTGATGAACATCTTTCTGTTCTTGTTTGATTGGGAGGGATTTTAGTTAAGAGGATTTGCAAGATGTAAGTTAATTGGGATGCTTTTTGGTGGGATGCTTTTTGGTGTGAGTTGAAGATGTTAACACTCTATTCCACATTTGGACAATCTTGAAAAAGGTCGAAGTCTACAAATGTTCTACATTTTCTCAAGCTACATGTTAGAAGACTAAAGACGAAGTTGCACTTAAAGATCTAAAGACTTCTTCTTATCTCGGCATTTATTAACAAATGACTTTGTCGGTTTATGGGAGAGCACTAATTGGGGGAGAGTGAAATGCCGAATTTAATCCCCAATTAGACTTGCTCATATTCTTCAGCAAGTTGATTCTCACAAAGACTTCAAGCGTTATTCTTAACAAATTTCTAGTATACGGGCTTATTATTTGTTGCCGACTCAAGTATCAAAACCGTAAATGGGAAAGGAGACAAGCATCTAAACGCGAGTAAACTTGATGAACTTAATTCTACAAAGTGATTGAAGATATCCCGGGAAGACAAATGTTATTACCGCAGAGAAACTCAAGGTTTGACTCATGGCGAGTAAAACTTGATGAACTTAATACTTCTAAGTGATTGAAGATATCCCGGGAAGACAAATGTCATTACCGCTGAGAAACTCAAGGTTTGACTCATGGTGTTTAGTGTTTATTCCAACTATGTAGGGGAAGAGAGGTTAGAGAGAGTTTCAAAAGATAAAAGAGGTACACAAATGTGCGGTGATTTCGATGGTATCGCAATGTTCAGGGGAGAGAGATTGTGTACATTGAGGATGCTCAGCTGTTATACTTGAGTGCTTAATCAGTGATTCAGAGATATAATCACTTATTCCGGTGTTGACATCCGCAGAGATTGTCGCCGCAGAGATAATCGTGACTTGGCCTCGCTTCTTCAATGTTATCGCTATTCATTCCTTGTGTATTGGTATACTTCAGATACTTGAGCTTCATACATGATCATCAGGGAAGAAAAATGTGAACATGGGGAGGTATTTTCATTCCCCTCATGATGTGTATTTGGGAGAGTTCTTGAGCATTATACAAAGAGACCGACCGCATCATCAATTCAACTACTTGGGGAATTGTTCTCTTGACACCTTTTGAATGGATTGCTTGCACTCTCAAAGGGAAAAGGAATTTGAGAAGATTATTCAAATGTGGGATGATACGCTGTCGTTCTTCTACTTGATGATATAACCTCGAATGGAGATCCTCGATTATCGCTTGAAAGGAGCAAATGGATTTATGATAATGGTGTGCTTATCTGCACCCGCTAAGGCAAGTTTGAAATAGAGCTCGAATCAGCTCATCACAAGGATTTTCGGTTTGGGGGAAGCGCCAATGTCTCTTTTCAAAGGCTCATGTTCTTCTTCTATTCTGAGCCTCAAAAGCTTTGGTGGTGAATGTTTAAGAGATGATGACTTCTATCTTCTACAACGGGTCAGTTCGATATTCTTATCTCTGCACTCAGATATCATCATCTCTTTAACTATATCATCTACTCTATCTTTGTATATATTTTTCGAAAAACAAAATACAAAAATATAAAACCAACAAAAACAAAATAGAAAAATATAAAATCTTCAAAAACCAATAAAAAAAATTAAAAAAAAATCAGGAAATTTCAAAAATACCAAAAATATGTTTTTCTATGACATATGTTCTCTGTATCGATAACATCCATGGGTCTTAGAAATGTCACTCAATAATGGCACGAGACCATAGATGAAGTTCGAGCAGGAGGTGTAAATATTCTTTTCAAAACATGTCTCAAAATATGGCTTGAAGCATTTACTTTGACTATGACCCGCGCTTAAAACTATGGCTTGCTATTATTTCAGATAGCAACCCGCTCTTTAAAGAAGGAAAGTGTTGCGCTAAAACCAATTTTCAAATATTTCGTGCACTTATCCTAAAACAATATAAGGAAAGTATGTCAAGGACCGGCAAGCTTTCCTACTCAAATATTTTTCCTTCAAAAATTCTTCCGAAAAATATTTGTTTTAACAAAATGGTGGTAAATGAGTTGCTTGAAAATCTATCGGCTTCTGGAATTTCGTAATTGAGAAACTCAATCAATGACTTCGGCTTTTAAACTTTTTTTTAGAAAATGAGTCATTGATTGAGGGGGAGAATGTTTTCAAATCTATATCATCTAACGGACTTTCTTAATTATCCTAATATGCTTAATTAAAAGTGATGTTAACCTATGTTGAAGGACTAGGTGCCTAAGATAAGATTCTTAGGATTAGATGATTAGAGTTTGATGAACACATAATCCTATGCTTTATATGATCTGATTGATATGTTGAATTGACTGTTATTAGTCGATTGTCGCTTGGTGATGTCGACTCACCATATATCTGTTGTGTCCACTAACATATGCGTGTATATCGGTATACAAGAATGTTCCCGATCCGGATCCCACAATTGAAGACGATTGGATGCAGAAAGGAAAGGGTAACTATATCTTGGGTTGACAAATGAAGAAACGGAGCTTAATTGGACTTCAATGTAGAGTTGGCATAAATGCAACGTAAGAGGTGTCATTGCATCAAGCCAGATGGTTTTCTAAGTGATTGAAGAAACGGAGCTTAATTTGACCTCGTTGGCATTAAAATGCAACGAAGAAGTCTCTCATCGCATTTGCGCAGACGGTTTTTCTTCCAAACCCTCAGCAACAACAACAAAAGCTTCTCAACCACTAATGTATCTTTGTGCAAGATACCATTTTTAAACAATTTTTCAGAACAATTTTGAAAACATAGTTTTGAAAATGGAAAAATATTGTTTTGAAAATAAATTGGACTAAATTTTGTAAATCACCGGACTTCATTTTATCAAAACTTAAGTCACTCAATCATCGACTACGGTCATCAATTGAGGGGGAGAGTGATTTAAAATAAAGCATTTTCAAACGATATTTTATCTATCAAGTCCGGTTTGTACGAAATAAAATGGTGATCTAAAGATTTAATGTTATGTCATGGTATGATTTTTCTTTAGAATCAAGATCTTTCAAAATGAAATTTTTTATGTTCTTGTTTGATTGTGAAATTGTTTTATTTTACTTAAAGATCTCTTAAAACAATCATACCTGACACTAACAATCTTTAATGTCTAAATGGTCCTCATCAGTCATTTTTCAAAATTAAATCGTGGCACATCTTTCTCCCAAACTTTTCTAAATGATTTAAATCAAATAGGATCACAAATCTCAAATGGTTTGATATTTTTGATCGGGGGAGAGATCGTGATTTAAATCTCAAATCTGTTTAAATGGAACTGGTTTTAGTCCTTTAAAGGCACTCCTGTCTCCATGTGCTAAACTGTCACACCCCCAAAATATCGCAATGGAACGATAGTGTCTTTGGGGTATGACTTCATAGCACAAAGTATGGATACGTAAAACGACCTCTAAAATGAGACGTTTTGAAAGGTTTACCATTCGATTAAATAAAGTTAAAGTTTACACAACATGAGATCCCAAAGTTTGATAATACATAAAGGGTTTACAAAACATGTCAAATGGTAATTGATAAAAAACACAAGACTCCAATGTATGCCATGTGACCCAAAAGCTCCATGAAATGCTATCGCCTTTACAACCCGAGATAAACATGCTAAACAGTGTCAACACAATGGTTGGTGAGTTCATAAGTTTGTTGAAAATGATTTGAAAAATCTATAAAGAATTGTTGTAGCAAAAGGCATTGTAATCCATTCAGCCCAATTCTCACCATACAAAACTCGCGAACCTATGTGTTCACAACCTATTGCCTAATATAGAATTGTCAATCTTGTTTGTAAGTAGGACATAAGTGCATAATGATATATACATGTACTAAATGCAAAGAATCACAGCCAACTGAACCTCTTGACAAGTCTAAATTGTTTGTTGTGTCTCATTGAATAACATTATATTCACCCTGTGTCAAGTATCCAGGACATTAGCAAGGGTGGGCCACCATAGTACTATCAATACCTCTCCGCTGCCCCGCCAGAGTTAACCAGCTTGCTAAAGTATGTATGTTGAAGCATAATTAAAAAAACAAGTTTAGCACATTAAGGCACATATCGCAATAAACCACACATAATGTCCAAAGAGTATAAGAAGTATAGTGTAACACAATTGTATAAATGGTTTGAGTATTCGCAAGAGTAAAAACAAGTATTTAAGCATGTATCTCCCCAAAGAGTTTGTAAGAATTTAAACGAGTAAAAGCTGGTATGAACTCACCGGTATGATTGATATGCTAACAAAATGAAGTGCAATTTAAATGAGGCTCTAAAACTATCCAACCTAAAATGAATTATGTGCTCTAATATAAGTCATGAAACAATGTTGTGCATGCAAATCCATATGTAATCTATACCACTTTGTAATGCTTTTTGAAAATAGAATTTATCGTCGTAATATATGTTTATGACATCTCGTCATGTTATAAAATACTTTACAAGTATATACGTTGAATCAACATCCTATGATAATCGTTTTAGATTTATTATGAAATTACAACTTTTCGTCAGAAATAGTGTCGTTGAAATTTTCATGAAAGTGAATATACGGCCTCAAAAAGCTAGTTATAAAATGGTGCACATCGAATGTTAGTAAACAAACTCGACGGTTTTGGGAAGCTTGTATCATTATCTCAAAGTTTTAGCATTTAAGTTTTCATCCTAGAGGTCTCCATCATGGAGAAAAATATAGGTAAAGTATGGTACTTGTGTCCAAAATATTGTTTTAAGGTGATTTCCGGCAAAGTTTGAGTGACTATATTTTATTTGTTACAACCTCGCTTGATCTAACGGTTGGACATTTTGGAAAATATGCTAGGCGAACTTACTTTACTGAAGACATCACGCTATAAAAGTATTGCATCCTTTTTAAAAACGACCCTCAACATGGTCACTTGTTGCCGTAGTATGTGTTTAATAGAAAATATATTAATTTTGCTAATAGAATAAAGTTACGGCAACTTTGTGTAAACGTGGTATAATTTACTGCGTTACAAACCGCTTTTCTACGCTTTCTACATCCTTAGACCTGTTAAAGTATACTAATATATTATTGATAAGTCGACACATTTTATAACGCTTAAGACTCATTTTTGACCCAGAAGAGTGACATTTTCATGCTGAAATTTCTGAATTATTAGTTTTCGCCGCCAAACTTAAAAATTCATAACTTCTTCAATAACTCCGCTTTTAACCCGCTCAAGCCGCCACGCTGCTTTTAAAGTATATTTTTCAAATATCTAGCCCAAAATATTTTACCAACTGACGAATTTTCCCAGATTTAAAAATAAGATCAGACCCTTAATTAAACTTATTTTAAATGAGTTTTTCACGCAAGAAAACCTATTCTAACCCATTCAAAACAACTCCCAAGCTATTCTAATCCTACCATACACCTTCTTAGGGTGTCATGGGTTCCTAGGCATCACCAAAAGTGATATGTTTTAAGGAGTAATTATAGGATGAAATATATATATAACACTTAATAACAATGAAAAAGTGGTATAAACCTCCATAAGACTTGCATGTTTCTCAAATAAAATGATATGACCATGAAAATAAATATGAAATAAACACATAAATATGAATGCTTACAAGTAATATGATGAGGTTTAAGGACAATGGGTTTTTCCTAATCACCCAAGGTTTTTATTCCAAAACCTTAATCAAGAGTGTGTCTAGAGTGTAAAATACTTGTCTTGAAAAAATTTTGGTGATCTCCTTGATGGTCCTATGGTGGCCGGTTGTGTGAAGAAGGAGAGAAAAGAAATAGTTTTGCACTTTGTATCTTGAGATGAATGTGTAAAATGAGTTGTATAATACATTAAATAGTTAGATATTTTTGCAAATTTGGATGACTAACCCCTTGTGTCTAAGGGGTGTATTTGTTTAAGTAATACTTTTTTTTTATTAAGTATGTAGATGTAGCTAAAATGTAAGTAAATGTGTTTTTGTAAATATAGTTAAGTAATTAAGTACATTTAAGCTTGTAAAGTAGTGTTAATTAAAATAAAGTTTTACGGGTCAAGATAAAATATATTGAGGTCATAAAAATTATAAAAATACATTTCTTGCAAAATTTAAGTGAAATAATAATAATCGTGTAGTATTTAAGAAAACCGTCGTAATTATATAAATATAACAATTTATATACAAAATAAATTTAAAACACCTATGGTAAAACTAATAATAATATTTTTATAAACTTAATATGAGTATAAAAATATGTTGGGATAATTTTTGGATGTATCGGACCAATTGTTCAAAATAATTAATTACGCGATAGCGTTTATTTAATAAGAAAATTATGCGTTTAATGTGAAATGCAAAACTATGCATGAGCTAGTATGATGAATGTTGAGTTGGAGAAATGACCAAAAATTGAGAATTGTGACATAAACGATTTCAAATACACAATGCACATGTTGAGGAGGAGGATTTATCCAAAAACAAGATGAGTATTTAAACCTGGCCACATATTCTCCCATGTTTTCTAAACCGTATTAAATCACTTGGGATCCAAAATCTCAAAGGGTTTGATATTTTTGATCGGGGGAGAATTTGTGATTTAATAATGAAATTTGATAAAAGGTGATTGTTTGATTCATTTGTGCAGCTTCTCATATAAAAAGCAAACGCCAATCTCGAAGCACATACTGAGGGGGAGCATTTCAAAAGAAAACAAACTTTCAAGGTACAAAGATTTCTATGTTTCAACATAAAGTACCTTGATTGATTTTCTAAATGGTTTCTTAATGGCTTTTGTGTTCGTGGATGTGCTTCAAAAGAACTCTTTCCTCTATGTGACAAAATGTTTTCAAATATCCTATGCACATATTGAGGGGGAGAATTTACCAAAGAAAATCAAATGGCTTTTTTCTATGAAAAGTGTGATCAAAGAAAAAATTTCAAAGTCCTCTTGCCTCCATGTGCTAAACATTTTCTAAATCATATTCACATGTTGAGGGGGAGGTTTTCTAAATGATCAAAACTATTAAGGTACAAAATGCTTTGATCTCGTATCACAAGTACATTGATTGTTTTTCCAAATGATTTTTCAATTGGTTTCAAGAAGGAATGAACAATACCAAAAGACCGACCAATTTACTTTATGCATGGTGTTATAAGGATGGTTAGGTTAGGTATTCGCTCCCACGCATCCACCGTGAACGGAGGGATCTACCCAGGGACAATCCACTAGATAGTGTAGAGTCCTTAGGTATGATGAAAAAGGAGAAAAATGAGAATATGGGAAGAGTGCTGGGACTAAGACTGAGCTAGTAATGGAATAAACCCAACAAGGTTCTAGTTATGAAGTCTCGGTAAGCAGAAGGGGTTGAAGAATGAAAAAGAATTGAATGTGAAAAAGGGTAAAAAATAGCCTCCAATAATTCAACCTTAGGGCATAATCGGGTTCAATACATATGCTATCGGTGTTTACTAAGGTAACACTGGTATTGAAGACAAGACGTCATGGACCCAAAGAACGAATGCACTGCACTTCAACTTTCCAAACCACTCAAGTTCCTCTTAAAGATAGTTGGTATTGAAGAAGGAGACTCTCTCCCTAGTCTCCGGCATAGAAACCAAATATGCACAATTGAGTTTAGAGCCACGAGATCATCAATAAATCTCATTAGGACACTTTCAATGAAGACTCTCTGTTTCACACAATGTGGAAAGAGATTATATCTTATGAGTCCTACGCATTATCCTTGTGGTATTGCAGTAACATCCGAAAGTGATATGTAAAAATATTAACGATGAAGATGGAAAGCCTTCTAGAGCCAACATCAAACAAGCTCTTGGTGGGTGGCATGTGAGATCTTTTCTAAAGATCAAACTTGTGACAAATGGATAGAAACGATGGGGCTATTCATTCTGAATCAACCTTGGTCCCGGATTGGAATTGACGAATACTTTTGGAAAAACCGCTCGATGTGCAAACCTTCTTTTCTCTAGCACGTCGAATGTGTACTTATGTTTTCAAACACAAAAAGTATCTCCGATTGAAAAAAATACTTTGGAAAAACCGCTCGATGTGAAAATCTTGTTTTCTCTAGCACGTCGAATGTGTACTCTCTTCAAATACAAAAAGTATTTATTATTGAAAATTGATCTTTCTCATAAAACCTTCATCGTATTGCAAAACTCTTTATCTTAAGCAATACGTGATTATTTTCAAATCATTTTCTATCAATCAGTGAATCTCAATTATTTGGTTCACTCACTTCCGGTTGTCTTCTTTGAGACGCTCCAGTTTGAGAACTACAGAGCAAATGCAAACCCTCTCAAGGAGTCTTAGGAATCCTACCTGATCACAGTAGTACTTGTACTGATCAACGGGAACCGTGGAGCCGTGGTACCTCAATTCAACGAAGTGATCAAAGACACTTTCGTGTTTTATTGCTAACTGTTTTTGCGTGTACATTTGGACGGTTGCAGCAGATCGAATTGAGGAGTCAGGTCCAAAGCCGCATGCTCATAGCATCCACACTTAATTTGAAGAAATCATGACAAGTGCCTATCTACATAACCCGCCAGATATTTCTATACTATGCTTCGCTACGCCGCAAATATCTTGAACCAGTAAAAGCTTCCGCTACTCTGATGAAAAGATGTCATGATCCTGAAAGTGTGAGCATGTCGGTCCGAAAGTCACAACATCACATGATGGCAACACAACAAAGGGTGATCCAGAGATTTACTGTGGCTGATGATCTCAAAGTAAGCTCGAAGATCATCAAAGATGTGGATCAGTTCAAAGACCTCCACTTAAAGTACAAATCAATGCGGACTTTGAAGAATTGCTACTAAAGCACAAAGATTGCGAAATTTGAAGAATTGAAGTCTAGAGCTCGAGAACTAAAGACAAAGAAAGAATGCTAGGATGCAAAATGTATTTCATGGGGTGATCTCCCTTAGGGGGAGATTGTTAGGAATTGGAAATTCCATGTTAAAGTGTCGGTCACCCCAATTATAGTCTAGCATATGTTAGCTCGTAGACTTGTTGTTATTTACGTTGTTTAGTAGTTTATTAGTTAGTTAGTAGCATAGTTTAGCGTAGTGTAACACCGTGGAGGAAGGACGGGTCTTTACCCACTGTATACCTGATCCACAAGTCGATAGGAGGTCGTATTTCATGTAACTATAAATACCCCTTCCATCCTTGGAAGGGGTGGAGCTTTTCAATCTAACCTTACACTTTTTGTTCTACAAGTCTCTACCAATAAATCTCCCAACTCTCTACTTTCTCTCTCTAATGGCAAACATGTATTTTGATCATCCAAGACCACCCGAATCATCAAACACAATAATATTTCGATCCTACAAAGCAGATTTCCTTTATGGTTTTGGGCAACTCACGGGGGTCATTCCAACTTTCGTTGTCATAGAGAGCATGGTCCTCTATTATACCCCACGATTCTTCCGCGGTGAGATCACTAAGTTTTCCACCGGCCGCTTGGTCAATGGATCGCTTAGTGGGGAAGTTGACATGATCATAGAAGAGTTGGACTTGAAGCCAAAGATCAATGCCATGATGAGGGACTTTATGGAGTAAGTCCTTGAATCGAGTCCATGCTTCGTAGAGAGATTCACCTTGATGTTGTTGGAACATCAAGATTTCATTCCTAAGCTTAGTGGTTCTCCCTGGTGGGAAAAATTGAGCAAGGAAACAAGAGGTGAGATCATCCCAACTTGAGATGGAGCCGGCGGGAAGTCGCTCAAGCCAATTACTAGCTTGGTCCCGTAGAGAGAATTAGAAGAGACACAGGCGCGTGGTCTCCCGAGTAGTAGCATCGAGGTCGATGGAATCGACAATTTTAAGGAAATCCTTAAGATGCTGATTAGGATCTTCCGAACGAAGTCCATGGAATGCACATCCGTTTTGCACCAATCGGATGGTGTCGGATCGCAGGGCCGTAGTTTGGGCTTGGTTGGGAAGCTCAATGGTGTTTCTATAGCCTAGGTGGCTTGGTCTCGAGTATTCACCAAGAGTACGGGCTCTTGCTCATGGGTGGTAGGTTGATGAATAGTGGTGGGTTATCACCTTCCATGATGAAAAGTGATGGGGTTTACGAACAAAGGTCACGAAGAAGGGGGATAGACTACGAGGAAGCTACAAATGAGAAAAAAGCTTACTTGATAGGAATCAAGCAAGGAAACCTAAGTGAAGTGAACTCCTAACTAGCTATTCTATTCCGCAGCCGCCAAAACTTGATGACGCTTTACGGCTGCTCGGGTCAAAAGAACTTCTTTTTCGTCGAGCAAGTTTTATAACACCCTAGGCAGTGAACCTAATCGTTGTAGTGTAGTATTAGGGTAAGCCACGGGGTATTGATATCATTCTCTATGGGAATAGGAATGCTATTTGAGATTTACTACGCTAAGGTTGGGGTTGAGAAAGATTATTTTTGTGCTTTTTATGTTTAAAATGGAAATTACAAATCTCGGGGTTTGGATTTGGGGGGTAGTATTTCTACCGATTACTCTACTTTTATCTAATTATCTAATCTAACTAGTGGGTAGTCCATGTCTAATTATTTTTTACTTAGGTTTTATTACTCCTTAATTATCTCCTATTGATGGTTGAATTGTCACGTCCTTATTCTTAATCGCGTTGTGTGTCTAAGGTCGTAGGGTATGCGTTTATCCCTAACTCTTTGAAACTACCAAAGGTTCTTGCCTACAAAATCTCTATGATTTATAAACTAAACACTAAGGTACTCTTCGAATATTTTAGCCTACAATGACTCTAGGTAACAATAAGCTAAGGTTCACAAAGATTAATCAAGCATTAACTACACAACGAATGACCTATCGTAATACTAGATCATTAACAATTAAGATAAGAGACAACCAATCAATATTCAATAATCAAGTTTCATATTCCCTAAGCAAACACACAAGTAAATTAGCCGGACATGGAAAACATGCAAGCATACACACAAATAATTGAAGACATAATTGGATTAATGAAGTAAAACACTTATCTTGATGTAAGATAGGGTATGGAACCCTAAAATACGTACAAGACAGCCTTTGGTTCTGGCTTTAGGTTTTTACCCAAAAACTACACACTGAAATCAAAAATTCGGTTTCTATATATAATGTTACAATCGCACGGCGTCACCTTTTAGGTTGTGACGCCGGTCGCTGTCATTAGTGTTTCGTCTTGGCCACGTTAGTGTTGTGACGGCTTCACCTTGTGTCCGTGACGCCGCCGCCTTCAATCTCGACGTCGCTGGATCAAATCTAGGCCGTCATGAGCTGCGACTCCCTACTCTTTTAATACCAAGCCGGGTCACTTGATATTAAGCAATTTGGCTACATGAGCCATTACAAAAGTGTGCACGACGCGTCGCAGTGGGTTAAGCAGGACGCGCGCGTCACCTTTAGTTCCAGCAGCCTGAGTGTCTCGATTCTTGACTTTGGCCATTTTCTTCATATATTCGCGTTTTTTCGTCCGAATAAGTGTCATTCCAGCAATTTGCCTTCAAGAGACCTAAAAAGTGAAAAGGAACGAAATTAGGTAGTAACGGATACAAAAGTGATCAATTAAGGGCTTAAATGACCCCTCAAAATGGTACCTTTTAAATCCTTATCAACGCCAGTTGCACAGAAAAGGAGAACATTCTAACGGGAGAAAAACCAGGTGATTACTAAGGAAGTAGAGGAATGGGTCAAGGCCGGCATAGTCCGCCCGGTAAGATACCCAACATGGATATCCAATCCTGTGTTAGTAAAGAAGTGTGACGGAAGCTGGAGGATGTGTATTGACTTCAAGAACCTAAACTCTTAGTGCCCGAAAGATTACTACCCTTTGCCGGAGATAGATTGGAAGATCGAATCTGTCATGGGATATAAGTATAAATGCTTCCTGGAAGCTTACAAAGGCTACCACCAAATCCAGATGAATAAAGACGACGAGGAGAAGACGACATTCTATACAGAGCGGGGAACGTATTACTATACCAAAATGCCTTTCAGATTAAAGAACGCTGGAGCAACCTATCAACGGTTGGTAGATTCCGCGTTTCAATCACAGATAGGAAGGAATCTGGAAGCATATGTGGACGATATGGTCATAAAAAGTCGGACAGAACGCGAAATGATAGCCGACATTGCGGAAACCTTTGAAAACCTTAGAAGGATAAATATGAAGTTGAGTCCGCGGAAGTGTTCTTTCGGGGTAGAGGAAGGAAAGTTCCTCGGCTACATGGTGACGTCGGAAGGTATAAGGGCGAACCCCCGTAAGACAAAAGCAATCATGGAGATGAAGTCTCCGGAAACCTTAAAAGAGATGCAAAGTCTAAGTGGGAAACTAGCGGCCTTGAACAGATTCCTATCAAAGTCAGCGGAAAGAGCCCTTCCTTTATTTTACACACTAAAGAATATAACCAAAGAAAATAAGGACGAATATCGCTGGACAAAAGAGGCCGAGATGGTATTCCAGGAGATGAAAAGGTTGATACTTGAGCTGCCCTCCCTGTCCATGCCTAAACCAAAGGAACAATTGTTCATATATCTAGCGGCCTCAAAAGGAGCGGTAAGTGCGGTATTGATGGTAGAAAGAGAGGGAAGGCAGGCGCCGGTACACTATGTTAGCCGGACATTGCATGACGCCGAAAAATATTACTCTCCGATAGAAAAATTAGCCATGTGTCTATTGCATGCATCCAAAAGGTTGAGGAGATATTTCGAGGCTCACCCCATCCGAGTCATTACTGATCAACCTATCAAGCAGATATTGAACAAACCAGAAGTCTCAGGAAAGTTAGCCAAATACGTTGTGGAACTGGGAGCATACAACATTACCTATGTTCCTCGGAATGTAGTTAAGGGGCAAGTGCTAGCGGACTTCCTAACGGAAGTATCTGTGGAGTCCGAACGCTTTATCAACAAAGGAAAAAGTACAGACATCATGGAAGTAGGGGACGGGGAGTGGTTACTGTATACGGACGGAGCATCCAACAGGAAAGGCTCCGGAGCAGGTTTGGTCCTCATCAGTCCGGAGAAAGAAGAACTAACCTATGCCCTACGTCTTAACTTCCCTAGCACCAATAACGAAGCAGGGTATGAGGCCTTGTTGGCCGGTCTAAGGATTGCAAAAAAGCTCAAAATCAGGGCTTTAAGTGTGCGAGTAGATTCGAAACTGGTAGCCAGCCAAATCAACGGAGAATTCACAGCTACTAAAGAAAGCATGCAGAAGTACTTGGCCCAAGCGAAAAAATATATAGCTGGTTTTCAAAGCTTCAAGATCTGCAACATTCCGAGGGCTCAAAATCAGAAGGCAGATATACTAAGTAAGCTAGCTTCAGTGGCCTTTGATCACCTCACCAAAAAGGTATTAGTAGTGGTCCTGGAAAAACCGTCGGGAGGGGAAGAGATGGTTAACACCATAGTAGAAGAGGAGGCGGACAACTGGATGACGCCGATCATCAAGTGCTTGGAAGAAGGGATTTGGCCGGAGGATCCCAATGAGGCTAGAAGCTTGAGAATGAAAATTCCACAGTACGTTATGGAAGAAGGAGTCCTCTTTAAAAAGGGTTACTTAGTGCCGATGATGAGATGTGTAGGGCCATTACAGGCGAATTACATAATTCGTGAAGTGCGTGAGGGGTGCTGTGGAATGCATTCCAGACCAATAACCGTGGTGGCCAAGCTTATGAGACAAGGGCATTATTGGCCCACCATGCACCGGGATACCAGGGAAGAAATTAGGAAGTGCGACTCTTGTCAAATACACTCTCCGGTACCCAAACTCCCCAAGACATTATTGACTTCTATCATGGCCCCATGGCCTTTCTACCAATGGGGAATGGATGTGTTGGGTCCCTTTCCGGAAGCACCAGGCCGCATCAAATATGTGATAGTACCAATTGACTATTTTACAAAGTGGATAGAAGCAAAGCCGTTGGTTAAAACGACAGGGAAAGATGTCATAAAATTTGTATACGAAAACATTGTATGTAGGTACGGCCTACCGGGGGTCATAGTCACTGATAATGGGACCAATTTTGTCAATGACCCGTTCAAAAAATGGTGCAAGAGGTTGAAAATTAAACAGATGAATACAGCCATGGCACACCCGCAAGCCAACGGATTGGTAGAACGAGCTAATAGAAGCCTGATGGAGGGAATAAAAACGAGGCTGGGGCGAGAGAGAACCGGATGGGTGGATGAGCTACCAAACATTTTATGGGCACACCGGACAACTCTCAAAACGCAACGGAGAAACCCCGTTCAGCCTGACATACGAAAGTGAGGCTGTGATACCCGCGGAAATAGGGATGCCTACACATCGGACAATGATGTTCCGAGAGGATCAGAACGAGGAAAAACAACGTTTGAACTTGGACCTTCTACAAGAAAGAAGGGAAAATGCTGCCATTCGAGAAGCTAAGTACAAGACGCAAGTCGAGCAGTATTACAACCGGAGGGTCAAGCCAATGAACTTTAAGGTAGGAGACTTTGTTTACCGGAAGAACGAGGCCAGCCGGGTGGAAAACCAAGGGAAGTTGGGACCTAATTGGGAAGGGCCCTACCGAATAGTAGGAGCAAATCAGAATGACTCTTATAAGTTACAAACGATGGAGGAGAAGGAGGTCCCTCGGACATGGCATGCTATAAACCTCAGAAACTGTTTCTTATAATTGTTATTGTGATAAGAATCCTACTATCATTATGTAACCTAAATTAATTGTGTACATTGGTTCAATGATGAAAGTTTTCCTACAATGGGAGAACAATTTTCCATGATAACTTATGTGATACATAGCAATTCCGACAGTTGGCCCCCGTTGAGTATAACAAATGTAAATATGCCCTAAAGCACCTGTCAGATGCCCTTTAACTTTATAAGGATGCCCGAAATACGGATGCCCAAAGTGAAAAGAAAAAAGAACACTTTGGACGCTTGGTGGAATAACCGCACAGATGCCCGAGCACTTATGCCGGATGCCCATGTCATGGATGCCCTTCAACTTTATAAAGATGCCCGGAATCCGGATGCACGGCCTATACAGCCGGATGCCCTTAGAATAACCTAAGGAGGATGTCAATACGAAATATAAAATAAATAAATAACGAGGAAGAGTAAAGTAAAAGAAGTTAAAGCAAAAAAGGCATTCATTCACAAATCAACCAGCCAAAAAAGAAAAATTTTTAATTATTACAACCACATTGTCTGAATAATTGTTCACAAAATACAAGTCATAAGAATGACGAACTTAGGCATTATCCTCCGCGGTGCCAACAACAGGAGCGTCAACAGTGGGCGTACCAGTGGCAGGAGGACGGTTGGATGGTCCGGTAGGATCTCTTCTAGCAGGAACCACGGGTTCCATATTCAACAGATCCCCGAGAGGTAGACGGTAAGAATCGGCAAGCTTCTGAATGAAGGGCTATTCAGCTTCGAAAAGCTTATCATACTCAGCCCTCCATAAACTTGGAGCATCCCTGTTAACATTCCTAATACCCTGAAGGGCGGCCTCCATCTCCACCTCGGTCCTATTCACCTTGGCCCCCGTCACAAATCCTGCTTGGTAGGTCAAGCTGTACACCTTGGCCATGTTTTTCTTATACTCCACACTGCCAAACAGTCGGCGAACAGTTGAAGGCAAAAGGCACCGAACAGCGTTTTGCTTTACAACCTCGCTCTGAGCAACCTCGGCAACCAGCTTGCCCATCTCCGCCTGCAAAGACTCCAACAATTGATTTTTAGCGCTCAACTCGCTTTCCAGCTTCCTAATCTTTTCGGCCTGTGCGCCAGAAGTCTCCATCCACTCATTCCTATCTCGGGTTAGCCTTTTCACCTCCTTCTACAAGCCTTTCTCCCTATCCACACTAGCCTTGAGGTCAGTATCCAGCTTCTTTAACTCCTCCGAAAATTCCCCCTTTTCATCCTCGGCGGCAAGGAGCCTATCAGCAAGCCCTTGACAACCCTTATGAGTTTGGCTCATTTGCCAATACCCACTTGAAAGATCCCTGAATCTCCTCAACAGCTCACCCTGCGCCACCACACTTTTACCAAAATCCTCATACGCTCGACGGGTAAGCTGGATATTGTTCACTTGCTCCAGGACTTCTCTCTCGGCCGGGGTAGCAAGATTGTCAATAAGCTCCCGGAAAGAACGGTAAGAATCTATTCGGACTTCATCACGGAGGGCCCAGTTGGGGATGAAGATGTTCGTAGCTTCATCTGCACATCAGGAGAAGTTAATGAGAGAAAATTAGCAAGCAAGAGGAAAGTAACGGGCCGAAGGCTAAAGTATACCCGAATCCAGATTAACCCTTATAACACGTTGGGAGTCATGGGAGTGATGGGACGAATGACCTGAAAGAAATCCAAGTAACGAAATGAGTAAAAAGGAGTTACAAAAACAAG
Organism: Chrysanthemum makinoi; assembly: GCA_910596185.1. NCBI lineage: Eukaryota > Viridiplantae > Streptophyta > Magnoliopsida > Asterales > Asteraceae > Chrysanthemum > Chrysanthemum makinoi. Next base: position 102,296,244 of record OU343223.1, on the reverse strand, counting down.
TCACACAATGGCTCGTACATACCTGCGGAGTGATGAGGGAGCAAGTTCGCCGGATGAGGATGACTACCTTCGTGTTGCAAATGGCCCCCACCTCCGGCCGCATTATCCCCCATTCCCTCAGGCGCCACATTCTCTTCGTCCCCACCCGCAGCAACATGGGGAGCCTCCTGCTCAGCGTTAACATCCAAATTTGCCTCCTGGGCCACCCCCGGCACGGCATGATTCAATGGCTCCGCAGCCAGCACGGGCGAGCCGGAGTAAAAGTGCTCAACAAAGTTCGTTTTCTTCTTTTTTCTTTTATTCTGGACCCTAGATGTCCCCTCACCTTTTCTTTTCGCCGCTAGGCGCGCAGCAGCCTCTTTCTCTTTCTTTTCTCTTGCAGCCACGACCTCTGGGTCCGCCTCTTCGGCCCTTCTGGCAATGGCATCCTTGGCAGGAATCGCTGCCCTCACCGGCAGAGGATCGGTAGTACTCTTGGGCTTCTCTCGGTTAGGGTCCACGGCAGGACCTTTGCTCACCACAGTGTCATCCCATTCCGGGAGCTCAAGATACTCGGACATATCAACAACTGTAAAAGGAGAAATTGTCTAAGAAAATCACAAAGCAATAGTTACAACAAATTCCATAGGAACCGGAAAGATAATTACCATGACCCTCGGCATCCTTTAGAAGGGGCTCGAACCCCGGATTTCTGAAAACCGAGGAAAGGTGGCACATCCACAACAGACTAATGGTCGGTTTCCTCAGTAAAATGGGAACCTTGCTAAGCTTCTCAGCATCAGCCTCCGAAAAGCCGGTGGGAAAAGGGTCAGTAATTTTTGAGTCCTTATGCCTCCATGCCATGGCATAAGGGATTGCCCTCCGGTCAATCAGAAAAAAAATTTCCTTCCAGTGTTTAAGACCGGTGAGCACCTCCCTGAAGCACTTATAAGCCTTCTTACCTGTCCTACTCTCGAAAGAAAACCAATACCCCTGCTTGCACAGCCGATAAAATGCCCGGAACAAAGATACCCTAGGTTGAATATTTAAACTGTAACACCTAATCTCAAAAAGATTCACCCGGTTCAGGCCAAAGGGAACCAACTGAGAAATATGAACCCTAAAATGTTTGATCACATTCAGCAAAAATGAGGAAAAGGGGATCCTGACTCCTCCGGTATCTAACTGCTGAGGATATATGCCAATCTTGTCCGCCGGCAATTGGTCCATAGTCATGTCATCCAGAGGAAGATGAGGACGAAGGTCATTGGGAATACCGTAGTCGACAATTATATTATCTAGTTCGGGTTGTGTTAACCTAGAAGTGTAAATATGCATATCGAACTTTGGTACCACCAAAGGTTGGGCGGTCTCTTCGGTCTCCGTAAGGGGAGTGCTCTGTTCCTCGGTTTCGTGTCCGGCCATTACTAAAAGGATACCGAAGGGAAATGTACAAGTAATTACAAGGGAGAACGAAACAAACCTTACGAAAATGAAGAAGACGTCCGGCAGGTGAAAGCAATTTGAGTGCGGGTGAAATGTGTGAAAAAAGAAGTGTGGTAAAAAGTGAATATATATAGGCGGTGAAAACCCTAGCAGACTGCCTAAACATCCCATCAGTCAGTAAGAAGGTGACGTGGTTCAATCTGGTGCGTCCAGGTCAATCTGGGAAGTAGGAAAGGCACGGGTAAAAGCCCAACAAGTAACCAGGCCCATCTGAACGGCCCAATACCCATAAGGATTAACTAAGGCCCCCGGACAGCCGGAGAAAAAAACTCTTCTAATGAGACAAAATGATCGTAAGTATTGCACCACCGGTTTTCACCCGGTGACACAATACTGGGGGGGACATGTTGGTGTATGTGTCCGGACGTCCTGACGTCCGGAGGAGCCGTTAGCCGGACGACATGTTCTGCCGTCCGGACGACAGTCGACAAGAGATCGAGCATGTCAGCAGATTTTGTGGGATTCTTGACACGTGGCCTCCTAGGTAGGGTGCCTATAGACCTGCAGGCATGTAATATAGGTCTGCATGAATAGTAGCGAAACAGTAATGCATGTACTAGTTGGGGTAGTATAAATACCCCAACACATTTAATGTTTTGCATTAAATATTCTCACCTACATTCATTCCACATTTATAATACATTTATTACCCATTTCTTACTCTCACGCCGGAGCTTGGTCCTGGGACATCACCCAGGATGAGGCTAACGCGTGTCGTCCATTGTGCAGGAAGGAACTCGCATTTTCCTCCGGAACCGTTGATAGAAGCTTAACTTCCAGGTCAAACCGAACGACGGGAATTTGTTTCAACAATAACAAAAACCTCACATCGGCTATAGCCTGGAGAGTTGTTGGGTTTATAATATAAAATTTGCTTTACAATGACAACAACGTATTTTGTGGTCTATTGCGGGTGAAGTTCTTTGAAATTACGCAGTTATAAGCGTGCTCAAGTGAAAGTAGTACTAGTTGGGTGACCTGCCAAGAGATCTTCACATGAGGGCCACAAAAACAAAACCGTGAGCCTACGGACAAAGCATGCAATATTGTAGTTTGAGTATACGGGAAGTTACAACAACAATATTAGAAGTTATAATAGTGGCAATCCTACATTCAAAAGAAAAAACTCGTCGACTTGACAAAACATACCTATACCTACTTAAGAGTGATCACTGTGTAAAAAGTATGAGAACATGTGTAAAAACCAACACCTTAGTTTGGCCATTACTTAATATGAAAAGGTTTGATACATTAACTTTAGTAAATTATTACAGAATTTATACGACACCTTAATTAATTGGTCAAAGGTAAACTTCCATTCGGCAAAAAGAGAAAGTGTGTTTTATGCGTTAGAACACTTATTTTGAATCGGAGGAAGTACTAAACTATAAATAGGTTTATTGTTCTAAGTTTGCCACTTTAACAAGGAGATCACATTATCAGATAAGAGAGATAGGTGCATTATGGCACCAATGACTATTATTAGTGCGCCAATTCAAAACATACTCAATAACACCACAATAACTAAAACACTCTCCAGCAATAACTTTTATTGGAACATGCGGGTAAGATACCTCACTCACTAAAAAAAATGTATGACGAGATGTGAATTAGCTGGCAAGGGACAAATGACATGGTGGTAGGGGGAGGGGCGTAGTATGGCATGCTATTAGGGCATTAGGCAAAAAAAATTACCAATAACGTACCATTGGCACCTTACACCGTGCCCTCTAAAAACTCTAAATCTTGTATAGGACGATATTCGTTCATTGTGTAGTATAGTCGTACAACATAAACGCAATTTGTGATTTGTGTTAGGGGGATTTGAGTGTTCCTGCTCTACGGCTACTTAACCATCTTTCTCAAGTTATAGTTTTATTGTCACCATGGTATAAAAATAATAAAAGAAAGAGAAATAAGATGTCGGCAAGAAGATGGCGGAACTATCACTTGGATGATGAGCATGATGCCTGTCACGTACGTCTGCCTTATATTGACTCAGAAATGCTTCCATACTAGGTGTTCTAGATGTAAAGCAATAGATAGATTGTACAACTAAAAACATATATATACTAACTGAAAGTTTACAGAAGAGTATTGCATCTCTTTGTTAACTAACTTACGCTCAATTCTCGAGATTTTTGTTAAAGGAAAATTAATGATATAGTGAACTTAGGAAAAAATGATAGGATATTAGAAAATAGACGTGTAAATTTGTGTTCTTTAGACAGAAGAAAGTAAAAGGAAAAGAAATGACATGATATATATTTTGTGTTTTTGAGTTGCAAGAGAAGGAAAGAAAATTAAAAAAAATACTTTTATTTCTTTCTTTTGTGTAGAATCTATATATTAGAAAGTCAATATAAATTATTATATGAATATTTGGTATTCTCCTCCTAACAATATTGAGAACATGAAATTCTTTTATATCTTGTCATTCTTCTTACTTCCCTCTCACAAAAAGGCCCAAGAACACCTTCTTAACAATTCGTAAATCTTCGTTCAAAAAAAAAACAATTCGTAAATCTAATTTGGAGCTAGTAATATGAGTAAAATAAAAGTTGTTGATAGCGAACAAATAAAAAATAGTAAAATCATTGTTGTTTGTGCACACGTATGGCCAGAGGAATAATCAAGTACGGATAAAGAAAAGCCGCAAATTAGGGAATAAAAAGAGTGAGCTAGAGCCAATAAATACAACATTAGTCATTAGACCTTATGGACCAAGCTTGTTATACTGTAATTTTTTATAGCCTGAGGGATAACTTTTGGCGAGTTTAACATACATAATTGATACTTTCTATGAATATAAATGCACAACTGTTGATTAATGAGACAAATTTGATACGCGGTCTAACCTTTGACGAGTAACATTTTTACCTTTTTTGTGTTTCTTAGTTATGGTTATCTATACTATATAAAATGGAAAAATGGTCAAAGTGGAAAAAGTGAAAAATGTTGAAAGTTGAATGTTGAAAACATGGTCAATGGAGAGAAAATAAATAATATAATTAATACTCTTATTAAAACACCACATTACTTAAAAGTACAATAATTTATTCACATTGTACACCTAATTAAAAGCACATCTACCAAATTAAAAACAACCAATTGAAACCGATACCGGGTTGACCCGTTGAAACAGATACCGGGTTGACCTGTTGAAACAGATAACGGGTTGACGGGACGCTTAAACCGGCGGGCTCACCCAGTTTAATTTGACATTTTTCGACCCAAACTGCGGTTTGACTCGGTTTAAATCGACATGTTTTTTATCGGAACGGTTCAACCAGTTGAACCACCCGGGTGAAATCGGGTTTCAAATTTGACAAAATTATATTAGAAATGATGAAGTAGTTGTGGAACCCGTGACAATTTTTTTGAAAGGAGAGACCAAATAATTGTAGTTTTTGGTTTATTTTGCTTTGACACATGTAATTTGTCATTTGTATAATGTTATTTTAAAAATGTTGCTCTTGCACCATTTAAGGGACTAGCATATATGAATCGTCGTTTAAAGGTTAATATATATTGTATAGCCCTTTGTCCAGTGTATCAATAATGTTATGTAAGTTTATTAAAATCACAAAAATAAATAGTATTGTTATCTTTAGCGATAATTATTTGTACCTCAAACAAATAACTTTGAACAATGCATAAATATCTATACAAATTGATAGTACAAAATAATCTTATATGGTGATATCCAATTTGCAAAGTTACAATTTTAAAAGCCACACACCAAATGATAAGCGTTACACATGTAAAAAAATAGTTATCATCTGCCAAATTATGACAAAACAAGAAAAAACGGTCATACATGTTGGCTATACCTCTAAACTACAATATAATATTGTCAACTACATAATACCGTTGCTTTTGTAATGCTTGAATCTATTATTACTAAAAATCTTAATAACTTAAAACAATCCTATTAGAAAATATACTCGCACACTTAGATCGACTCCACATAATTTTTTAAAAAACTATATATTTATGCTGCTATGCAACCACGATCAATTGTAGTTATTAAACGATTCTCTAATGCTACAAAGAAGATACAGTTTGTTGAAAGAAACTTATGGTCATCGGAACTTTCAGAAAACTAGACATCGCCGCTAGGCTGCGGTACTAAGTCTAGTAGGTTAAAAAAGAAAAAAGAATCAAAAAATGGTAATTGTAAGGCTACTCCGGGTCGGAGTAGCAAACCAACAGCAACACCATTGGGTGTGTTTGCTCATGCCGGCAAGAACACAAACCAAGGTCACCAAAGGTAAGGGTGGTGGTATTCATGCCATCCATACCTCATTACCCACCAATAATATCATTTCACCTCATCTCATATCTCACCCATACCTCACCATATTTTTCTAGTGGCAACCATGATTCCATACCTCACATAATTTTATTTATTTTTAATTAAAGCATGCATGTCTTCCATTTCATACCATTTCGGCAAGGATTGCCGAAAGCCTTCCATACCGATTGATACCTCAATGGTGGCAACGGTGTTGCCGATCGGTTTGGCTTCATAACGAGGCATACCGTGCCCCATTGCCACCACCCTAACCATTCACTATATATGTAAATTGAAATGTGGGCCACTTTTGTGTTTATATTATTTAGGGCCTGCTTGGTTGAAAGAGAGAAAAAGGAAAAGCAATGGTAAAAGTAATGCAATGCAATGTAATGGCATTCTTCTCAATTTGTTGTGTAATGGGGTATTACCCAATACTAGGTAATGGGGCATTACAATCCTTTTAACCAAGCTCCATCAATCATTATCTTAACTAGGGGTGGCAATTTCTGACTCGACACGAAACCCGACCTGAAACCGACACGAAAATTAACAGGTTCGGGTTGTGCTAAATAGATTTCGGGTAAGGTTTGGGTCGACCTATCTAACCCGTTTATTAAACAGGTCAGGTTCGGGTTGGGAATAAAATAAGCGGGTCGACCCGCCAACCCGTTTAAGATTTTTTTTCATAAACTCAAAATTATTGATATTTTATTATGCGGGTTAAATGTGTTAAACGGGTCGATCCGACAACCTGTTTAACCTGTTTAACTCGTGTAATGTGCCAAATTTTGTATATAAAAAGGTTAAATGTGTCGACCCAAAATTCGCTTAACCGATACAATCCGTTTAACATATTCAACCTGTGTATTCTATTTAACCTGCCAACCCAAGTATATATACGGGTTAACTGAGTTAGGTTTGGGTTATGTGTAAACAGGTTAGGGTTGACATAGCTGACCCGATTATTTAAATGGGTCAGGTTTGGGTTGGGATTTTCTGACCCGTCAACCTGACAACCCGAACCCGACCCATATTGCCACCCCTAATCTTAACCATTGTTTACCCCTTATAACCCTTAACCAAACATGCCCTTATTATTTGGTTTGTGAATATGTGTGAGTTATTTGGTGGAGTATGTTTATAGTGGGTATTTTAATAAATACAGTAAATAAAATGGGATGAAATGTGAAGTGACGTGAGTTGTTGGGAGTAAAAAGTGAGAGGCTGTAAAAGAAAAGAAAAAACTAATGTGACGCTGAGATAGTAGGTGGAGCAATTGTTATGACTTATGAGTGGGAGTAACTTAAGTGTAGACGTTTTAGTATATACCAAAAGGGAGCGTTTTTATTGACCATAAAGTGTTTCGGGTTGCTTATTTTTCCTAGCTTCTGTTTGTGCTTCTATTACAAATAGTGTTTAGATTCCCTCTCATAATGCATGAATACTGCAAATGTGATCATTTGTTGAAAGTTTATCCAAAAAGGTTTACTTGAGAAAAGGTTTAATTTAAACATGTCTATAAAAATGTGCTTATAATTTTAACCAAAATAAAAACATGACATAAGCAGTGTTATAATTTGCTTACTTAAATATTTTACCTGAAATAAATAAACATGTAAAGTTTGGATAAAACAATACTACTACAACTTAAAATAAGCATATGTCTATAAAAATGTGCTTATAATTTTAACCAAAATAAACACATGACATAAGCAGTGTTATATAGTTTGCTTACTTAAATATTTTACCTGAAAATAAATAGATAGACATGTAAAGTTTGGATAAAACAATACTACTACAGCTTAAAATAAGCATATAAGCTTTAAAAAAAATAAGCAATGGCAAACACCATTATAATATAAACTAACATTTCCGGCGTAATTTATGCTCTCAATCTTATTTCTTAAGGCCGGTCCCAGTCGCGACCTGGGACAACCTGCTACACGTCAGCTTTCTCTCTCCAGCGACCTGGGACAACCCGGATGCCCAGTGACCCTGACCCAGGATTTTTTTTTAATTCAAACATTTTTAACATTAAATTTAAATTTCATTCAAATTAAAAAAAGCATTACATTACGAAATTAAAAAAAAAAAAAAACATTACAATACAATTAAAAAAAAAAAAAAAACATTACAATACGAAATACATAAATTATAAATCTAATCTGAACGCTTTCCCGCATGCGAGTCATATGTCGAGGGAGTCGAGAACGAGCAAATCCATCGAAGCGAGCCAAATCTTCCTCGTCTACACCATCGTCTTTGTTCTCCCGATAGCTCCAATTGATTTTGGTGCTGACGTTGTTCGTTATCATCGAAACACACCGCCACAACTTGTCAACAACCTCGCGATCTTGCGGGCTTGATCTTTCAAAATTTGTCGATCCGGCTTTTCTTTCGGAGTAATGTCGTTGCACCTCTGGTAGTTTTGTCTCATTTGTTCCTTCTCCGCCTTCGCCTGGTCAAACAATTCGATGACGCTTATAATAGCGTTTTTCGAGCCTCATCGTCGTTATTGCATTGATTTTGAACGTACACTTGCATATCTTCAATAGAATTGGGGAGACGGCAAGCCATATTAAATCTTGTGTTGAGAAGTATTTTGAGGTTGAATTGTGTTTGAAATTGTGTGTTAAGAAGTGTGTTTGAGATTGGTATTTATAGGATGTGAAAAGTGGTAAAGTTTAAAAAAAAAGTTTTTATTTTTTATTTTTTTATTTTTTTTATTTAAACGGTTGAAATCGAGTGAGATTTCAACCGATATCTCACTTATGAAAGCACAACCGATGTTGCGACCCAAGTGCCACAAACGTGACAACCGATTTGAAGATCGGTCGAGGGTGTAGAAATTCGGTGCCCAACCGATGTTGACCGAGCGAATGCGACCAGCCTAAGATGGCACACACACCATTTTAACGTAATGTTTCATTGGTCATGTCATGGATCCAAACGTTAACAAAGTGTTGTCAATAGAAAAAGGAATTTTATGGTCAAGAATAAAAAATAAAATAAAATAAAATAGTTATTTGTTGTCATTGGGAAGCTTTAGATAAAACAACATGTCTTATGAATTTATATGTTTTAAGGAGTAAAAATATGAGAAAAATAACTCTAGGACCGCCATTATAAACATAACAATGACCAACGGCGTAAGAAAAACGGTTAAATGGACTAATAATGTAAACAAACATAACAACAAGGTAAAAATACCATCTTCTACTTTGCTATGATTTTTGGCACCAAACAAAACCTAAAAAAAAAAAAAAAAAAAAAAACAAAAAAAACGTGCCATGACGCCTTACACCATGTACTCTAATACTTTATATGAATTAAAGTGCACAATGTTTCATTAATGGTGTGTAATTATTTCTGTTTGTGTAACGGTGTGTTATCCTAATAGATAATTCTTGGTAAGATGTTCCTTTGGAGTGTATGTTAGTTAAGGTTATAGGTTAAAAAGAATCGAAAATGTTAATTGTAATTTGTAGGTGTGTAGATGGGTTACTATAATAAAACGAAGCATTACTTGATAATAAAGTATAGATAATGAGTTTTTTTTGTTTTTTGTACTTTGAGGTGTTTTTGGTTGCTTATCTTTTTTAGTTTGTGTTTGCGGCTTTGCGTTAGCGTTTATTAAAGGGATTATTTAATAAGTGCCTTCAGGGCATTCGTTAGAGTGCATTAATTCATTTTGATTTTTTTTTTAAATTACAAATTATATTTAATACACATTTATTAAACTTATAAGTTACTTTAATTAATTATGATTTTTAATTTAATAAGCATAAATTTTTTTCTTAAATAATCATCTTAACTAATGCCTTGAAGGCACTGGTTTAAACAAACCCTTTATGGGATTAAAAATCGTGTTTTGACTAGTTTTATCTTGTAAATAATGTATGAGTCTGCGAATGTGATTATTAGCTACAAAATTATCAAATAGTTCTATTTATGGGATTATGTATCTCGAGGGCAATCTCGTTCAAATTCATGCCAAAAATTTATTTCGAAAGAAAAAAAAAACTAATTTTAACATATCAAAACTATAAATTAAAAAATTTTAATGTAAAACTTAGTCAAACTATCAAAACTCACTTTTAATTAAATAAAGTTGCACTTCAATAATTGCTAAAAACTGATATTTTACATACCAATAGTTCTTTCTATTGTTCTAATACGTTATATTTAGCTTTATTCTCATTGTTTCATAGATTTTCAAAAAAAACTTATCTGAAACTTGTATAAACGAAAACAAATAGATAAATGGGTGATGTATAAGTTGGTTTTGGTATACGAGTTGCCTAAAAGTAAAAAGTTTAATATTTACTATTTAGATATGTTTGTAAGAAATTGTTTTTGATTTATCTATACTATATTATAATGCATGGATAACCAACCCTAACTTCTAACCAAATATTAAGATAAGAAACTCCAATCATGTGGTGACATGTGTCACTTCTTAACAAACTTCAAGCCTAACTCCTAACAAAAAAATTAAGATAATGAGCTCGAATCATTAGATGACATGTGTCACTTTTTAACAAAAAAAATCACTTTTATTTCAAACTGAAATACTTTTTTATCTATTTATTTTTTTTGTATTTAATTTCACCATATTTTTTAAATTTTGTGCTCATTAATTCAACATATATTTTGATATATTTTTATAAGTTTTTAGATTTTACATTTTTACTAGGTTTATTTTATTTTGATTCAAATTTTTACAACTTTAATGTTTATTTCAATCAATACAATCTTAATTCTTCAAAATCATATACTTTTGGGGAGAGTGTTTGACGGGTAAGTGATTACGAGGATCTTTCTATAGCGGAAATAATGATGTCATGGGAAAGCTACGGGAAACCCAAGCAATACAACTAACACATATACATTCGGAGTGTTGTGAAACGAATTCACTAAGCGGGTAAACAAACACATATAACTATACTTATCGCTACTGTTATGCGTGGATATCCAACTAGTGCAAAATAACATAAGCCGTTTGTTGTCTGGTATCTTCTGCATCTTTCCAAAACAAACAAGACTCTAAATTGCAATATAATTTATAGCAAATCACAAAGATTTCCAAAAATACTACTAAGAAACTCCGTAAAAATATAAAATTTAAACAAAAAAAAAAAAAAAAGACAAAGGAAAAGGCAAAGATCACATCCCGATCAAAGAGGAAATCGAAGAAATAAATTTACGAAGATGGCAGCGAACATGGTTCGGGAAACTACTTATCTCTCGACATTTGGTCACAATATGAAGATGATGAAATTCGACATCGGAGTCTTACTTCAATAAGTGCCTTGTTGGTAATTACACTAGACGAAAATAATGCATGTCAGAAAAATGACATTTTGTGATTTCTTGTCAAAATTGAAGAGGTAACCCATCTTCTACAAGATAGAGACCCTTCAAGATAGAGACCCTTCAAGGGGCTTAGCAATTTAGTAGTTTTATTTTCAAACTGAAGCATATTTTTATCTATCTATTTTTTTTTATATTTAATTTCATCATATTTTTTAAATTTTGTGCTTATTAATTCAACATTTATTTTGATATATTTTCATGAGTTTTTAGATTTTACATTTTTACTAGGTTTATTTTAATTTTATTCAAATTTTTACAACTTTAATATTTATTTCAATCAATACAATCTTAATTCTTCAAAATCATATACTTTTGGGGAGAGTGTTTGATGGGTAAGAGATTACGAGTATCTTTCTATATGCGGGAATAATGATGTCATGAGAAAGCTACGGGAAACCCAAGCAAGCACATACAACTAACACATATACATTCGGAGTGTTGTGAAACGAATTCACTAAGCGGGTAAACAAACACATATAAGTATACTTATTGCTGCTGCTATTCGCGGGTATCCAACTAGTGCAAAATAACATAAGCGGTTTGTTGTCTGGTATCTTCTTTATATTTCCAAAACAAACAAGACTCTAAATTGCAATATAATTTATAGCAAATCACAAAAATTTCCAAAAATACTACTAAGATACTCCGTAAAAATATAATTCTTTAAAAAAAAAAAAATGGAAAAGGCAAAGATCACATCCCGATCAAAGAGAAAATCAAAGAAATAAATTTACGAAGATGGCAGCGAACATGACTACTTATCTCTCGGCAGTTTGTCACAATATAAAGATGATGAAATTCGACATCGGAGTCTTACTTCAATAAGTGCCTTGTTGGTAAATACACTAGACGAAAATAATGCATGTCAGAAAAATGACATTTTGTGATTTCTTGTCAAAATTGAAGAGGTAACCTATCTTCTACAAGACAGAGACCCGTTAAAGGGCTTAACAATTTAGTAGTTTTGTAACTCATCTAGAGATGGCATCATATCAAAATTGAATGTTTATCCGAGTCTCATACATTTTTATAGCACCCTTATTTAAGTCAAAACGTTTAGTTTAGTTATGATTTGCTTATTTAGTTGATGTTTGTTAGTTTCATCTTCTATCAAGCACATTTTGTATCTCATCAGTTTGATATTTTAATTTTAAATCTCTCTCTATTTTTTTTTAAACTTTTCTTCAACTTTGTTGAATATCAATAATTTTGATTTATTTCTGTTTAAAATAAGTAGCTTGGTAAACAAAAACAGTTTAGATAACACAATAATGCTACTGCCTTATAATAAGCTGATAAGCCTAAAAATAAGCAATCCTTAAACACCCGTCTTTATTTTTTAAGGGTCATTAAGTGTTGTTAAGCATGCATTATGTCTAAAACATGATACCAATAATTGAATTAAGTATCATCAACCTTAAAATCATGCCAATTAAGCAAAGATAAACTATTCGTCTAGCAAAAATTTATACATGATATTAATACATAATGAAAGTTTATATAAAAACTCACGCTTGCACTTCTATTATAACTACATAAGTATACAAGATTTTACATAATGTTATAGAAAAAACTTATGTAACAACTTCGTGTATGCACCCAGACATGCTTTACTATGCCAAGAAAGAAATTTATAAGTTGAAGCTTTACATTTTTAAATAATTTTAGATAAAAGTAGATAATAAATAATTAAAATTTAAATATATTGTAACTTATGTTAAAATACATTAAGATTTATGCCAAAATCTTGTACATGCACAAGGTTATATAACTAGTGTGATATAAACAATTAACGAAACAAAATTGTTGAAGTAAACCTTATTAGCATTCTATAACATTCCTTGTGTAATTGATACTCTCAATCTTATTCCTTAAAGATGACACAAACACCATTTTAATATATTGTTTAGAGCTTTGCTACCTTCACAAAACATCCACACACAAAAAATCCAAAAATAATGTGATGTCTTGTTTTAATTGGTGTATTTTGCATTGTTCTAAAAGACTCGCAAAAGCCTCGCAAAGGCGTGAGGCTTGGTCATGCCGCTACGCCGCCTTATGTCACGCCTTTTAAACGCAAAAGCTTCGCCTTGGCCGCAAAAGCGAGAGGCTTGGTCATGCCGCCACGCCACGCGTCACGCTATTTATAACCTTGGTATTTTGATACATTTCTCTCTATTCTTTTTTATTAAGCCAACCACACATAGACATACATTTTTGTGAAAGTTTTTTTTTTTTTTGATGTAGCAAATCTCTATTGTTTAATTGTTCATGTCATTGATCCATATAAAAAAAAGGGATTTTAAGGTCAACTGGAAAAATTAAAAAAATTAGTCAATGTCGTGATTGGGAAAGCTATCGAGAAAACAACATGTCTTATGAATCTATATTGACCATTGAAGTCTAGAACAATGCTTGACTTAAACATCCACTAGTGAATATGTATTTTGTCCTAAATGTGTACAAAAATGTTCCATATCTACTTGGCAATGATGATGTCAACCCGTTAATCACTCAAAAACGCGTTTTAACTTGTATGACTTTTTTTCTATAGATTGATGCATTGTATACAAAAATCTATGATTTTTAATCAGAAAGAAATGGGTTTACACAAACCCCATTTTCAAGTCTTGAAAGACATCTCAAAATCTATGTTATCACACACATGCAGTCAAGCTTATAAATAGCGTGAGGCGTGGCGTTGCGTGACGGCATCATCAAATCTCACGTTTTAACGGTTAAAGCGAAGCTTTTGCCTTTATAAGACGTGATATAAGACGACATAAAATATGAACATATTTATATGTTTATATTATATTTCATATATATCGAGATTACAAAAAAACATGTGTGGCATAACATGTGGTGTGCCGGCATGACCAAAGCACACGCTTTTGCACACCTTTTAAAACCATGCATGCAGTCCATTCGTAACTTAATTTATCATAATGATGGTTTTCTTATTTACTTACTACAATTAGTTTATGACATACAATATAAAATATTGCAGTATTTTATTACTCCCTCCGTCTCAAAATTTAAGTCCAATTTGATTTTGTGACTCGAACTTTAACCTTAGATATTTTTTTTTTGTGTTATATAACACATGATGAAAATTATGCCAAATAAAAATACGTTTAAAACACAATTCATTTATATATTTTTCATCAAGTTTTATATAATACAAACAAAAATATTTATAGTCAAAGTTTGATTCAAAAAGTCAAATTGAACATATATTTTAGGACGGAGATAGTATCAATATATGTTCAAACATAAAACTACACGAATCACAACACGATTTTGGTATGGAAATTGACATAATAAATACCTTCATTTAAAGCCTTTTTAAATCAAAATCTTAAATCTATGTAATAAATTCGTCATGGATAAATTGATTGGGCATTTGACTTCTGTCATTCTCCACTAATAGTGGCTAACGAGTGTGGAAACTCGCGATGGGGATGCTTTGTTGCCAAATGCTATAAAGGACTTACTTTGCAGCGACATTTAAACCTTAGGGACTATTTTTGCCAACTTGGACTTACTTTGCAACGACACCTAAACCTCAGGGGTTATTTTTGCCAACTTATGAAAGTTGGCAATTAATGCAAACAGTGTTTGGGAGACACTGTTGCCCGCTCAATAGTTATATAGAGTTGTGGGAACCGCGATGTGTGCTGCGGATTAACTTAAAGGACTTACTTTGCAGCGACACTTAAACCTCAGGGATGTTTTTGCCAAGTTGTGAAAGTTGGCATTTAATGTTTGGACCTACTTTGCAACGACACTTAAACCTCGGGTGTTTTGCCAAGTTGTGAAACTTTGCATTTAATGTTCGGACTTACTTTGCAGCGCCACTTAAACCTCAGGGGCTATTTCTGCCAATTTGGAAAACTTTGCATTAAATGCGTGTTTTGCAAAACCTTGAGTCCTGCCTTTTAGTATATAGGATAATTAATCATGCATTGATATTTTATTATGTTTGTTAATATTATCTATAAGCTTGTTTTTTATGCTTGTTTCTTTGCATATGACTTGGGCAATATTAAAATGCAAATACACACATATAACAAAGAGCACGAATGTGGTGAACTGGTGATTAATTGGTATCTAATGCTTTAAGATACTACTTGTATATTGTATTAGCTTTGTATACATTTCATTAGGCGTTACAATCCCACAAATTGAGATGCATGGGTTTTAATAATGTTGCAAACTATCTCTATCAAATAGTACGGCATCAAATCCCGTCTAAAATACGTGATAAATTTATGATATGTATATAACCTAAGATAGTTAGTTGACTTTTCGAATGAAAAGTAAAAACGATGATCAACGGCAGCAATATGATTTATTTTGGCTTAACTGTCTTTACAAAAGTACTTAAAACACATTTAAAGTTTAAGTAGTAAACAATTAACAACATACCATCTCTTAAAAGACACTTTGATATAGTATGATGTTACTGGAGTATAATAGTTTATGAAGGTTCCATTATAAATTCATACTACTATTATATGTGGACAGTTTCCTAAAGTTATTTGGCACTACAAAAGTACAAAACTACTAGGTACAACTTTTGCACGTATATACCCATTTCGTCAAGTACATTACCTCCAATGTTTTTATTCGTTTAAACATGTATTTTTAGGTATGTGCTGCGCATAGTCTATTGCTCTATCTCTATGCAACAACCAAATGTACATTCCTCCTCAACTAAAGAAACTTCATGTAACATCCAACTTTTGGTGTATCCTACCAAATGTACTTTGTATGTTTTAAGGAAATGCCAAGTAAAATTAAAGATTTAAGTAAGTGAACTGATGTACGTAATTTATCTTTACGAGTTAAGGCATCCGCGCGTTGTCGAGAATTTGTCTTTAAAATTTATGTGACAAAAGTATAGGTAATCTAATTATAGTTAATTGTGTGATAACTTGCAATGATGGAAATGATGTTTAAATTACTTTTTTTTTGTTTACGGTGACTATTGTACATAAAATTTTGGTACGCGTTTTTGTTAGATGCTATTATTGTTTAAATTGTTCAGAATTATTAGTAATACGATTTTAGGCTTTTTTTTTATAACAAATAATATGTTTTCTCATTGTGAAATTCAGTTCAATAATAACATAATATGAAAAAAGATACATTGTTGAGAAATATAACATGTAGGAATGTAGCCGACGGCAAAATAGATATTCGAATGTATCGTAAAATGTTAAGTATATAACAATAACATATGGAAATATTAACGACAATAGACTCGTTTTGCACCCGTGTATATATGCTCATATTCTCTCTCTCACACATACATTCCTGCTAAAAAGTTAAGAAACCCAAATCCTCCCCAAAAAATTTCACCATATATTCTTTCAAACTCTAGACACTACCATCATCAGTTTTACGATAGAAATGCCAATGTTGTTGCACTGGTGGCTTAAATAGGTAAACATTTAAGGTGAGGCTCAGATCTGCTGTTCCTTGGGCGACTTGACACACCCACCATAGTTGCAACCACGCAACAGCCATGGTCACCCTGCCAAGATTCGAGAATGCGTGAACCACAGTCATGGAAGATTTAATACACATAAAAAGTCATCATTGGCCTAAAAAACACACTTCACCAGGATTCTTTTCAATGTTCAAGCAAAGAGGATACACTCATAGTAGATGTGATTGTAGCAGGTTACCATGTCAACGTACGGGTCAGCTCATGTTTATTGAACAAACCCCAATTGATTACAGTTTGAATCGCATTCCAACATCACACGCAACTGCGTTTACATGAAAAGTAAGCAACAATGATCAGACATTTTCGTTTTTCACGTATATTTGTACTTTTACTAACAATTGTGGCCTGCTTTAAAGTTATACGTGGTATGCATATTTCGAAGTGACGCCGAAATCAGTGTTTAGTGTTACGCCCCAAAAACGACTCATAAGTTTTTTTGAAAATACCCACCAATGAACTATTACAAACAAACTAATGACATTTGAATACGCACGTTAATACGACTGAGAAATAGTAGTTCACAAACATTTACATGAACAATGAATGATAATCCATACGTGTAAACTTGACGCACGAAGAAATTGCAACTGTTCTATTAACAAAATTGATATGTTGTATTCATCATTTGAATACGCCGTATCAAGTCACAAGTCAATACGCCGTATACGTAGATTTGTATACGCCGTATTCACTAACTTAACCACTGACACTTAAAAATAGACTAACACCTACTAATATATTTTATTTGTCTTATAAAATACGCCGTATCCTCTTATACTCCGTATATGCCTAATAATTTATCCAATTAACCTGATATGCCTTATCCATCATTTGAATACGCTGCATCAGATTTACCAGACGATACGCCGTATCCTATATGTGGATACACCGTATCGACATGACAGATACATCAGTTCACAGAAAAAAGTTACAGAACTGCAAAAAACTTCAACCAAATAAACAAACATCATTAAACCCAAATCTTTACTAAGAATTCTTCATTATAAACATTTCATAGATATTCTAAATTCGTTAGACCCATACCATAACCAAAAACGGGTCAATCGGGTAAATTTAGCATCATGCCAAACACCATTTTTACAAGATCATAATTAACTTAACATTCAAACAAACTTATCAACATAAACTCCATACAAAAATTTAAACATGGACATGGACAAGGACCCATACACATAAAAAATGACTCATTTGACAAAATCATACCAAATGAAAAGAAAGACACTTTGGGGTTTCCAACTTCCAAAATCTTGACCCAAAAGATGGAGTCTTCTACTTACCAAGTCCAAAAGCTATCTACTAAGAAGGAAAAACATCTTACTTCTTCTCCTTACCCTTGGTAGTTTCATTAACACCTAGAAAACAACATTAAACTAAACATATAAGCAGACGCTTAGTAAGCATATAACATAAAATCTCATTAAACATGGTTACAACTAGTGGGGTACACAAGCCATAATAAGATTAGGAGCAAATTCATAACATTTAAACATACCTTATTCAAGCATAAATAACATGTTAACATTATATTAAGCTAGCATTGGATCCAAGCTACTTTCTTTAACATAAGCTTCATATCCTTACACATCATAATCCAAATAACAAAATTATGATTACATTAACAAGTTTAGCTATAATACTTATCTCAACAACACCAACTAATATCTCTACTTGAATCGGTTGTAATCTCCTGCTCCCTATGATAAAATTAATCCCAATAAGTGATTAATTCAATAATAACATAACAAATTATCAATCTTTAATCCTTTAATCAAAATTACCTTCTAAAAACCCTAACTTAAGAAATTACATACTTACTTGAAGTGGTTAATGATTAGGAGCTCTAATTATCTTGCTTCTTTATCCACTCTTTTGGTTAATTTGCCCTAGGAAAATTTTCAGCTTTTTTCCATCTCTTTCTCTTCTTTGTAAACCAACTCAACAAACACACCCTTTCTAATTTTCTAGATGATTCCATCTAAGTGCGGATAATTATCCATAAGTTTAATTCTACTTTGGTCATTAGGCAAAACTAGTCTTCAAGTATCCGTCTTTTTATTTTGACCTCAAAAGCCTTTACACCTTTACACTTTTACTTTATAACTTTAAGTAAATACAATAATACCTATACGGGTTTCGGATGTAACATTTAGTTTGAAGTGGTTGACATTTTACCATGGAAAAAGCTGAATTACACATAAGTGCAAGCTCATGAATAGATTTTGGAGACAGAAAGTGCATGCATCACCCTAAAAAAAGTTGAAAAAAAAGTGACAATATTGCTTAGATTGATGAACATTAAAATTTATGTTAGGTCACGTATTCCATCATCATAACACAATAGGTGTCGTTATATTTAGAGAGAGAAAGAGAGTTGAGAGAGAGAGTGAGAGGAACTAGTATAAAAGAAATGAAAATGTATTGACTAGAACCAACGACTTTTCCCTTGGTGGGAAGGGGTATATATAGTATATTAGTATGTGTATAAGTGTTGGGCCGCCCATGGGCTTGCTACATGGGCGGACCCTTAAATAAACAAAAAAGCCCGACAAATAAACGACCTTTTACAATAACTAAATGACCAACACTTTATCGTTTTCCAACAATCTCCCCCTAAGGGGTGGTCATTATAGGTCGTTGACGTCCTTTGGTCTTTTAACGTTTCTTGGCTTTGACGTCTTTATGCCTTGCTTCATTGTTCTTTGTTCTTGTTGTTGTGGTTAACTACGATATTTCCTTGCCTTTCATCAACGTCTTCGTTAATGGTGTCTTTACATCTTTTCCAACATGCTCATACTACTTGACTGACTTTGTGCTTCATACTTGTGTCGTTCCTATACTTTGACTTTGATCTTTGTCTTTTAACTTTACTGATTCTTTGACGAGAACCTTTCTTGAATTTTTCGCAACTTCATCTTTCGTAATAATGTTGGTATAAGCATGCGGAACTAGAAGTGGGTTAATGATCATGATGGTGGTAAGATGCATTTTCTCTATGAGAACGTCATCAGTACGTGCATACTTACTGTTAGTCATAGACACCAATTTATCACAGTGGACTTTTCTTAAAGAACATACCACTACGATTGTTTTACTAATGAATATCTTGATTCCATTCACCTTGGTTGGGCACATCAGTTGTCCGAATCCCGTTAAGGATAATTATCATTACATTTGATAAATCCAAGTAACGACCCACGTCTTGAGGACTCGATTCATGAAAGGAATCTCCTTGATGGGATTGCAAGCACTTAAAAGTTTGGATGTCGAGAGTATTAACAACATAGTGTGAAAACACTTCTCGGATCCTCACAAAGGTTATTCCTAAATTGGATACCCTAAAGAAGGCTTACAACAAAACAGGTGAGCCGCTAAAGTATACCGAAGTATCACTCCACGAATGTAGACTGTTTGGGACATAATAACCATTATGATATGTGAGGCAAGATCAAAAGATCTTACAAAAAACTCTTATACAACTTATGTTCTTTTTGGCGAACACAAGTGTATGTATAGGAAAGTATCCTAAGAGATCTTTTGATGAATCTCATGGGTCTAGACTCCGTTAAGTGCGTTTTGGTTTTAGTGAGCGGTGGCTGGAGCAGACTGACACCTATTTCAATACCAACACATCTCGGAATGAGAGGTAAATAGATGACGTGTTTAGTCTAAGTGAGAAACGAAACAAGAACATTTTAAGAGGAACTTGAGTGGCTAGGAAGGTTTGTGTAGCGTGTCACTGGGTCTAGTACGTCTTGTCTTCAATATCGGTATCATCTTTGTGATAGCCAGTAGCAGATGTATTGACCCAGTTTATGCCCTAAGTTTATAGATGACTCATTTCTTTTCACCCTTTCATAACCTTTCTTTTTCATTCTTCAACCTCTTTTTTCTCCTTTCCCCACTTTACTCATTTTTTTAATTATACCTAAAGACTTCTAATACTAAACTATTGGTATTGTCCCTTGGTATATCCCTCCAGCTCTGACTGGATCTTTTGAATAAGTATTTCGCAAGAAATTACTTTACGCATTCTTTTTCATTAGAAAAAAAAAGGTTTTTTAAAACTAAAATCATCAATATTTAGTGTTTTTATGTCTTTTTTGTTGTGAAAATTTTTGGATTGTTTGGAGAACCTTTTTCCTAAAGGTTTGTTCGCTCGTGACATATGTCGCATTCTCATTACGTTTTAGAAGGTTAAGTTTTTTTATAAGATTTAACCGAACCAAGTATATGCTCTTTTTATTAATTTAACAACATAAAATCATACAAAATCAAAATATAAACATGCTTTTTTTAATCATGATCACGTAACAATAATTACAACCGCAACAACGAATACCAATCTCACAAAAACAGGATACGAGTGAGATATGATATAGACATTATTACTATCCAATGATAAAAATAGAACTCTAAGGAAGACATCCGGTAACACACAACAATGTTTGTCACCAAAATATATAATATAGTATACGTTTATAAAGTAACAATCGCACAATAGTACTGAGGGTAAAAGTTAAATTTACTATATGTACTATCTACCACACTGTATTGTGCTTAATTTACAAAATATCATGTCATTTAACTTACTATATTGTACGATCAACGAGTCATTATACATAATTGATTCCACCGTATCACATAAAAAGATTTCAATACCCTTCGTTATATTCACCAGCCAAAACCGTCACTTTTGGCCACCAACACCACCAACACTCTCGACCGCCACTACCACTACCATTTTTGGTCGCCAACACCACTGTTACCATTTTCGCGCACCCTCACCACCACCACCAATTTAAACTCCAAAATACATCCCTGTGTTTTACCCCGTTTCGCACCATACATCCCTCTCGCAAAAGTTTCAACAGATACATCACTCCGTTAGTAAAAGTTAACCTATATATATCCCTCAGTTAAAATAAGGACTAACGGTGCAAATTATTTCTCCGTTATCTCCTAACGAGATAGATAATTTTACAATCCGTAGTCCTTTTTTACGTTTTACAAGCGTTTTCGCACTTGTTTTTTTCGTTGTTTTTCGTTTTACGTTTCTCCCGTTTTTATGTTTTACGCCCGTTTTTATGTTTTTTTCATGTTTTTTTTCGTTTTCGTCTGTTTTTTTACGTTTTCGTCTGTTTTTTTTACGTTTCCGTCCTTATTTACGTTTTCGTCCGTTATTTTGAATTTTCAGGTTAAAATATCGAGGGTCATTATGTAAAACATCATTCCGGACAACTTTTGTGTTTTACACTTTTGATGATTCGGACCAGAAATGGGTCAAAATTGTTATTTAAAATCGATACATAAACATTTTTATCCATTTTCATACGTTTTTATCCATTTCATACATTTTTATCCGTTTTCATACATATTATATGTATAAAAATGAATGAAAACGGATAAAAGCATAAGAAAAACGGACGAAAACGTTGGATAATAGACGAAAACCAATAAAAGTGTATGAAAATGGATAAAAACTTATGAAAACGTGAAAAAGGACGAAAACGTAAAAATACAGACGAAAACATAAAAAAAACAGCCGAAAACGTAAAAAAACAGACGAAAACATAAAAAAACAGGCGAAAACGTTTAAAAACGGACAGAAACGTAAAAATAAGCGAAAACGTAAAAAAACGGCCGAAAACGTAAAAAAACGGACGAAAACGTAAAAAAACGGGCGAAAACATAAATAAACGGACGAAAACGTAAAAAAAATGGAAAAGAACATAAAAAACGAAAGTAAACGTAAAAAAGGACTAACGGTGCAAATACCGTTAACCAAGGGGATTAACGGTGTCAACATTATCTATCTCGTTAGGAGATAACGGAGAAATAATTTGCATCGTTAGTCCTTATTTTAACTGAGGGATGTATATAGGTTAACTTTTACTAACGGAGTGATGTATTTGTTGAAACTTTTGCGAGAGGGATGTATGGTGCGAAACGGGGTAAACCACAGGGATGTATTTTGGAGTTTACTCTAATTAAAGTTATATCATCAACCACCAGTTATCATCACCACATCATCATGTTACATCATATATCATCATAAACTACTACATCTCCCATAAAAAACTCAACCAATAACAACTTTGCATATGAACAATTCATATTTGGCTTATATTTTTTTTGTTCTTATTTTAGAATCTGGAAATATGCATAGGAAGAAGATGAAGTTTCGTTAAATGACCAAATTACCCCTAACAAACAATTTCGGTTGTGTGAAATGCCAATATCGCTAGTATGTTAAGCATAATGAGTTTTTATGGATAGTACATAAAGTATATTTAGCTTTTATCTTGGTGCTAAACGATACTTAAACAAAAACTAGTTGTTTATTAAGCATCTCACATGCACCGATAATCTATAGCCATTTTGTTACA
The DNA here is from genome assembly GCA_910596185.1 of Chrysanthemum makinoi. Classification (NCBI taxonomy): domain Eukaryota; kingdom Viridiplantae; phylum Streptophyta; class Magnoliopsida; order Asterales; family Asteraceae; genus Chrysanthemum; species Chrysanthemum makinoi. Next base: position 102,273,158 of record OU343223.1, on the reverse strand, counting down.
AGTCATATATTTTTTTTCCGAAAAAATGGATTATATAAAGGGAATTGCATATATATCCCTCCAAAGGTGAATAATTGCATATATATCTTTGATATAAGTTTTTGATGCACATGGTACAATGGTTTTTTATGCATGAAAAGAATATATATGCAAATGTTCATCTTTCCCAAAGTAGTTTATGGACATCTTCTAAAATAACATAATGTCACGAGCCAAATTTTGAAGGGTCGGCATCTGCTTGTAAGTATGCTTAATACGAGGGTTCTTGGCTTATCATGTTGGTCTTGCTGTAGGTACCTCAACAGTAAAAGTGTAGTACGTGTCACGAGTAAATGACACGATATTGCAACATACTGGTAGGAAGTTTGGGCCGCTCCCTGATGAGGCCAAGGCAAGAGGAAACTATTGAACCTCTATTATACACAAGATGGTTGGGTGGTCCTTATTGGGTTAAGGACGCCGCAGCGAGTCGAAGGAATGACTCTATGATACGTAGTAATAAAGAGGCTAGCCAATTCTTACAAAGAAACTGTAGTTCTATTAAGGACGCACACTGGGTCGAAGGAATGATCTTTATCGATTTATGAAAAACTAAGTTATTGAAATATAATTACTTGTTGTAGTATTTAGTGAAGTTCAGTTATTGAAATATTATTACTCGTTATACCATCTGTCTAAACCTAGTGCGTGCACTTGTTTTAAAACTAGATGAGTAAATATGAAATTCTCTCAACCCACCATATAAAGACAAGATGTTATGTTCCTTTTCTTCCCAACCATTATCTACTACCATTGTTTCCCGCCATCTTCTCATCCTCCTAATCTTATCGACAAAGGCAAGCACCCAAATCAAGCTCGAACCCTTAAATACCATGCACGCGAGGTATACATGTCGATCATTGATCGGCTTTTGTAGGCGCGCGGGTGCATTCTTTGTGGAGCGCGCTAAAGTCCGTTTTCATGAATTAACAAAATTTAGTTTGTTTTTGTAAAAAACGTATGGTATTAATCTTGTATTCGATTTTTTTTTTTAAACTTGTATAAATATTAAACACATATTTTACTTTTAAAAAAGGCTGCTTTAGAAAAAAAAACATTTATAGTTGCACTTTCTCACAAAAAGATATTCACACTCATAAAACCTTTTTCCCATAAAACCAAAAAGAAAAGAAAAGAAAATGAAAAAACTTTTAGATCATTGGATACCAAAATATATCTTAACTAACCAATAAAGGATAATTTAGGTACATAAAAAAACTCAATACAAATACAACCAAAATTACCCTAATTCCATTTCATACAACCAAACTTTCCCCCCTTCCTCACTTCCTCTCTCTAAAATCACTTTCTCTCTCTAAAAATCAAACAAACAATTCATGAACCCTAATTTATAAAACCCTAATTACAATGGGTAAATTCATGAGGAAATCAAAATTAACAACTGGTGACGTCATCGCCGTCATAGACTTGCCTCAATCCACTCTCGGTGTTCGTACACGCGCCAAAACCCTAGCTTTACAGAAGCTTCAAACCACGCTGGAGAGGCGCAGTGAGCCGTCGTATCTCCAGCTGCGGAGCCGTAGGCTGGAGAAGCCGCCGGTGGCAAAGATTAAAGAGCAAAACCCTAACCCTAGGTTGGTTAATTTGGGTTTAATTGGGTCCCAGTTTGAAGGTGAAGAAGAAGAAATTGAGGGTTCTTTTGGTGGTGAAAATAATGTTGATGGTAGAGAAAGGTATTATTTTCTATAAATTTTGTATCTTTTTTATTAAAAATTGCTCTGTTTTTATTTTATTTATTTATTTTTCTATGAAATCGTTTGGTTGATTATATGAGAAAAAGGGTTTTTTTTTTTTTAATAAGTTTCTTTATAAAATCATTTGGTTGATTATATGATTTTATTATTATTATTATTATTATTATTATTATTATTATTATTATTATTATTATTATTATTAAGTTTGATTTTTATAGAATTATTTTGTTGATTATATAAGCAAAAGGGGTTTTTTAATTAAGTTTTTTTTTAAATAAAATTATTTGGTTGATTATATAAGAAAAAGTTTTTTTTTTATAATTAAGTTTGTTTTTTATAGAATTATTTTGTTGATTATATGAGAAAAAAAGGGGTTTTTTTATTAAGTTTTTTTTATAAAATTATTTGGTTGATTATATGAGAAAAAAAGGGGTTTTTTTTAATTAAGATTTTTATATAATTATTTGGTTGATTATATGAGGAAAAGGTTTTTTATACTAATAAAGTTTGTATTTTTTTGCATATAAGGCTCTGTTTTTTTTTAACTATATGAGAAAAAAGGGTTTTTTTTTAAGTAAAGTTAATTTTTTTTTCCACAATAATTGCTGTCTTTTTAATTATTTTGTTGATTATATAAGCAAAAGGGGTTTTTTAATTAAGTTTTTTTTTTTAAATAAAATTATTTGGTTGATTATATAAGAAAAAGTTTTTTTTTAAATTTTAATTAAGTTTGTTTTTTATAGAATTATTTTGTTGATTATATGAGAAAAAAAGGGGTTTTTTTATTAAGTTTTTTTTATAAAATTATTTGGTTGATTATATGAGAAAAAAAAGGGGTTTTTTTTAATTAAGATTTTTATATAATTATTTGGTTGATTATATGAGGAAAAGGTTTTTTATACTAATAAAGTTTGTATTTTTTTGCATATAAGGCTCTGTTTTTTTTTAACTATATGAGAAAAAAGGGTTTTTTTTTAAGTAAAGTTAAAATTTTCTTTTCACAATAATTGCTGTCTTTTTAATTATTTTGTTGGTTATATGAGGAAAAATTGTTTTTTTATTTAAAGTTATTTTTTTTTGCATATAAATGCTTGTTTTTTTTTAAGTAAAGTCTCTATATTTTTTACATAAAAACTATCTCTGTTTTTTTTTTTTTTAATTACTTGGTTGATTATATGAGGATTTGTTTTTTTTTTTTGTTTTTTTTAAGTATATATATATATATATATATATATATATATATATATATATATATATATATATATATATATATATATATATATATATATATATAAATAAAGGTTATGTATTTTTTTTACATACAAATGCTCTTTTTTTAATTATGTGGTTGATTATATTAGGAAAAAGGTTTTTTTTAAAAAAAAAAGATTTTTATATTCTTTTTTCATATAAATGCTCTGGCTTTTTTCTGCTATTTTTTTGCTCATTTGTTTAATTATATGAGAAAAAGGGGTTATTTTTACATGATTTTATTTTCTGTTCTTAATATTTACAATGATTATAACTAAGTACATATAAATGCTCTGTTTTTTTGGTTCTATTGTATTTTTTATAACTATTTGAGGAAAAAGGGGGTTAGGTTTCTTTATTTTCTTAACATGTTTATAATAATTTTGATATATTGGTATCTTGATAGTATATCCTTTTGATATATTCTTAAAGGTTTTATTCTATTGTCTTATGTGAGTATGGTTATTTTGTTAGTATTGGTTGATAAATGCTCATTTGTGGGTGCTTTTGTTATCCCTTAGAGCACACGGTGTGGGCTTGTCGTCCGCCCTCGCCGTCCACCGTGGCAGCTCGCCGTCCGCCGCCGTGACACCGCCCCCCTTTGCCGTCGGCCGCCGTGGGTTGGTTTTTCGTGGGGACGACGAAGATAGCTTCTGACAAGCAATGGATATTTAATAATGTTACTGAGGTGTGTTTGTGTGTGTAGTGTGTGTTTGTGGTAGTGGTGGGCCCTAAATGAAGATGTTGAGGTTTGTATATGAGGGAGTATGGGTTGTGTGTGGTTAGTTGTGGAGAAGTGGGATGCTGATGTGGCGCTGAGGTGGCATGACGAAGAGGGGAGGCCTTGTCGTGACACCTAGTGCTCTTATATGTAAAAAGTGTATTCATTTCCTTTTCATGTGGGGTGCATTTTAAATGGAGCTATTAAGTTTCGATAACTTGCTGTTGTTGCAAAGAGTCTAACAAAAGGCAAAAAAACTTTGTTTTTTTAAGCACGCTTGGGTAAAAAAAACAAAAACATTTGTTATTTTTTGTAGTTGCGTGTTTTTGAAAATAAAAGATGGACCATTGCTTGATTTATTAGTTTTGCAACAAAAAACTTGTCCCATATTGAAATTTTAGTTTTCTTGAGTTCTATCCTTGTTCATGGGGTCTAAAAGTTATCCATGAGTATATATTTTGGAGCTATATTGGTACTTTTATATGTATATTATTTTCTTTATTTGTTTGCATGCTAGGAAGATTTTGCTTTTGATGAGCTACTTTTCTTATCCTACTATATCTAGCTAAAAATCTGTTAGTGTGGTTCATGCCTATGCTAGGCTTCACAATTGCATGCATAATGCATTAATTTGCTTATTTAAATACTTCTTTGTGACAAGTGTCAAATGTATTTTCTATAGGCAAAATTTTCATTTTGAGTTGTAATGTATGTTTTTAAGCTTAAAGATTTGATCAGATTGGTTTAATTTTCTTACAAGGTTGTGTAGCATTGTCATCGATGTCCATGATGGCTTACCAAATAAGTGGTAGCACAGGCTCAAATTTTGTTTTACGACAAGTATGTCAATACTGTATTTAGCTGGATATACAGATGGTAGCACTTAGATTGAAACTACAGTGGCTTGATTTTCTAAGAACATAAAACGACATTGACCGGAAAAAAGCACCACCCACTTGTTTATGTTGGATCTTCTTCTTTGTTTTCTTTCTTACCAAAACTTACGAGACATGGGTGGGGTGAGATGTTGCTGTGGTTCAAACCAACATTGTTACTATTGTCCACATGGTCTCATTTATTATCAAGTCGCATCTTTTCCATATCAAGACAACATCTTTCATAGGTGTAGTAAAAATTGTGTAGCATATTTAGTTTCAATTTGATGATGAACTTAGTTAGTGCAAAGATCCAAAACCAAATCTGTTTCAATCACATGTTGACATTGCCACTTCCTAGTTTAGATTACAATCAAGAGTTAGAAATTAGAATGCATGGAAGAGGACAATAGGGTCCACATAAGTTGTTTTTACCTTCTGCCAATGAACAGTACACAAACTATTGTGCAGGAAAAAGATTGAAAAGCTTCACCTCCACTATCCTTATTTTATAAAGTAAATCTTTTTTTGTGTCTGATTATTTGTTTTTATCCTGCTAACCTGTATGTCTGTATATACATATTGATGCATCTTCTTAGAAGGGCCCTGGTTTAAATAAGCTGTATTGAAAGAATTTTGTTTATAATTTGAGGTGAACATTCATTTTCTTAAATTATACAGTACATAATGATGTTGAAAGATGAATGTTTATATCTTGATGCAATCTGTTACTCTAATAATCTTTTGTTTTCTACGCTATGCAGCTATGTTTTTTTTATGCTAATTATCATTTTTTTGTGTGAAGGAGCACTAGGGAAAGTACACCTTGTAGCTTTATAAGGGACTCAAATGCCGTTACCACCCCTGGTTCTAGTACAAGGCCTACAACCCAACATGCTGCTAACCGCATAATTCAGAATTCCATACAGAGGATTATGCCTTCTGCACAGGAGATCGAGGATTTCTTTGCTCGTCATGCACTGGAGCAGCAATGCCGTTTTTCTGAAAAGTAAGTTTGTTTGACTGTGGACTTTGACCTGTTGACTTAATTGACCAGAGGTTTGTTACATAAAAAGTATAATTATTTTGGATTCTCATTTGTTCGACTCAATGCAGGTACAACTTTGATGTCGTGAATGAAAAGCCACTTCAAGGGCGTTATGAATGGGTCAAAGTGCAACCCTAGATGCAGGTGGATATATAACATTGCAGGATAACATCAACATCATAGTTTGAAGATAAAAAGCTAGGATTAATGATGTCTAGTAGGATGTAAAGAGGAAGCATAAGAGTTGTGTAATCTAATGATCTCTCTAAAATAACAGGGCTGATGAATTACACACTAACATATTTAGGGTAGAATGGACGAAAAACAATTTCACCTTTTTTCTAGATTTGCAAGTCATAAATAATTGCTAGGGTTCGTGTTCATTAGGTGTAATCGTTGAAAAATATGCATGTTGGATGATTTAATGGTGGTCATCGAAAAGCTGATATTAAGTGTTAAGTTACAATATGGTTTCTGATCTATGATACCAGTATTGATAATCAAGTTAGCTGTCTATTTTTTTTTCTTTCTTTTCTATTTTTTTGATTTTATATTTTGCCAGTTATTGCTGGTGTGTTATGTTCAGAGTTATTATATGAATATATGGTTATTGTATTTTCAAGTGCCGTCTATAGTCATTTTATAGTATTTGGATACATTGTTAAAACGGTTGTGATGATCTGAAACAACTTATGCTGTGTAAACACTTTTGTTCTCATATGGTTGGTTATTTCACTCGTTTATGTCTCATATTCACTAGGAAAAGTATGTGTCATGTGTATAACGTTTTCTAAATTATATGGTGAAGTGGTGAGTTAAGTCTTGTGGTGATGAAAGCCTGAAAAAGGTGAGAAATATTGCACATGTGAGTTCATCACTCAGTCAGTACTACTCTTACAGAGTTGAAATTTTTACCCAGATTCCTTCAGTTTTTACTTTTTATGCAGCATCTAGCATTCATGATAGTGTTTAAAACTTGGTCAGTGAGAGTACAGTATCCAATAGAAAAAGTTAATCTTAACTCAACACCATGGACAGATCACTAGATCTGGTAACAGTAAGAGCACTAGGTGTCAAAACGAGGTTAAGGTTCGTCGTCGTGCCACCTCAGCGCCACATCAGCATCCCATTTTTTCACAACTAACCACAACAAACCCCCTCCCCACTCATAACAAAAATCAACCTCTTCATTTAGGGCCTACCACTACCACTTTATTTTTTTTATTCAATTTTCCAAATAAACTAAATACATTTCATTCAAAATAAACTAAATACATTAACATTTTTTATTAAAAACAAAAAAAAAAAAAAACAACAACAAAACAAAACAATTAAAACATATACCCACCTGCACATTTCCAGCCCAATTCAAGCCCATTTCCAACCTATAGAAAAAGAATAATAATAATAAAAAAATAGAAATCATCTTCTTCTTCATCTATTTTCTGCACACACTCTCTCACACACACACACACACACACAATATATATATTGAAAAAGAAAATAAAATAAAAAACAACGGATATAAAATAAGAAACTTTGTGTCAGGAAACTCACTCGTCGTGCCCACGATTTGCTTGCCAACAACGAGCCTCGACGAGACACCCCGGTGTCACAACGAGCCTCGACGAGATGCCAGGGTGGACGACGAAGGGCGAAGACGAGCCCACACCGGGTGCTCTAAGCTGTAAGAAATATACCCCTGTTAAAGTAATAAGAGTCTCACCATACTGCCATGCATATTTATTTATCAAAAGGGATGTGATTTGCATACTCCATGAATTAATTGGAACATTCAAAAGTATTACGTCTTGACATTTATTAAAAGCACCAAAAACTTCTACTTATTTTTACCTTGAGATGTACATATATATATTTTTTTCCCGCAAACTTGTATACATCTTGAATCTTAAACGTTTATTTCAAGTTAGACTCGAACCTTTAATGGTTGAGAGATATCTTGAATGCGCATTGATACGGCTAGACAAAGGTACGTCTTGGTGTGTGTTTGACCTCTTTAAGAATGGACCTGAAAATCAATTTTGGATCTCCGATTCCAGTGAACAAAGATGGGTTCACATAAAGTTGGCTACATTAATGGTGGCGGTTAATGTCCATATTGAACGATCTTGAGATGGAATGAGAATGCGACCACACTGCAATTAAAACGTCAACAACTTGCCGTCATGTCCAACTCATTTCTTCACTCTACCTAAAGGATAACCATAATTGTAATCTTGTAGGCCACTTCTAGATTATGGTATGATTCTCGTATCAACTGGTGTCACAAGCACGCATGAGCTGCCATCAGCAATATTGGTTGAAGATTAATTAATTACTACTATACTACAGACCATCAATTTAACTCATATTGGCATATGTTAAATGACCATACAGGGATTCGACATGCAAAATGGTTTGCACTTACGTACGATGAAGTGAAGTTTGTGATAGAGTCTTGGACTTCGTTTAACTTGTATAAGATTTCTGTTGTTCATGTCTCCTATAAGCTTCTTATTCTGGAACGAAGTACCTAGTTTTTTGTTTCAAATATTCAGTTTCTATATATAAAGTAGCTAAAATAAAACTGATTAGTTATGTTAATCTTACATGTAAATATGTCCGTCCGATTTTTCTTCTTCAAATCTAACAGTTGATTAAGTATCCAATTACCAGTTTTACCACACCTTCATATACACACAACACTATCTCGTTCAAATTTTGTTCTTTAATCAGAATTCCCGTTAAAGAACACATACAAATGAGTAGCAGATTGAAGTTGTTCAAAGGTTTTAAATGTCGACTAACGCGAATACACACAACACTATCTCGTTGATTAAGTATCCAATTACCAGTTTTACCACACCTTCATATACACACAACACTATCTCGTTCAAATTTTGTTCTTTAATCAGAATTCCCGTTAAAGAACACATACAAATGAGTAGCAGATTGAAATTGTTCAAAGGTTTTAAATGTCGACTAACGCGAATACATCAATCCGGTAATCATTTAAGCATTGTATTATGCATGAAGTAGATGGGGCTTTCTAACTATGAATATGGGCCTGGAAGATTCTGGATATGGGCTTACAATATAAGAATTTAATGGCCTGTTACAAGGCTCAATCATTTCGTTTATATATCAATTATCAAGATTACAAAAGAACAAGGAGCGGGCTCTGTTGGCGTATGTGTCCGGACGTCCTGTGGTCCGGAGGACCCAGCGTCCGGAGGACCCATCCTTTTATCCGAACCAGCTATTATCCAACAGGTAAAGTGATTAACCGTGTCAGCGCCGCCACCCAGATTTCATGGGATTTCCTTACCACGTGGCCTGACACCTACTAGATAGGGTGGCCGTAGGCCTGCCATGCCTAGACCCAGGTTCCAAGGTTGGGATAGTATAAATACCCAATTCATTATCCTCTGCTCATTCTCACGCCGGAGCTTGGTCCCGGGACAACACCCGGGGAGAGGCTAACGCGTGTTGTTCATTGTGCAGGAAGGATCTATTCTTTTCCTTCGGATCATCTGCTTGAAGCTCAGACTTCCGGACTAGGACCGGGCATCAAGATTTTGCTTCAACAAATTGGCGCCATCCGTGGGACCCGCTATTCATTCTACCGGATAACTGAATGATGGACGTCCCAGAAACACCACCACCGGGACCCCCTCCTCCACCGGATCAAGGAGGCGGGAGCGGGGTCACGAATAATCCACCACCCGGAATACCAGAGCAAATACAAGCCCATGTGGCTTCCTTAGAAGCTCTCATCAAGAAGTATAAAGCGACAGGGGCCAGTGCAATCAAACCCATCCGATTGTCATTTGGGGACGACGAGGAGGAGCCGGAGAAATTGACCGGGCTAGACCTTAAGGATGATTTTAGTAAGCCCCATAAAGAGGTGGCTAGGTTTCCTTTCACTAGGAGGATTGTGGAGTTTGCCGGCCCCAAATACACCATGCCAAGTAACTTGAAGTTATATGATGGATCCGCCGACCCGGACGATCACATTAACCGTTTTGTAAGGTCGGCAAATCAAGGAGAGTGGCCGATGCCAGTATGGTGCCGAATGTTCCAACAGACCATGGACGGGGCTGCACAAGGTTGGTTCAGCAATCTGGAACCAGGGAGCATCGATAGTTGGGATGACATAAGGGAACAGTTCACCACAAGGTTTGCTCTACGACAAAAGAATATAAAAGATCCTACGGAAATCACCAGGATAACTAGAAGAGCAAACGAGACATTACCGGATTTTAAGGAACGTTGGACTGATGAAGCCAGCCGAATACCGGGAGTCCCAGAGTTGATGAAGATATCGGCATTCATGAATGCCCACCGATGTCCGAATTTGGCCAAGAAGTTCTCCGACCAAGTCCCGAAAACTATCAAGGAAATGATGACCCGGGTGGACGATTATGTTCGGTCAGAAGAAGCGTATAAGAGTACTGAGTTGCTGAAGGGATAAGCACATGAGTCATACAGAGGGGAAATCCCTTGGCAATGAGAGATCGAACTCCTAGAGGTGGATTCAATGATAGAAGGAGAAGCGACCGACGACCCTGGGAAAGAAACGACTATAGGAAAAGGGAGGCCTATTCCCCATACGTCGCTCCAAAAGTGGACGCTCGTCCTCGTAATGAGTTTAGACGCAATGAATCCAACAAACCTGACAACCAGCGTGCCATGCTCTCAGTTTTATCCAAGCAGCCCAAGGAAATATTGGCTACTTAGCACCACTTGAACCTACCCCCTCCACCACCTCTGCAGGGAAAGCCGAGTAAAGAAAACGAAGACAGATTCTGTGAATATCATGGAGAGAAAGGGCATTTGACTAATGACTGTTTTCACTTAAAGAAATAGTTGGAGATGGCCCTCGAGTCTGGGAAGTTGGATCACTTGGTGAAAAATGTGCAACAAAGGGGAAGAGAGAAACCGAGAGGTCACAATGGGAAGGGAAAGGTGATCAACATGGTCAATCATTATATGGGAGTTCGGAAGAGGAAGGCCAGGTTCTATGATGAAGACTGGATGAATGTTCCCATAACTTTTCCCCGGATACCTGCAGAGGACTTTTCCGAGGAACCGTTAATCTTGGAAGTGGAAATAGAAGGATACTTAGCCCGGAGGGTTTTTGTGGACGAAGGCGCCTCGGTCCAAGTAATGTACGAACACTGCTTTAATAACCTGTGTCTTTCCATTCAATCCAGGTTACAGGAAACAAGCTCGCCGTTGGTAGGGTTTGCCAGAGAGGTCATCCAACCTTTGGGGAAGATTGAATTGGAAGTACATTTTGGAGATTGATATGTGTCTAAATACACATATATTTTATACTGTTTAAACCCACAAAAACAACCAAAAACACACAAATGACTCACAAAATGTTATAAATATCATTTAAATGTGTTTTATGTGATTCAGTACAAAGATTGAAAAACAAGTGAAAATGATCAATTTCACAACAATTGTCATTTTCATCCCCTCGGTTACTCAAATTGTCAAAACTAGTCCCTAAAAGTTTTAAATGAATGAAAAGTCAACTTAAGTCCTTGGGAAATCAAAAATGTTCACAAAACATCCCTGGATAAAAGTTTACACAAAATGGCAATTTTTACCCCTCAAGTTACAAAATTGGCAAAAATAGTCCCTGGGTATTCAAAACTTGGAATTTTACAAATAATACCCTTGTACTATGCATGATTGAAAAGTTGGAACATTTTGATAAACTTTTGGGAAATTACACTTTTAGTCCCTCAAAATCCAAAAATGACAATTAAGGTCCTTTTAACTTTCAAAATGAAATTTTATGCAAAAAAGGGTCCTTGTTTTATCAAAGTATGGCAGGTTTGGTCCTTGTGAGAGCATTGGAAAAAGTTCAATATCAGTCCCTCATGTTTGGATAAGTTACATATTTGGTCCTTGTGCTTATTCTTAACCAAACGGACCTTATACCAAATCCAAGCCCAATAACCCTTGGCCCAATACCACATGACCCGGCCATTTTGATATCACCAACGGTCAACCAAAGTCAAAACAAGAGAAAACGCGCCAAAAAGCAATCTGTAGCATCCCTCTTCAACCTCTGTATACCTCAAAACCATGACTGGTTTTCCCACATTTTCAACACCCTCTCCATACCATGTCCCCTCCACCTTCACTAACAACCAAAACCCATTAATTGATTGAAACCAACTAATTAATAGCTCTAACCTGCTAAAGATGAAATTGGCGCCAAAAATCCAAGTGTATGGTTATGATGAGTTAGAGTAATCCAAAGGTGGAAGGTGGGAAACAATCAGGGAAGTGAGAGAAGCTGTTTGGGTATAAAAGAAAGAAGAAAAGCAGAGGAAAAGACACTTTGGCCTTAAGCCTTAGTCACGTAGTTATAGTTTTTATTGCTTTCCTAGTTAAAAATGTCTTTTAAGCTTTCAAATGTTGTAATTTACTTTAAATTAGTGTAATGAAATGTTCTTTCCAGTTTAATGTCAAGTTAATTTCAGTTTCATGATTTTGCTCAATTTCCTTTAATTTTTAAGTCATCTTAATTTCAAGTTAAATAGTTGCTTGATGGATTCTATAAGCCATATAAGCTGATGACAAAGCTTTAAAGCTTTTAGAAACTTAAAAACAGCTATAGTCTTTAAAATTCAGAAAAATCAAGAAAATCAATGAAAAAATCAAAAATAGTGAGTTGAGAAGGAAGAAGGTGAAGAAGGGTTGAAATTTGATTGTAAGGGATATTAGGAGCTTAATGGGAAGCTATTGGGTGTAACCTTGTCCTTTGAATCTTGATTCTCAGTTTGAGCCATCTTGTAAGCAAATTTCTCAATTTTTGCATATTATCTGCTTTTCTTGTTTTGTTTGCTTTGATTCTCATGTTTTCTTGTTTATTTGATGCTAGTTAATGATTTTAAAGCTTAATATTAGGTGTTTATGTTTTGGAACTCATTGTGGCTTGGAATCACATTGTGACTGCCAAAATATTTGCTTTTGAAAATCCTAGACCTAGACTCTTGTGACTATTTGTTTAGGTTGAAAAAGGTTTGGTTTGACACACTAAAACCTCTGGATTTGATAAATCTTGATTACACAAATGATGTTATGAAAAGTCCAATTTAATCTCTTTTAAGGGCTGTTTGGATGTGTTGATACATGAAAGCATTCTTGTTGTGTTGTTAGTTGTTGTTGTTTCATATCACTTAAGTGTATAATAGATCAGTGTAGTTATATAAACCAGTCCTTATTTTACAAAAAAGTCAAAATGATCTTTATTCTTAATCTACTACTTAACTGTTATAAATTTAGAATGTATAATCATACATATTATCTTTAAAGTTGTTTATCTAGCATAAATTAATCTCATATTAGCTTAATACATCATATTAGATTATCTAGGATCATTAGAAGTTCATTTAAGTCAAACCTTAATGTTCTTATAAAAAGTCAATTTTCAATTAAGTCGATTTTGAATAAACTTAGAAATTTTATTGTGTCTTTGTTATTTAATTTCAAGTTCTGTGCTTTTGGTATGTTTTAGATGTGTTGCTAATATAGCTTATTATATTTTTGTTTATCTTGGAATGTCATGTTTTAGTGCTTAATTTTTAGCTTATTTGTGCCTAGTTATGCCCTGCACCACAGGTTTAGGTGTCAAGTTCATGAGCTTGCAGAAGCTTCATGACTTGACCCTAGCTTATGTACTTGGTTTCTTTATGTTGCCTGTGTGGCCTATTTGTTGTATGTCTGTTTACTTTTCAATTTTTAGCTTATTCAGATAGCTTAATTTAACTCCTTATTTTGTCCCATTTACTCCTTCCACTGAAGCAAACAGTGGAAGTGGAGTTGGTTTCCATAGCTCATGGAAAGTTCCCCACCAAGCTTGAGCTTGTGAATTTTGGCTTCTTATTAAGCTATCTATTCATACTCAATGTCTTAGTGCTGGTTGAGCTCTCATGAGCTTATGTAACTAGTCTTTAGAGTTTGATGTTTGCCCATTCACAACAATGGACTGCTTATGCAGTCCATTTACACCATTTCCTTCAAGCTCTCATAAGCCCATTAGTGATCACTAGCCTGTGTGGTTTGGTTTTTTAGGAAGCCTAGCAAGCCAACCTTTTGATCATGTGCTTATATCCAAGCTTGTGGCTCATTCACTAGGGCTGCAACATGTACTTGTTTTGTCCCAAACTCAGATTCACTGACCCAGCTGAAATGAGCAGTGGTCCGTACCATCTTCATAAGCCTCTCAAAAGCTCATCAGTGGGTCCCACTTGATGAGCTTTGGCTTTTGGAAAGCCAACCACCAACTTGCTACCCCAATTCCTATTTTGCCCTTTTAAGCTTAAACTCTTAGCTTAATTTGTCATTCAAAAGGTATGCATGTCTGTTGGTATCTAGTTGTATGGATAAGCTTATTAGCTTATTGCTAGCTTATAGGTTATTGCCAGTGCACATTCTTGTACATACTTGTCCATATAGCTTGTACACATATATTTTTCCCTTTTATTTCCTGTGGGGAGCTTATTACAGGTTTTAGAGGCCTCAATTCCATCCAAGTCAAGCCAAAAGCTTGATTGTCTAAACCATAAGCTCACACCATTTTGTCCAATTTTCTTGTTTATAATGCCCCATTGGACTTGTTTTTACCTTATTTTATCTTTTGTTTTCTGTTTAAAGCTCTTTTCAAGCTTATATGAGCTTGAGCTCCAAATGTCAAGCCAAAAGCTTAACTGTTGGGCTCATTAGCTCATGCTTTGCTTATTTCTTAGTTTGTATAGTTGTGTTTTCATTTAATATGTTTAATATTAGTATATATATTTAGTCCAGAAAAAGAAAAGCCAAAAAGATCATTTTTAAGCTAAGTAATAGCTTATACTTAAAAGCTTATTTGCTTAGTAGCTTATTTTTGTTAATAATATATAGTTTTTATATTTTTCCTAGCTTCTTTTATTTATTTTAGAATTATGTATAAAGTTTCAGATTTTTCTTTGCTTGTTTAATATTTTTTATAAATCAGTTTTAGTTTTTAATACATAATAATAGTAAATAATTAATAATAAATAGAATAATTGTGTAAAAAATACATTTTCAGTTTCTAAATTCATTTTATGATATTTTAGATTTTTAAGATTCTTTATTTCATTTATTTAAGTTAATTTTAGATTTTCTTATTATTTAATTCATTATAAATACATTTAATTCATTTTTAGTTAATATTAATTAATTTAATAGTGTGAAAATTTATTTTTACTTTCTAATAATTTTCTTATCTTTTTAGGATTCTAAAAATATAATTTTCACATTTGTGGGAGTTGTATTGGACTGAATTCACATTTTTATTTTTGTACGTTTACATAAAATTTAGTAAACGTGAGTTTTTAGATTTTAATCGGTTAAACAATTGTAAAAATAGAATTAAAATGACTTCAAATTTTTATAAGTTTTAATTTCTTAGTATAATTATTTATTTTCCTTTTCCTGTTTTATTTTGTTTGTGTAATTATTACATATGTAAACATGTATTTGTTGTTTTAGTTTTTAAGTTTTCTTATACTTTTAATATTTGTAAATTATAGTTTAATATTTTAATTTTATTTAATTTGCATTTAAGTCGCTAAGACTTGTAAATCCCTACTATAGTTATAGTCGTTTTAACGTTTACGTTTAGTAACGACGTTTGTATATCTTTTACGTTTTTTAGGTTTCTGATTGTACGCTTTAACGACATAGCTGTGATGAGCTATTACTATTCACATTAAGTGTTAGTCAATCAGATTCCTGTCTTTGTACATTTTTGATCTTATCATTTTATCACACACCGTTGTATTCGAATATCACCTCACCAGGACATAAACGATCCAAGGATATTTTAATCTTTGGTTAACTTGCATTTCTCTCCGGCTGTCGCCTTTATCATCTGTTACGGTTGACCGTTCACAAGCGGTTGATAAGTGTGACGGAGAAATAAAGAAGATAGTTCGAGTGAATCAAATTTTTGCCGCTGTGCCGAGGTGAAGTCATGCGTAACGTACTTGTGTTTTATATCTATCCTTTGTATATATTATAATATAATATATTTCAGATTTCAAAAACAATATAAAATACAAAAACATTTTTTCCATTACACACAACTTGCCCAGTTTGATAAGTCCCTCAGTTACAACATTTGGTTGTTGGTGTTTAGTTGGCTGAAATTGCTGCACTGACCAGATTCCCTTCGAGGGCGGTTGTAAGGAATTTTCTCTCTTTTGTACATATATATATAAAACTTCAAAAATACAAAAATATTTTCCATTTCTTTTTATATAATCAAAAATTAAAAAGATTCTTCTCGCTCTTTCTAAGTTTCTTTCTAAGATTCTTAGACTCATCTTAAGTGATGAATATTCATAATTCTGTGAGTGGCAATCCCACTCCAATTTCTCACCCATTCTTTGAGTGGCAATCCCACCAGTTTCCCCATGAACAATTCAATTCGGGGTCAAGTCAAGCTAGTGACTTGGTTATCAAAAACAAGCCACACTATATGGGTTTTCACCCATATTTCTGTCTTCTTTCTCTGTTCTACCACCCTAGTGTGGGGGGGTTGCCCCACATGTTGTGTATATATGCAAGTAAAAAAAAAAAAAAAAAAAAAAAACTTTGAAAATTGTAAATGCAGAAAAAAAAAAAAAATTGTTGTGTTACCCCATTTAGTTTTGAATATTGAGGACAATATTCATTTCTAAGTGTGGGGAAATTCGCGAATTTGATCATAAATGTACCATTTTAGTCTCTTTTTCCCCAAAATGGCCAAATTTAAAATTTTTTTAGTGGAAGTACTATGTACTAAACACAACAAATGGTAATCACCCAATGTCTAACACACAAAAGGATTGGCTAATCCAGGAGCAAACGGCTCTTGGTAAAGAATTCTCAAATCCGTTTATATGGCTTGCAATTTGCCCAAAATTGTATGGTTTTCAACTCACCATATCCTAAAAGTGAAGAGTTGGCTAGCCCGCAAGATTATGGCTTGTGGTAAAGGCAGTGGAAAATCCATAATTGGTAATCAACTCACCAAAGATAATATTGATAATTTATCTAAGAGTTGGCTAGTCCGGGGTACGCTTCTGGTAAAGACACATCAAATCCGTTATGACTTATGATTTGCTCAACATCATTTGGTTATCAGTGTACCAAGGTTCTTACTTGAACTGAAACATTTGGCTACTCCGGAAGTGATGGCTTTTGGTAAAGAGTTTTTAAATCCATTAAAATCTCAAATCATTGCTAGGGACTAGCAATATCTCAGTGTGGGGGATTTGATATGTGTCTAAATACACATATATTTTATACTGTTTAAACCCACAAAACAACCAAAAACACACAAATGACTCACAAAATGTTATAAATATCATTTAAATGTGTTTTATGTGATTCAGGTACAAAAGATTGAAAAACAACTGAAAATGATCAATTTCACAACAATTGTCATTTTCACCCCTGGTTACTCAAATTGTCAAAACTAGTCCCTAAAAGTTTTAAATGAATGAAAAGTCAACTTAAGTCCTTGGGAAATCAAAAATGTTCACAAAACATCCCTGGATAAAAGTTTACACAAAATGGCAATTTTTACCCCTCAAGTTACAAAATTGGCAAAATAGTCCCTGGTATTCAAAACTTGGAATTTTACAAATAATACCCTTGTACTATGCATGATTGAAAAGTTGGAACATTTTGATAAACTTTTGGGAAATTACACTTTTAGTCCCTCAAAAATCCAAAAATGACAATTAAGGTCCTTTTAACTTTCAAAATGAAATTTTATGCAAAAAGGGTCCTTGTTTTATCAAAGTATGGCAGGTTTGGTCCTTGTGAGAGCATTGGAAAAAGTTCAATATCAGTCCCTCATGTTTGGATAAGTTACATATTTGGTCCTTGTGCTTATTCTTAACCAAACGGACCTTATACCAAATCCAAGCCCAATAACCCTTGGCCCAATACCACATGACCCGGCCATTTTGATATCACCAACGGTCAACCAAAGTCAAAACAAGAGAAAAACGCGCCAAAACAGGCACTGTAGCATCCCTCTTCAACCTCTCAGATACCTCAAAACCATGACTGGTTTTCCCACATTTTCAACACCCTCTCCATACCATGTCCCCTCCACCTTCACTAACAACCAAAACCCATTAATTGATTGAAACCAACTAATTAATAGCTCTAACCCCTAAAGATGAAATTGGCGCCAAAAATCCAAGTGTATGGTTATGATGAGTTAGAGTAATCCAAAGGCTGGAAGGTGGTGGGAAACAATCAGGGAAGTGAGAGAAGCTTCTGTTTGGGTATAAAGAAAGAAGAAGCAGAGGAAAAGACACTTTGGCCTTAAGCCTTAGTCACGTAGTTATAGTTTTTATTGCTTTCCTAGTTAAAAATGTCTTTTAAGCTTTCAAATGTTGTAATTTACTTTAAATTAGTGTAATGAAATGTTCTTTCCAGTTTAATGTCAAGTTAATTTCAGTTTCATGATTTTGCTCAATTTCCTTTAATTTTCAAGTCATCTTAATTTCAAGTTAAATAGTTGCTTGATGGATTCTATAAGCCATATAGTGATGACAAAGCTTTAAAGCTTTTAGAAACTTAAAAATGCTATAGTCTTTAAAATTCAGAAAAATCAAGAAAATCAATGAAAAAAATCAAAAATAGTGAGTTGAGAAGGAAGAAGGTGAAGAAGGGTTGAAATTTGATTGTAAGGGATATTAGGAGCTTAATGGGAAGCTATTGGGTGTAACCTTGTCCTTTGAATCTTGATTCTCAGTTTGAGCCATCTTGTAAGCAAATTTCTCAATTTTTGCATATTACTGTTTTACTGTTTTGTTTGCTTTGATTCTCATGTTTTCTTGTTTATTTGATGCTAGTTAATGATTTTAAAGCTTAATATTAGGTGTTTATGTTTTGGAACTCATTGTGGCTTGGAATCACATTGTGACTGCCAAAATATTTGCTTTTGAAAATCCTAGACCTAGACTCTTGTGACTATTTGTTTAGGTTGAAAAAGGTTTGGTTTGACACACTAAAACCTCTGGATTTGATAAATCTTGATTACACAGTCAGATGTTATGAAAAGTCCAATTTAATCTCTTTTAAGGGCTGTTTGGATGTGTTGATACATGAGCGTCCGTCTTGTTGTGTTGTTAGTTGTTGTTGTTTCATATCACTTAAGTGTATAATAGATCAGTGTAGTTATATAAACCAGTCCTTATTTTACAAAAAAGTCAAAATGATCTTTATTCTTAATCTACTACTTAACTGTTATAAATTTAGAATGTATAATCATACATATTATCTTTAAAGTTGTTTATCTAGCATAAATTAATCTCATATTAGCTTAATACATCATATTAGATTATCTAGGATCATTAGAAGTTCATTTAAGTCAAACCTTAATGTTCTTATAAAAAGTCAATTTTCAATTAAGTCGATTTTGAATAAACTTAGAAATTTTATTGTGTCTTTGTTATTTAATTTCAAGTTCTGTGCTTTTGGTATGTTTTAGATGTGTTGCTAATATAGCTTATTATATTTTTGTTTATCTTGGAATGTCATGTTTGAGTGCTTAATTTTAGCTTATTTGTGCCTAGTTATGCCCTCACACAGGTTTAGGTGTCAAGTTCATGAGCTTGCAGAAGCTTCATGACTTGACCCTAGCTTATGTACTTGGTTTCTTTATGTTGCCTGTGTGGCCTATTTGTTGTATGTCTGTTTACTTTTCAATTTTTAGCTTATTCAGATAGCTTAATTTAACTCCTTATTTTGTCCCATTTACTCCTTCCATGAAGCAAAACAGTGGAAGTGGAGTTGGTTTCCATAGCTCATGGAAAGTTCCCCACCAAGCTTGAGCTTGTGAATTTTGGCTTCTTATTAAGCTATCTATTCATACTCAATGTCTTAGTGCTGGTTGAGCTCTCATGAGCTTATGTAACTAGTCTTTAGAGCTTGATGTTTGCCCATTCACAACAATGGACTGCTTATGCAGTCCATTTACACCATTTCCTTCAAGCTCTCATAAGCCCATTAGTGATCACTAGCCTGTGTGGTTTGGTTTTTTAGGAAGCCTAGCAAGCCAACCTTTTGATCATGTGCTTATATCCAAGCTTGTGGCTCATTCACTAGGGCTGCAACATGTACTTGTTTTGTCCCAAAACTCAGATTCACTGACCAGCTTGAGCTGAGCAGTGGTCGGTACCATCTTCATAAGCCTCTCAAAAGCTCATCGGGCAATCCCACTTGATGAGCTTTGGCTTTTGAAAGCCAACTAGCTCGCTTGCTACCCCATTCCTATTTTGCCCTTTTAAGCTTAAACTCTTAGCTTAATTTGTCATTCAAAAGGTATGCATGTCTGTTTGGTACTGCAGTGTATTGGATAAGCTTATTAGCTTATTGCTAGCTTATAGGTTATTGCAAGGCACATTCTTGTACATACTTGTCCATATAGCTTGTACACATATATTTTTCCCTTTTATTTCCTGTGGGGAGCTTATTACAGTGTTTTAGAGGCTCAATTCCATCCAAGTCAAGCCAAAAGCTTGATTGTCTAAACCATAAGCTCACACCATTTCTGTCCAATTTTCTTGTTTATAATGCCCCATTGGACTTGTTTTTACCTTATTTTATCTTTTGTTTTCTCTTTAAAGCTCTTTTCAGCTTATATCTTGAGCTCCAACAGTCAAGCCAAAAGCTTAACTGTTGGGCTCATTAGCTCATGCTTTGCTTATTTCTTAGTTTGTATAGTTGTGTTTTCATTTAATATGTTTAATATTAGTATATATATTTAGTCCAGAAAAAGAAAAGCCAAAAAGATCATTTTTAAGCTAAGTAATAGCTTATACTTAAAAAAAGCTTATTTGCTTAGTAGCTTATTTTTGTTAATAATATATAGTTTTTATATTTTTCCTAGCTTCTTTTATTTATTTTAGAATTATGTATAAAGTTTCAGATTTTTCTTTGCTTGTTTAATATTTTTTATAAATCAGTTTTAGTTTTTAATACATAATAATAGTAAATAATTAATAATAAATAGAATAATTGTGTAAAAAATACATTTTCAGTTTCTAAATTCATTTTATGATATTTTAGATTTTTAAGATTCTTTATTTCATTTATTTAAGTTAATTTTAGATTTTCTTATTATTTAATTCATTATAAATACATTTAATTCATTTTTAGTTAATATTAATTAATTTAATAGTGTGAAAATTTATTTTTACTTTCTAATAATTTTCTTATCTTTTTAGGATTCTAAAAATATAATTTTCACATTTGTGGGAGTTGTATTGGACTGAATTCACATTTTTATTTTTGTACGTTTACATAAAATTTAGTAAACGTGAGTTTTTAGATTTTAATCGGTTAAACAATTGTAAAAAGAAATTAAAATGACTTCAAATTTTTATAAGTTTTAATTTCTTAGTATAATTATTTATTTTCCTTTTCCTGTTTTATTTTGTTTGTGTAATTATTACATATGTAAACATGTATTTGTTGTTTTAGTTTTTAAGTTTTCTTATACTTTTAATATTTGTAAATTATAGTTTAATATTTTAATTTTATTTAATTTGCATTTAAGTCGCTAAGACTTGTAAATCCCTACTATAGTTATAGTCGTTTTAACGTTTACGTTTTAGTAACGTACGTTTGTATATCTTTTACGTTTTTTAGGTTTCGATTGTACGTTTAACGACATAGCCGTGACAGAGCTATTACCATTCACATTAAGTGTTAGTCAATCAGATTCCTGTCTTTGTACATTCTTGATCTTATCATTTTATCACACAGTCGTTGTATTCAGGATATCACGCCTCACCAGGACATAAACGATCCAAGGATATTTTAATCTTTGGTTAACTTGCATTTCTCTCCCGGGCTGTCGCCCTTTTATCATCTGTTACGGTTGACCGTTCACAAGCGGTTGATAAGTGTGACGGAGAAATAAAAGAAGATAGTTCAGGAGTGAATCAGAGATCACGGTTTATTTAGGACAATTATGATGAAATTCACGGTCGTAAGGTCACCCTTACCATACAATGTGATATTAGGAAGGTCAGGTTTAAGGGAATTAAGAGCCATACCCTCAACCATTCACGCTATAATGAAGTTCCCCACACCAGGAGGAATAGCTACCTTGGTCACTAAAAAGGCAGTTGTCATGGAGTGTAGGAGATTGGAAGAAATGCATGATACCAGAGAAAGCTATCCTGAGAAAGGAGAAGCAGAGGTGGTGAACCAGGAAATGCAGGAGGAACTAAGACTGACGGAAGACATATTGGTTAACGCAGCATACCCTGAGTAGCATGTGACGATAGGAACTAACTTCTCCCGGGAGTGTCGAAAACAACTCATTGAGCTGTTGAGAAAGAACAAAGATGTGTTCGCTTGGGAGCCGGCGGACATGACCGGGGTACCCATGCGTCTTATTCAGCACTCCCTCAATGTAAACGTTTCGGACACCCCGGTTGTTTAGAAAAGAAGGACGTTCTCTCAGGAGAAAAATCAAGTAGTCACAAGGGAAGTAGAGGAATGGGTGAAAGCCGGAATAGTTCGTCCGGTAAGGTACCCGACGTGGCTATCTAACCCAGTATTGGTGAAGAAATGTGACGGAAGTTGGAGGATGTGCATCAACTTCAAAAACCTCAACTCCTCGTGTCCCAAAGATTACTACCCCTTACCGGAGATTTATTGGAAGATCGAATCCGTCATGGGGTACAAATACAAATGCTTCCTCGATGCCTATAAGGGTTACCACCAAATTTAGATGGATAGGGATGATGAGGAAAATACGGCTTTTTATACGGAGCAAGGGACATATTGTTACACTAAAATGCCGTTTGGTTTAAAGAATGCAGGGGCAAGGTATCAGCTGCTAGTGGATTCAGCCTTTCAATCACAAATAGTCAGAAATTTGGAAGCATATGTGGATGATATGGTTATAAAAACTAAGACTGAACGAGAGATGATAGCGAACATCGCCGAGACCTTCGATAACCTTCGGCGAATAAATATGAAACTGAATCCGAGAAAATGTTCATTCGGTGTAGAAGAAGGCAAGTTCCTTGGTTACTGATTGTACAATAAATTGCACTACCAGGCTTCAATGGTGATCGAAGGTATGAGGGGTGTATGTTCCAGCCAAGATTGTCTTTCACCTGAGAATAAGAAATACGAAGACACTACGTTAAGTGATTACGCAGGGGTTGGACCCTGCGAACCACCTCTGGCGTGAGAGTAAGTATGAGTTATGGTTGTATATGTGTTTGTAAGTAAAGAGATGAGTGTTAAGTGAGCTTACCATAATCCTCTGCCCGTCCAACCTATTTATAGTGGAAGAAATAGGGTTGAGGGCACCTCTGTGCAAATGTCGGAGAACATGGGGGCGTCCCATGTTTGTGGGTAACCGCTAGGGCTTAGTGACCCACGTTCTCAAACTTGGCGGGAAAGCCAGGAAAGAGAGGGAGATCGTGGGTTTGACCAAGACAGGAAGTTCTCCTATCCGTGCTCCTTCGTCAACCATACCCCGAAGGGCTTAAGGCTTCAAATGGCGAATTCCCCATAGGTAACCTTTGTGTGTACGAATGGTTTGACGCCCACGAACATTCAAGAGACCTAACTGGGCCTTCATTCAAGGGCTTCGACACATCTCGAAGGGGGTCCGTCGAGTTGTTCGGAGGGTACATCATCAAGCCCCCCAGTCGAAAGTGATGCATATGAACGAGGAGGCATTGCTTTCGACTTCATCCTGTGAAGAAATCAGCCGTTCGTTGCAACGCTCATCGTAAACAAGATTAGTATGCCATACCGCGCGCATTTAATGGTAACTAAATCCATTTAACTACCCGCTACAGTGAAACCTTTTCCCAAGTAAACCATGTTGACCAAAATGATTTTTTGAAATTTAAACACCTTTTAAAATCCGGATAAGGTTAATCCACAGGACACGTGTTCGGTTAAAAAAGGGTAGAAAAGGGTAGTTAAGGGGAGGTAGACGGAACCCTAAAACACTTTACCCTCTTCGCCTACCTTTTACACGCAGTAATTTGCAATCAATCACCGGCTTCGAACAAAAGGTAAAGTCTTCCTCCCATCTTTTCGTAGCATAAAATAGTTATGGACTCCAAGTTTATAATCAAACAACAAAAATGCACTTTGACTGCTAAGGATTTACATGATCATCTTGTCGAATACCCAATCCCCAAGGAGTTTAAAGTTATGTTCCCCAAATCAAACCAAGGTATTTTTTATGCCCCTGAAGGCTTCGTAGGGCTATATACCCACTCTTTTAGCCATTCAAATTTTAGGATTCCTATTCACCCTCTAATCTTAGAGTTAATGCAGTATTACGAAGTGCATATCTCTCGATTTAACTCATTTGGTTTAGCTAAACTTACCACATTCATCGTTATGTGTAAAGCTTATGGCTATGAACCAACTCTTAAGGTATTGAGGGGATTTTTGAACCTTTACCCTGGTGGGAACTGGTTAACTTTGGCAAAGAGGCTTGAAGGAGAAGTGCCAAACCTCATTACGAGGCCATACACGAACATAAGAGAATGGAAGGGTAGTTTCTTTTATGTTCAGAACACCATTGTACCATCTGACTATCCAGGCTTGCTGAATAAGGAATTTAGGTTTGATGCAAAACGTTTTAATGACCCCCTACCTTATGAGGTTCGAAGGAATCCGTGTTATCAGCGCTTGGCTAGGTACCCTGCAGATGTTCAAGCCTTCCCTGAGCCAATTCTGTATATGGCTGGGATTGCACAAAGCTGGGAGGGGCCTCCCAAGAAGCCCATGATCATTTATCATGGAAAAAGTATGTGCTTCCACTTTTATTTAAGTAGGACCAATGTAGGGTTGATATTTATCTTTTCTTGTTCCTTTTTTGCAGAGATGGCGTTTAGGAACTTCATGCATCAAGACTTTGACGAAGACTTGAGCTTTATGCTTGTGGAAAAAGCTGAAGAGTCTTATGGTGTTGGTTCACCTTCTACTTCTGTCAACAACAACGACGTGGACATTCCTAGAATAGAGCCTGTTGCCTCAGCACCCCCACAAGCACTGTTGGAGGGTCCCTCCCAATTGGTTGAGAACGTAGCAGATTCGTACGATCCCGCTGAGGATGAAGTTCGAATCACGGCTCTGGCTGCATAGCCGACAGTAAAGGTTAACGAGTAGGAAGGGAACGGCTAGCAAAAACGACCAAGTCTCAAGTACGAAGAAAGACTCTCTTCCAAAGATCTGGATCCAGGGCCGTATGCAGAAGATTGTCGAAGGCAAGAAAGCCGGAAGTCCGCCTTTGAATTGCCTGGATGATGCTTGAAGAGATGCATGGTGAGCATTTGCCTTTTAAATTATATAAAATACTAATTGTCCTGACTAACTTTGCCCTTATGTACTATATTTCGCTCACAGCCTTCCTCGACACGAAGGAGCTTCTAAATGCCTTAGCCTCGCCACCGCATCGTTGACCATGTCACCCTCCCAATTGAAGGGACCGCTGACAATATGTCCATCAAAGGGGTCTGCGACATGCATGACAAAAGCGCCGCAAGGTGCCCCTGGACAACCATTTGATCACCCGTGACAAGGGAGCTGCCCGCACGCTGACAAAGACAAGGCAAGAAATGGATGTGATGCTTTGGAGAGGAAAAGCACGGGACCGGAGTATGTTGAGCTGGAGGAAAAATGTGAAGAAATTGAAAAGGATTTTGAGAAGAATCCTCTCACCCAAGACCTCCAAGACAAGATATCAAAGCCGCATACAGAAAGTGTGGCGACTCGTGTTGGAGGAGGCTAAGGTGAGCCTCACCGTCAAAATGCTGGTTGGAGTCTAAGTGTTCAAGCTTGGAAAGTGAAAAGGCAAGGCTTGGAGAGCTAGAGGTGAAAATGAGAGAGAGGAAATGGATGGCCTCGGATGAGGTATAAAATTCTCCAAAAGACCGTATATCAAAGGTGGTGCCGTACATTACCATGGAATTATATTATAGTGAGGAGGTGGGAGCTGCTATGTGGAAGGTGATCAAGGCAATATCTTCCATGGATCTCCACGTTGATCAGCACGTCCCTCATCGGGCCGAATATGAAGAGGCAGAAATGCGTTTACCACAGTACCCTTCTTGGCTAAAGCTACCAAGGATCCCATGGCACCTCTTGAGGACCTTCTCTCAAAAAAGCCCCGCAAGATCAAGCTTGCGACCCCAACAAAGAAGACTGCCTCGACCAAGCCTACCTCAAATCTTCCATCCCCAACTCCATCTCCCTGAATAAGAATGAAGGTCACTGTTGGCAGAATTTGTTCCATGGGTAGCATGTACCCTTTAAAACAGTTTAATGTTTCTTATGTTGTTGGTCTCACATTTTTAAACAATTTGATGTTTGTGATGTATGGCTTCGCCAAAGAAAATTTGAACGGGTTGCCTCACAGAGTGGATAAGGGCTGAGGTTCTGAATGGTATGATGTGGGAAAATATTCCTACATACTTAATTATATTTGTCTTGTGAACTTCTCTTACGCCATTTTTCCAACGCTTAAACTTTACAACCTAAGGTTGAACAACCTCATTGTGTGTAAATTACAACACCAAGAATATAATGACCAACTTTGATCATTGACATAGGGTCGCGACCCACTCTATCTTAAATCCTTTAAGTAATATGGCTCACTTTTATTTTCATAATTGCCATAAACTGTTAGGAGAGTTAATGTGAATGTGTTGGTAGGCCTAAGTAGTGGTATGTATGAGGTGTTTGTTACACCGTATGCCTTCCAATTCGATATTTGGCTGAACAAACCTTTGTGTTTAAGAAATGAAGCAAGAGATTTGTGGGAAATATATTATTCATCATTGAATTGGTAGAGAGGATTACATCATTCTTGAAATGAATACTAAGACAACTACCAATAATGCTTGCTTTCCCATGAGAAGCTTTTAATACAAGAATGAAAAGTAAAAAATACTTCTTAAACATAGAACTTTCGGAGGTTCGTACCATTTCATGTTCTATCGATGGGTTCTCCGAGAAGAGTGGCCAGCTTGTAGGCTCCATTGCCGTAGGCTTCAGCTATAACGTAGGGTCCTTCCCAAGTAGGTCCTAGCTTTCCCGGTACTCGCTTGCTTGCACCGTTGAGGCGTAGCACATATTCCCCGTGCTTGAAGGTGGAAGGCTTGACCCTCTTGTTGTAGTAGCCTTCGATCTTATGCTTGTGCATGGCTTCTCGGATGTAGGCTATCTCTCCTTTCTTCCAAATGTATCAAGGTTTTCCCCGATCTTTTCATCATTTTGAGAGGTTTCATACGTGGCCACATGATCCGTGTGCACACTTAGCTCCGAAGGGATGACCGCCTGTTCGTATGTTGGGGTGAAGGGGTTTAACCATTGCTTGACTTGGGGTGGGTCCTATGAGCTCATAACACTTGAGGAAGCTCCTCCACCCACCCGTGATGAGTTTGTCCCAACCTTTTTTCAATCCCTTTGAAGATGTCTCTATTATTAACTTCTACTTGTCCGTTGCCTTGTGGATGGTAAACGGACATCCAAGATTGCTTTATATTAAGCCCTTTACAGAAGTCATAGAATACTCCTTCGGCAAATTGCTTGCGATTGTCGGATATGATGATGTGGGGCACTACAAATCTGCACACAATGTGCTCCCACACAAACTTCTCGATCTGTCTCCCCGTAATGGAAGCTAAAGGTTTAGCCTCAACCCACTTTGTGAAGTAATCAATCGCCACCAATAAGAATTTGACCCCTCCATGATCCATAGGCATAGGACCTACGATGTCGATGCCCCATTGCGAGAAGGGCCATGCGGATGTGACACTTGTCATGTCTTGCTTCGGTAGGGGAACCTTTGAATGTATCTCGACAAGCTTCACATTTTTAATGATTTAAAGATCCCTATGCATCAAAGGCCAGTAGTAGCCTAACTTCATTATCTTCAAGACAACTGAACGGGGCCCTGAATGGAGGCCGCAGGATCCTTCGTGAACCTCTGCGATCATGCTCGAAGCCTGCTTAGGTCCGACACATCTGAGCCAAGGTGAGAGAAACGACCTTCTGTACAAGTTTTCTCCTATTAGCCAGTATTGTGGAGACTTAACTCGTATCTTCCTTGCTAGCTTGTGGTGTTCGGGGAGAAGACCACTTATCAGGTACTCCCTGATGGGAGTCATCCATGTGTCTCCTTCTTCATGAACAACGTCAGTGACTTCCTTACGAATAATGGACCTTTCGGGTAGAACTTCAACTAGTACTTCTTTTGTGAGTTGGGCGAAGGCCATATAGGCTAGCTTGCTTAGTGCATCCGCCTTCTTGTTCTAATTCCTGCGAACGTGCTGGATGGTGTAGGAATCGAAGCCATCTAACATCTCCCTTGTTTTGTCCAAGTATTGCTTGATGATGGGCTGCCTTGCTTCATAGGAGCCTATCACTTGGTTTGCCACCAACTGAGAATCTACAAAAATAGCGAGAGCTTTGACCTCCATATCTTTCGCTAGCCAAAGGCCTGCCAGTAGGGCTTCGTATTCTGCTTCGTTGTTGGTGGCCTTGAATTTAAACCGAAGGGCATATGTATGCTCCTTCCCATCGATGACCAAAGATTAGACTGCTCCGGAACCATCGGAGCTTGATGCCCCATCTGTGTAAAGCTTCCAATCATTATGTACTTCGATGAGCTTAGCCTTAGGTTCTTCCTTTTTCGTGCTTGGTTCGGAAGGTGTTTCCGCCAAGAATTCTGCAAGAATTTGTCCTTTGATAGAGTTTCGAACTTTGAACTCTATTTCATGCTCCCCTAGCTTAATGGCCCATTTTGCCACCCTTCCTAATTTTTCAGGCTTCGACAAATTTTGCTTGAGTGGCTTTTCGTTAAGATGTTATCGGGTGGTCCTAAAATATCGGAGCCTCCTTGCTGCGTAGATTAGAGCCAATATGAGCTTTTCCAACGTGGGGTAATTAACCTCTGCTCCTTGCAAGACCCTGCTAACAAAGTAAATGGGAATTTGTCTTTTGTGCCTTTTTGCCATTAGGACCGCGCTAATACTCTCCATGGAGGATGCTAGATACATGAATAAGACTTTGCCTTTAATTGGGGCTGTAAGTGTTGGGAGTATCTCTATGAACTCCTTCATCTTTTGAAGGCGGCTCACTCCATTGGAATGTTTTCTTGTCGACGCAGCCTTTAAGCATCTTAAAGAACGGTAGGGACCTGTCAGCCCCCTTTCGACAAGAATCGACTTAGCGCAACCAGCTTCCCATACAAGCTTTGTACATCCTTTAAACATTTCGGAGCTTGGAGATCTGTAATTGCCTTGACCTTAGAAGGGTTAGCTTTTATCCCTTGCTTTGTAATCAAATGCCCCGGGAATAACCCTTCTTCGACACCAAAAGACCATTTCTTAGGGTTTAGCTTCATGTTGACGCCCGGCCGGTCGAAGGTCTTGGACATCAAGGAGTAGGCTCCGTTTTGCTCTTAATAACCATGTCATCAACGTAGGCCTCAAGATTTACGCCATCTCGCTTGTTGAAGGCCTTATCTATGAGTCTTTGGTATGTTGCCCCTGCGTTCTTCAATCCGAAGGGCATTTTTCAGAATAAAGAGACACCTTTGCTTGTATAGAAGGCTGTCTTTTCCTCGTTCTCCTTTACCATCCGATTTGATGATACCCTTTATAGGCATCTAGGAAACACTTCCGTCGGAACCCCTAAGGACTCTACCTTTCAATCGATGCGGGTAGTACCGGGCATGCCTTGTTGATGTCAATAAAGTCAACACACATGCGCCACCCTCCGTCGATTTTCTTTACCATGACTGGGTTGGCCACCCAAGTTTGGTATTTGACTTCCCTTAGAATGCCTACTTGTGTCACCATCGACCTCCTTGCGCTTAAAGGTTTCTTTCGGGGGCTAGGCTCCTTCTTTTATTTTTGATGGGCTCAATATGTTTTCATTCGTTGAGCTTGTGTTCCGTGCCGAAGGGCTTTCCGTCTATTAGCAACGTTATTGGGACTCCTGTCATATCAGAATATTTCCATGCAAAAATATCAAGGTTAGTTTGCAACAACTCTGTGAGTTTCGCCTTGAAATTCGCCGAGAGCTACTTTCCTATCACAACTGTCTGCTCGGGGTAGCTAGGGTTTACTATGACCCGTTCTTCTACATCCGTACAGCTTAGAATGGCCATCGGAGGCTCCTCCGGCCCTTCTTTGACCTTCTTGACACCATATATCCCCTTGTCTGCCCCATAATTAGAATGAACAGTTCCCACTCTGAAGGGAGTTTGGAACTTGATGGCCGTGTATGGAGAGACTACAATGCCCATTTTTGCATAACGGTTCTCCCTATCAGAAATTGTAAGGAGAATCGACGACTATGATGAAGGTGAGGATTTCGCGGGATAAGGGCCCCTTCGATAGTGATTTCCAAAGGTACTGAGGGGCCATGAGTGTTCGCCGGAGCACCCTACCAAGGGTACTTTTGAGTCTACCCTCTGCGAGCGTATCGACGGTTTGAGCTTTAGGAAGCAGTGCTCATAGATTATTTCGCAAGAGCTTCCACAATCCATGTATGCTCGGTTTACCTCCCTATTGGAGACCCATACCTTGATGACTACGGGGTCAGTTGAAGGTGACTGCCCCAGAATGAACGGGAATGTTATCTCTCCTACACTTCCCAGCTCTCCATCTGCTTCTTTCCGCTTTAAGGTTGGATCGTTCCTGTGCACCATCAGTATCGGAGCTTCCACAGGAGTAGCTTCCTTTTTGTTCCCCTTCCATTCACCCAACTGAGTGTCGGAGAACTTGTCCTTCCCCTTCTTGATGCCTTTAACCAGATGTGCAATTGTTCCATGCATCTGCTTCTTCAATTTGCTTCTTCAAATTTCTCGCACTCAAGTAGTGTTGTGCCCATGGTCTTCGTGAAAGTGGCAGATTTCCGACATGTCCTCGCTTTGCTTCGCCGACATTCGGTGGTGGGCGACTTTGCGGCTTTCTCGGTAGCGGGATTTCTAGGAGATTTGACCGGGTTTGCTAAGAGTCCATGATTGAGCCTTTGTTATATGGAGGAAGCGGTCTCTGCCTTCTTCCTATTCTTGGATCCTTCCTAGGAAGACCATCCGAAAAATTCGAGGCCTCTTTGCTCGACGGAGTCTGGTCGCTACCTTTGACTCAATCCAAGTGTATGTCTTTTCCATGAGTGCCTTGTAAGTGGTAGGAATGCGGTGGACAGGAATTCCACCAAGCTTCGAGTTCGCAAGCCATGTACGGAGCCAGAAATCCTTTGTTCTTCGTGCAACCCCAGAATTTGCAAAGTTTCATCGGTGTACCTTGTGACGAAGGCCCGTGCTGCGTTGTCCCTTTGCTTGATGGTATGCACAACTAGATGAGTCTTGGTACTTCTTCACTGGCCAAGTGTGATCGAACTTAGCCTTGAGATCATCCAGACTTACAATGCTTCCCACCTTTTGCCCATTTCTACCATATTCGCAGAAGTCTCGGAGTGTATGTGAACATGTGGCATGCTGAGGCATAACCCACTTCGATCTTGATAACGCCAAAACAAGTAAGAAGTTGCGGGATCGCTTTTCCGTCGAGAGGTGCCTATGTGAGTAGGCATTTTCACACCATCGTAGAGGGTAGTCTTCATCCACTTCACAAAGGTGTGCAACCTCCGAAGCTTCCGCATAGAAAGGGTTGTATGGAGGTGGATAAACAGTAGGGTTGTACGCAGGTTAGGAAGTGGTGAATGCATCATAGGCCGCAGGAGGTTGGTACGAAGGGTTTCCCCCATCGGTTGTGTAGGGTGTACGGGAAGGTGTCCGTATGGCACTTGCCGGTAACTCGGTTGTGGAGAGACCCATTCTGAGGATAGGTATTATAGGACCGAAAGCGGTAGGTAGGGATTCATGCCTTGAGGGGGTAGCTGGTTCATCCCAAAGTATGGAGGAGGTCCTCCGACACTCGAGACGTATGATGGAGGTATCGGAGCCCTCATCCCCTCTCTTCCTAAATGGGCTGTAAGAGGTGGTAGGTTTACCCCTTCATTCCTATTGGTTGCTTCCTCCCTTGGAGTTCTCACTTCTCCCTCCTGACTCTTTCCCTTCTTCCCGATCTCCTCCGACCTTCAAAACCAACAGTTCTTCCATTGGGTCTCCTTATGGAAGGAGAACCATTTCAGAGGGCCGAAGCCTTTTGCTAATTGGTCGAGGCCTTTCATCTACCTCGATCTCTTTCTCATATTCCTCACTGAATACTCCATTCTCTTCGCATTTCAGGTGTTGCGAACTTGCCACTTGTGAGCCCTTAGCAAGGACTCTAGCGCTCAAGTTTGCCTCAACGAAGATAGGGCTAATTTCTAGAACAGGGTTAGTGGAAGTTGAGGCATGATGTATAGGAGTGGTTTCTAGGCGAGATCGTGTAGTGAAGGTGGAAAAGCATGGGGCGAGATTATCTGTTAGTTGTGGTGTAGGGTACTGTAGAAAACCCGGTGGAAGTGTATTCTTCCCCGTTCCATGCCTCTAAAAGCGCAGTGAATCAGTTAGGTATCAAGACTTGGTGATTACGACTAATAGTAGCGGTCCCACGGATGGCGCCACCGATTGTACAATAAACACTAAGGCTTCAATGGTGATCGAAGGTATGAGGGGTATATGTTCCAGCCAAGATTGTCTTTCACCTGAGAATAAGAAATACGAAGATACTACGTTAGTGATTACGCAGGTTGGACCCTGCGCACCACCTCCGACGTGAGAGTAAGTATGAGTTATGGTTGTATATGTGTGTGTAAGTAAAGAGATGAGTGTTGAGCTTACATAATCCTCTTCGGCCCAACCTATTTATAGTGGATGAAATAGGTTGAGGGCACCTCTGCTAAAATGTCGGAGAACATGGGGCGTCTCATGTTTGTGGGTAAACCGCTAGGGCTTAGTGACCCACATTCTCAAACTTGGCGGAAATCCAGAAAGAGGGAGATCGTGGGTTTAACCAAGTCGAAGTTCTCCTATCCGTGCTCTTTCACAACCATAACCCAAGGGCTTAAGGCTTCGAATGGCTTAATTCTTAGGTAACCTTCGCGGTGTACGAATGGTTTGATGCCCACAAATATTTAGGAGACCTAACTTGGGCCTTCGTCGAGGGCTTGACACATCTCGAAGGTGTCCGTCGAGCTGTTCGAGGGTACATCATCAGCTACATGGTAACGCGGAAGGTATAAGAGCAAACCCCAAGAAAATCAAGGAGATTATGGAGATGAAATCCCTGAGACACCAAAGGAAATGCAAAGTCTGTGGGAAGTTGGCGTACTCGAGTAGATTCTTGGCCAATTCGGCGGAAAGATCCTTGCCTTCTTCGAGACAAAGAATATCACTAGGAAAACAAAGACGAAGTACCGCCTGGTCGAAGGAAGCCGGGCGGCTTTTCAGAAATGAAAAGATCTTGAATTGCCCTCTCTGTCAACCCCAAACCTTAGGAGAAATTATTTGTATACTTAGCAGCATCATTGTGGTGTTGTAAATGCGGTTTTGGTGGTAGAGAGGGAAGGAAGGCAAATGGGTGCATTATGTTAGCCTGACACGCATGATGCGAAAGGAATTATGCGCCAATAGAGAAGTTGCACCGTGTTCATTGCATACGCCCGGAAGCTACAGAGATATTTTGAATCTCATCCCATCAAGGTCATCACTGATCAACCCATTAAACAAATACTATATAAACCGAGGTCTCGGAAAGGCCAAGTATGCCATGTAGTTAGGAGCTTATAACATTACCTATGTTCCTAGAAATGCGGAAAGGACGGTGCTTGCGGATTTCCTCACCGAGATACCGGTTGAATCCGGATATCCAGAAAAGGAAGGAAAGGGCGATGGTGCGGAAGTTGGTAATGAAGAGGAATGACTATTGTACACGGACGGAGCATCCAACAAGAAAGGTTCCGGCGCCGGGTTAGTCCTTGTCAACCGGCCGGGAGGAGTTGACGTGACGCTTTACGCCAACTTCCCGAGCACCAATAACGGCCAAATACGAGGCTCTTCTGGCTGGTCTCCGGATTGCAAAAAAGCTCAAAATAAAGATTCTGAACGTTCGGGTAGATTCTAAATTAGTGGCAAGCCAGATCAATGGGGAGTTCACAGCCACTAAGGAAAGTATGTAGAAATACTTGGCACGAGCCAAAGAATATATCACGGGTTTCAAAACTTCAAAATCTGCAACATCCCAAGAGCTCAAAATCAAAAAGGCATATATTGAGTAAATTGGCACGGTTTCTTTTGATCATCTTACCAAAAAGTGCTAGTGGAGGTGCGGAAAAACCTTCGTGAAGAAGAAATGGTAAATGCCATAGTGGAGGAAGAAGAAGACAATTGTATGACACCGATTGTCAAGTGTTTACAGGAAGGAATTTGGCCGCAGGATCTAAACGGCTAGAGTCTCCGAATAAAAATTCCGCACAACGTGATGGAGGGGGGAGTTCTCTTTAAGAAATCATATTTGGGACCAATGATGAGGTGTGTGGGGCCGCTGCAGCCAACTACATAATCCCGTGAGGCATGAGGGATGCCTGTGGGATGCATTCCGGACAGAACCATAGTGGCTAAACTCATGAGACAAGGGTATTACCGCCCACTATGCACAGGGATGTGAGGGAGGAGATCCGGAAGTGCGAATCTTGTCAAATACATGCTCCGGTACCAAAACTCCCAAAGGCATTGCTAACCTCCATCATGGCCCCATGGCCTTTTTACCAATGGGGAATGGATGTGCTAGCCCCTTCCGAAGAACCGGAAGAGTGAAATATGTTATTGTGGATATAGATTATTTCACGGAGGGATAGAGGCGAAACCGCTAAGGCAAGGTGACAGGGAAGGATGTCAAGAAGTTCAGATGGGAAAACATTGTATGCGTGCACGGATTGCCGGAGTTATAGTCACTGATAATGGGACCAATTTCTAACGACCCATTCAAAAGCCGGTGTGAGTGGTTGAAAATCAAGCAGATAAACACTGTTGTTGCACACCCACAAGCAAACGGATTGGTGGAACGGGCAAACAAGAGTTTGATGGAAGGGATAAAGACGAGGCTGGCACGAGAGAGAAGTGGGTGGGTTGATGAGTTACCTAACGTCCTATAGGCTCACCGCATAACCCTCAAACAAGCAACGGGAAACCCCATTCACTTAACCTATGGAAGTGAAGTTGTAATCCCAAATAAGATAGGTATGCCCACACATCGGACGATGATGTTCGGAGAGGACCGTAATGAGGAAGAACAACGTTTAAATCTTGATCTCCTCCGCAGAAAGAAGGGAAAACGCCGCCATACAAGAAGCTAAGTATAAGACACGTGGAGCAAAGATACAACCGGGGTCGGCCGATGAGCTTCAAGATTGGAGACTTTGTTTACAAGAGGAACGAGGCGAAAGGGGTAGAGAACCAAGGCGAGCGGGAGGAGAACCAAGGAAAGCGGGACCCAACTAGGAAGGACCTTACTGGGTGGTCGGAGCATGTCAGAATGGTTCTTATAAGTTACAAACAATGGAAGAAAAGGAGGTCCCTCGACTTGGCATGACAAACCTCCAAAACTGTTTCTTATAATCGATATTGTCATAAGAATCCTACAACTATTGTGTAAATTGAACTGATTATGTTTTTTTGTTAATGATGAAAGTCTTCCTGTGATAGGGAGACAATTTTTCGTGGTAACTCGTGTGATGTATAAATGATTCCACGGCTGGCCCCAATGGTATAGTCAAAATAAATGTACCGAGCACATATGCCGGATGCCCAAAATGGATGCCCGAAAAACTCTAGTCGGATGCCCAAAAATGGATGCCCGTGAAAACACTTTGACGCCTGGTGGTATGACCATGCAGATGCCCGAGCATATATGCCGGATGCCCAAAAATGGATGCCCTAAAAAAAATTTCTTAAGGATGCCCGGAATCTGGATGCATGGCCTACGTGGCCGGATGCCCTTAGAATAACCTAAGGAGGCATGTCAATGCAAAATATGAAACCCAAGAGAGAAAAACACTCATGCATGAGTAAAATGAGCATACTTGATATCATAAATCAAGAACGATAATTACATAAGTTGCATTAAAATAGCAAGTCACTAAAGATGGAGTGTTAATTATTACAAAAACCACATTATCCGAATCATTGTTCACGAATACAAGTCATTAAGAAACATAAAGTTGAGCATTAGGCTCTGGAGTGCCCGTGGCCGAGTATCGCAAAGCAGTGGTGGTCACAACAGGGATGGGTAGGTCCGCCGAATCCTCGGGGAGGAACGTTGGTTACATGTTCAAGAAATCCCTAAGGCGACGGTATGAATCGCCGCTTCGAATGTACGGATACCGCTTTGAAAAGTCTGGTTTATATTCGCCTTCTATAACCCCGAGCATCCCGGTTATCAGGGGCGATACCTTTGAGGGCCTCATCAATTTTCTCTTCATTCCTCCCCACGCTTGCCCCAAATACAATCCGCCCGGTAAGTCGTTGTATACCTTAGCCATATTTCTTATATTCTCGCTACCAAATAACCGGGCGGATGTACCAAAGGAAGAAGGCAAGAAATAGCTTTTTGCTTGACGACCTCGCTTGGGCAACCTCCGCGCCAAATTTCCATTCTCAACTTGCAAGGCCCAAGGATTGGTTCTTTATATTCAAATACCTTCCTCCTTATCTTTTCAAATGTAAGGTAAAGCCTCTCGCCAATCATTCTTCTCCCGGGTCACCTGTCCACCTCATCCTCCAAAATCTTCTCCTTGCTTAAGCGGCCTCATGATCGCCCCCATCTTTTGAGCTCCTCCATCAACCTCCCCTTTTCTTCCTCCGCATGCGGTTAACCTCTCGTGGACCCCTTGGCAAAATTATGGGTCCGGGTAAGCTGCCAATGCTCCGTATAAGAGTCCAGAATCGCCTTAGAAGCTTCCCCGAGTCACCACAGAGGCCAAATCCTCGTATGGCCGACGAGTGTTGAACATTTTCGCCACAAGAGCCACTCGCTCGGGAGTGGTGAGATTATCGACAACTCCTTGCACGAACAAAAGGTATCAATCAACGCATCGCGAGGGACCAATTAGGCATAAAGACATTCCCCGCCTCATCTGCGTAGCAAAGGAAAGGAGGAAAGATTAGACGTAAACGCCAGAAAAGTATGAGTAGTGCAGAAGACAAAATGAACCTAATCCGATTAATATTCTCTATGCGCATGGAACGGTTGGAATGATGTATTGAGTGACTTGAAAATGTACGAGGATGAATTACGATAAGTAAACAAAAATCATAAGAACAATTCAAATAAACTCAGTGTATGTATTTACCTTCAGACTCATGAGGAAGAGAATTTCGGGGATCTGGTCACCCTCATCCGGACGGGAGAGGTCCCGCCTCCAGATTCCTGCCTAATTGTCTCCATTCCCTCGTTAACGAATCTCACCACCACCACTAGCAAAAGAACATCGCTGTGGAAAACTAGAAGGGGGGGGGTTGAATAGTTTTGCCAATTAAAACTTCCTTTAATCTATTTAGATTGACTTATGACAATCTATTTGGATGTGTGTGTTGGATGTTGATAAACAAGCATATAAAGGTAAGTAATGAAAAGATAAGAGTAAGAAGCACAAAACCACAACGCGAGTATTTATAGTGGTTCGCTACGGGACACCTTCCTGCCCTACTCCACTCTCCGAGTCACCTACTCGAGAGTTTGTAATCACTACACCAATCTCCTTATGGCGGAGAAGCCTTCACAACGTCGCCTACCCTTTTTCCGGTGCTAGGCTAACCACCGGTTTCTTTCACTCCAAGGTGAACCACACCTACACAACGTCGCCTACCCTTTATAAGGTACTAGGCTAAGTACCTAGTTCTTTCACTCCAAGGTGAACTACACCTTCACAACGTCGCCTACCCTTTATTAGGTACTAGGCTAAGCACCTAGTTCCATTGCAATGGAGGAACTACTACCACACTACACCAACGACTAATCCCAAAGGAGATCTACTCCTTTACAACATCATCAAGGATATCAATATCCTTGGATCTAATACTAGTCTATCTTGTACATCGAAACACACCATATCGAATGTACATCTAAGGCACCTTTCACTAATGCCTTTGACTAGATCTACAAGACACCTTTCACTAATGTCTTGTGTCTTCACTTCTAAGCACCTTTCACTAATGCTTTGTTGTCTTGACTTCTAAGCACCTTTCACTAATGCTTCTTTGTCTTGACTTCTAAGCACCTACCACACGTGCTTATGTTATAGACGATAGATACCCTTCACTAATATCTTCGTCTTGACACTTGAGACATCTTTCACTAATGTCTTCAACACTACACTCTTTGAGGAAGAAAGGAATCATCAACAAGAAGACTTCAGTAGCCTTGATGATGAGAAAGTATGGCAACTCATGGACTTGAGCTTGCTCGACTTCAAAGGTGGTGATCTTGCCTTTAAGAGGAACCTAAAAGATCACACAAAAACAAAACTACAAACATAGATCTCTTGGATCTAAGGTTAGTGAGATTTAACTAGGGGGGAAAGTGTGTTAGAAAGGGATGATCAATAATGAAGAAATGGCTCACTATTTATAGAGGAAAAATCCTACTGTTCTCGGATCCCACCGGATCCTTCCACTTGATGCTAGCACAAAGCTAGGGATCCGTGGAACGCTCCCCTTTGCCCATGGGTATTTTGGTTATGGGTCATGGGTTGAACCATGGATCTTTGGCTAGATACAATGTATCTTTGATTGCACTTAGTCACTTGAGTATGGGTTGATCCATGGGTTATGGATATTATCCATGTATGATATAAGCATGATGTCATGCAATGGGTTATGGGTCAAGATCCATGGGTTATGGGCTTTGGGTTGTACCCAACTACATTCAATGTATTTGCCCAATGGGTTGTGATACTTAAGTTTCTACCCATTTGTATTGCCCAATATACTACATACTAGTTATGTGTATATTTTACCCAAATATGTAAACACTAGTTGTTGTACATATGTATTGCTTAAATCATAAAATCACTTATACTTGTTTTAGTGTTTTATGTGAAAATGTGAATATGTTAGAAACTATTAGTTCAAACCATTTACGTATTTTATTTGTTTTGTTAATATGATTTTACGTTTGTTATCGATAAAATATTAGAAGATCGTAAAATATAAATAAACGCTTTTACAGCTTATTTGTATTAACAATATCCCCCTTTTTGTTGATGACAAAACATAAAATTATTTTAAGGAAAATCTAAAATTTGTAAAAGTTTGAATTTGTAGTTTTACTTTTTCTCCACCTTTTGTCGAAACAAAAAGTGTTTGAAGGAAAGCAACACATCGTTTTAAGAAAAACATGTGAAAGAAGTAAAAGTAAAAAGAAATAGAGAGCAAGTAACGGAAAGGATCTCGCCTTTACTCCCCGACGAGTCCATCCCTATGGCTGGCCAAGTAAGTGATACTAATATAGTTTGTTTGCAAATAAGTTTGCAAAAGATTTCGTCTAAGAGACGAATGTGCTCCCCTTTGATGATTGCAATTATGCAAGGGGATGTCATGAAATGTAAACCTAGTATTGCAAGTGATTTGCAATGTATTGCTTTGACATAAAGCTCCCCCTAGCTTTGGGATGTGAAAGTCTTCATGTATAAATTGAATAACTACAAAACAAAGGTTAGAAAGCAAGTATAATTCATAATTTCCTGCAAATGTGATTCAAGTTAGTAAAAAGAAAGCTTTCTGTCTTACGGATCCCACGGTTCCCTCCTAGTAGGGATCCGTATAGGCAATTCTGAGGGATCCGTATTAGCTATTCAATTACAGCCAAGGTGATATAACAAGTAATGTTATCACAAAAATCATATGCTCAACAAAATAACAAGTAGCATGTAATTCCATTTAACAAAACTAGAGTTATGATATACATGACTCTAAAAACTAAGAAAATAAGAAAATACATGACTAGGAATTTCTAAACCAACTATCGCTTGATGCTAGGACACCACTAAAATCTTCTAGCTCAAGTTTTTTTAGGTTTGATCTCGTCGAAACGCTCGAGGAGATGATAGAACATGAAACATTGGTCTTCTCGTACTTCATGTATCAAACTTTCAACATGTTGACAATGATAGCAATCTTTGTCATGGCTAGGTAGTGGTGGTGGAAGAAGTGAAATGGCTTGATGCGAAGGATCAAGTGAAGCGGCTTGTGGAGCTTCAAACGATGGAGGGATTGGTGGAGGTGCATTTGAGAATGACTCAACTAAAAATGATGGTGGTGATAGAGAAGTGTCAA
This sequence comes from Chrysanthemum makinoi, assembly GCA_910596185.1. Lineage (NCBI taxonomy): Eukaryota > Viridiplantae > Streptophyta > Magnoliopsida > Asterales > Asteraceae > Chrysanthemum > Chrysanthemum makinoi. Next base: position 102,233,167 of record OU343223.1, on the reverse strand, counting down.
CTTCCATATGGTCGGGTGGTTGACTTTGATGATTCTTCATAATCCAAATGGGATTATATGATGGAAACGGAGAAAAGGAAGCCGGAGCAAGTGTTGACTCAACACCTTGATTTTGAACCATTATTCCTCCTAATGAGGAGAATGTTGTCATGAAGCGGATGAGATGGCTTAGGAGGCAAGTCCTCTAAATTGTAGAGGTGTGGTGGTGATGATAGTGGGGATGTAAATGAAATAGCTCTAGGAACCAATGGTGATGGTTTAGTGGAGATGATATTGTTTGGCCTAGGAGGTATGGTGGTGTTTGGCATAGGTAGTTTTGTGGGTACTATCCTTTTAGGAATTGGTTTGATTGGATGATGAAGAATTCTATCATTTGTTGGCTTGACGGAGATGATTCGTTGAAGAAATTTCGTGTATAACACGAGCCCTTTTCATGGGTGGTTCTTTGGTGGATAATTTACTACTTGGGGTTTTCCTCATGATGAGGTGATTTCAAGAGATTGCAAGAACTGAAAGTTAGGATGAGAGTGATGACTATGGAGGTCCTAACAAGGTGGTTTATAAACTAAGAGATTTGGCAAGTGCATTTAAGCCTTAAGCCACTAGGATTCATTGGAATGTGATGATTGACATGCACAAGAGTCAACTTCAGAGATTGCACTGATCTAGGAACTCATTTAAGATGAGATGGAGTGTTTGAGTTTGGAAGATGAGTTGAATTGTTTTAGCAAGATTTGACATAAACTGTCATCTCGGATCCCACTTCCTTCCTCGAGGGATCCGTCTAGGCTAATCCTAGGGATCCGGCTTTCAGCAGCTATGAAAGGGTGGAAATGATGTTTCTAAGATCTAAGACCTATATCATCTTGAGTGTTTCAATCCTCCTAAGTGTTTTAAATGAAGGGATGCTTGAGTACTTGAAGGTAATGAATGATGTAGCTAATGATTGTTATTTATGGAAGGATTTGGAACTTTCAAGAGTACCAATGGATGAGCAAGGATGACACTAAAGATTTAGAGTGTCAATTGAAGCTAAATGATCCTAGAGATCGTGTTGTGTTTTAGGAAAGTATCCTAGAAGCTTTGAGATGGGAAAACTAGATTTTGATCAACTTTGATCAATTTTGAGGTAAGGATGATTAATGATCAATTTTGCCATAATCGAAAGATCTCTAAGGCTAGATGGGAGAGATCAAGTAGAAAATGAAGTGTGAGTTTAAGAGCGGAAGAGTAATGGATTAAGGACGAAACGGTAGATCTACAATCGTCTTAGAGTGTGATGTAGGTGAGTTATGTATGAGTAGGAAAGATCAACCTATCTTGATAAGGACTTAATTTGCCTTAAGACACTATGTTTAGCTTAGTGTGTGAGGTGTTCTAAGGATATGTTTGAAATATAAAGCTTGCAATTGCATTTTCTGTTTGCCGGATCCCACGGTTCCCTAAGAGTAGGGATCCGTCTAGTACAATCTTTGGGATCCTCTATCTCGCCGCAGACCTTTACTAAAGGTATGCAATGATCTTGACAATGCATTATATCTCAAGGATAGTCTAAAAGAGTTCTAATACTAAGATATCAAATGTAAAATGTTTTATTTCATGAAGGAAATTGGATTACATTAATAAAGCACGAGTACAAGAGATTTGATCCTATTTTGGAATACTATTAGTTTCCTTGAGTGTTTTCGCTAGGAGGATCATTATGTGATTGATGAGTTTTGGTGGAATCAAGAATGAAGAAAGTCTTCATGAGAGATATATGTTAAGGTTCCATCATCTTGTCCACAAGTACGTATAACGGACTTTGAAATTGAGGATGGAAGTGCATAACATTATGATAGAGGCGTGTCAAGAACATTCCATAAGGGATGAATTTTTCTTGGACCTTGAAGATTTGCAATTTTCCTTGAGAAGAAGTAGGCGAGATTGTATGGTTGTTGTGTTAGCAAACAGTACAACATGTGAGCACAACAAGCGGGAAGAATTTCTCGATTTCCTCTAAGACTCCAAACATTTTCACGTAGGATGAGTGCAAGAGGCTTGTACTCTTCGCGGATATCCCTTGTAAAGATAATGTTTGGATTGGAGTAATATGGTCGAGGTTTGCATATTATGCGATTTAAATCTTCCGGAGGGGGTATGTGTGAACAATATGGACTATTTTCTTCACGAAAGTTGAAGAGAGAATCAAGAGACCAATCTTCTGTGAAGGCACATTGTCCATGATTTGGAATCCGGAGGATGTGAGCAAAATGCCCAAGGGTTAGAGTGAACTTTTGGTTTTGATATAAAACCAAAGAGATAGAGAGCGATCCTCGTTACGAACGAGTTCGACTTGACGGAAGAATTCCATTATGAACCTTGGACATATCTTCTCGTTGATTTCAAGAAGACATTCTAGTCCTATGGCTCGAAGGAGGTATTGATACCTTCTTCGAATTGTAGAGAGGTGTCTACAATACGTCCTTCGTGGAAGTGACTTTTGAGATTATTGAACCCACGGACATGATTGCCGATGTGTTGGGTTCGAGAGGGATGTTCAGAGTGTAGACGCTAGTGAGTGAAAAATCAAACTCATATTCATGTGTCATAGTTGAACCTATAAAAATGATGAGTTAATAAAAGGAGATGTTTGTGGTCAACCTATGATGATCTAATGTTTTTACTATATTTTTATTAACAATGGTATTTAACACTTTAACATACTCAAGGTTTTGACTTTCTAGTGGATTATTACATTTAGAAAGATATTAGTTTTTAATCTTGCATGAAGATCTGTTTTCCAAAGAGGACGGATCCCACGTTCCTTTACAAAAGGATCCGCTAGTATATCATCCGATCCGTGGATCTCAGTAATAAAAAGCGATTTGATAAAACATAGGTTTTACAGTTTTTATACCACGAAATATGTTTTATCCTTCATTTTCTTTTAGCATGCATACATGACTTCTAATGTATCACGAAAAAAATATAAAACATATAAATTAAAATAAGTGACAAACACATTATGATAAAAATAACCTAGATAAACTAGATTATTAATAATATTGCATTTCAATACTAAGGATGATACAAAGGATTGGGTATATGATCCCAATGTAGATTAACAACACAAAGTAAATGTCTCCATATGTGAACTTCATCATAGGGAACACAAGTGCGATGAGTGTTAGGGCGATGAGCACGAATGCGATGTAAACCATGTTGATGACGGATCTTCTTGGTTTCGGTTGAGATGAAATGAGGAGGAAGATGAAGTTTTTGAATAAGAGAAAATTTTGAAATTGGAGGATTTGAAAAAGTGAGGGTTTGGTCGACGATGGGTTATTTATAGGAAGGAGAAATTTTTGAAATTCGTGTTTTGTTTTATTATTAGATTTGAAAGGGACAAAACATAAGTTTTATATACCATGACTTTAGACGAAATAAAACACGATGAGAAAAAGGCTTCCCAATGAAGCTTCATGTAAAACATGTATGAGCACAAAAGATAATCATATAAATACCTAAATAGGTATACTTAATTATCAAGCAAATAAAAAGAAAATCATACCTCTAGCACTTAGGAATGTCTTTACAAATGACACAACAAATGTCACTTAGACGATTCCCGCTCCTTTTAGATTAAGATACCTTCATAAGGAAGGTATTCTTGTTACCAAGCGACTCCTAAAGCTTGGTAGGTATGAGCTTTGACTAATCAACATGACAAAGAGGATTAGTGCAATTAAATGAAAAAGTAAATAAGAAAAATGTTGTTATCAAATCAACATCTAAACATATAGTTTTAAAAGACATGGTGTTTGTTTTATGAAAAACCTTCTTTGTAGTTTTCAATTAACCATGGATCGTATCAAGTTTTTAAAGTACAATATACTTCAAGAAACTAGGTAACGAAGCTCTGATGCCAATTGTGGAAAACTAGAGGGGGTTGAATAGTTTTGCCAATTAAAACTTCATTTTAATCTATTTAGATTGACTTATGACAATCTATTTGGATGTGTGTGTTGGATGTTGATAAACAAGCATATAAAGGTAAGTAATGAAAAGATAAGAGTAAGAAGCACAAAACCACAACACGAGTATTTATAGTGGTTCGCCTACAAGGACACCTTCCTTGCCCTACTCCACTCCCGAGTCACCTACTGAGAGTTCAGAATCACTACACCAATCTCCTTATGGCGGAGAAGCCTCACAACGCCGCCTACTTTTCCTGCTAGGCTAACCACCGGTTCTTTCACCCAAGGTGAACCACACCTACACAACTCGCCTACCCTTTATAAGGTACTAGGCTAAGTACCTAGTTCTTTCACCCAAGGTGAACTACACCTTCACAACGTCACCTACCCTTTATTAGGTACTAGGCTAAGCACCTAGTTCCATTGCAATGGAGGAACTACTACCACACTACACCAACGACTAATCCCAAAGGAGATCTACTCCTTTACAACATCATCAAGGATATCAATATCCTTGGATCTAATACTAGTCTATCTTGTACATCTAAACACACCATATCGAATGTACATCTAAGGCACCTTTCACTAATGCCTTTGACTAGATCTACAAGACACCTTTCACTAATGTCTTGTGTCTTCACTTCTAAGCACCTTTCACTAATGCTTCTTTGTCTTGACTTCTAAGCACCTTTCACTAATGCTTCTTTGTCTTGACTTCTAAGCACCTACCACACGTGCTTATGTTATAGACGATAGATACCCTTCACAAAATATCCGTCTTGACACTTGAGAAATCTTTCACTAATGTCTTCAACACTACACTTCTTTGAGGAAAGAAAAGAATCATCAACAAGAAGACTTCAATAGCCTTGATGATGAGAAAGTATGGCAACTCATGGACTTGAGCTTGCTCGACTTCAAAGGTGGTGATCTTGCCTTTAAGAGGAACCTAAAAGATCACACAAAACAAAACTACAAACATAGATCTCTTGGATCTAAGGTTAGTGAGATTTAACTTAGGAGGAAAAGTGTGTTAGAAAAGGGATGATGAATAATGAAGAAATGGCTCACTATTTATAGAGGAAAATCCACTGCTCCGGATCCCACGGATCCCTTCCACTTGGGATCCTCCGGCTAGCACAAAGCTAGGGATCCGTGGAACTTCCTTGCCCATGGGTATTTCGGTTATGGGTCATGGGTTGAACCATGGATCTTTGGCTAGATACAATGTATCTTTGAGTGCATTGCACTTAGTCACTTGGGTATGGGTTGATCCATGGGTTATGAATATTATCCATGTATGATATAAGCATGATTTCATGAAATGGGTTATGGGTCAAGATCCATGGGTTATGGGCTTTGGGTTGTATCCAACTACATTCAATGTATTTGCCCAATGGGTTGTGATACTTAAGTTTCTACCCATTTGTATTGGCCAATATACTACATACTAGTTATGTGTATATTTTACCCAGATATGTAAACACTAGTTGTTGTTCATATGTATTGCTTAAATCATAAAATCACTTATACTTGTTTTAGTGTTTTATGTGAAAATGTGAATATGTTAGAAACTATTAGTTCAAACCATTTACGTATTTTATTTGTTTCGTTAATATGATTTTACGTTTGTTATCGACAAAACAATAGAAGATCGTAAAATATAAATAAACGTTTTTACGGCTTATTTGTATTAACAATCGCGTTCCCTCGCTGCCTCTAGATTTTCCTCCCAGATAGTCCGACCAAGATTCAGCCATCGTGTGAACCGAGGAAAATTCTCCACTAAAACCAGTTCGCCTTCTTCTTCTTCTTATTTTGAACTTCTAACGCCCCTTCTTTTGCTGCTATAGGGCTAGCCAGCAAATTCTCCTTCCTTCTTCTCCTCGGCCGCTACTACCTCGTTTCTTCTGTACCTCGCCAGTCTATGCATCCTTGGCAGTGATAACATCAAATTATCCTATATATTATGTCGGCTTTCCCGATAATGCTTGTAATTTATATCATTTATATGGATTTACGCTTTTTTTCCATTATATTCCACTTTCGTGTTAATTATGGCATTAGAGCTAAAGAGACACAGAATTGGAGAGTTTATTGAAGATTTATCATAGTATGCTCACTTTGAAGAAGTTACGGCGTAACTCCTCTCTCACATTACGCCGTAATTCAAAGCGTGACTCGAAAACAACTTATCAAGATTACAGAATCTCCCAAAGATTACGACGAACCATATTAGGTCAATGAGGTTCCATCACCGATAATTACCGTAACTCATGCATCAACTACGCAGAATCGAGATTTATTGAAGATACGGTAACCCCTTCTAAGGTTACCAGAACTGCATCTAGTACAATTCTACTTTAAAGTTATATGTTACAGTAACTATTTTATTAGTTACGCCAGAACCAAGATCCGCCTATAAATACCCCACGATTTCCAAAGATTTCAAAGCATCCCATTTCACACACAATAATCAGAGAACGTGAGAAGAAGCCAAAGGCAGATCTAGAGGAGCATACTGAGCTATCTCCAAGGGAGAAATCACTCCCCTACGATAAGCATTAGCTTTTTATCTTTTCTTTACTTTGATTCATGTATTTCGTAACATTAAACATTGAATTGATTTGTATGGTTAATATGATCGGCTAAGCACCTCTTGGTGCTGGCCTAGTTATGATTCCTTAATTGTTTTGTTTATGCTACATTACTTCCGTAAAATTATTTCTAAGTGTATGCATGCATAGTTTATTGGTAGCTACCCTTGTTTCGTAGTTTTGAATTACGGTAGAGGCTAGTTGCTTAGAGATATGACCAATGACTCTAAGTGAGTAGGACCGGAGACAGAAGGGTAAGATATGACCAACTGACGACCCTTTCTACTTGTGAGATTTGACCAACTGATCACCTATCGTTTGGATGAACTTAAGAATTAGGGGGTGAGTGTCTAAGATGCTAGAGCCCGGACACTCACTATTATAAGTCTAGCATGTAGCGAAACATCATAACTTAGCTTAGGGACCGGAACAACTAGACTTATGAGGGACACCTAACTTCTCCAGTGGTGGCTCTTTGTCGATAGGTTAGCTTAATCACCAAATGTGTCCTCTCGACTTTGACCCCACCTGAAGTAATTGGAAGTAATTAGACGTAAACATTACTAGTTAGGTTTAGTAACTAGGTTAGCACCACTCTCCTCTATTTATCACATCCTTTTCCTTTATTTGATTTAGTAGTTAATTAGTTAATTCAATATCAAAACCATCTTAAAATCTGTGACACCTAGACTTAGTATTAATCCACACACATAGCTCTTGGGACTACCTCCTTTTATCAATACTACACTACACACGCATCAGTACACCTCGTTAGTGCATTAGGGTAGACCATAGGTATAACGAGACATTATAAATATTAAAACCTGGTCGCGAAAACCTCGCATCACAGGATGGCCTCTCCAAAGGCTAAGGGGTCATGGTTCTTTAGGTTTCTCCCGGTTCGGATCGATGGGGGACCCTTGCTCACGCATCCCCTCCCATCCGAAAGCTCCAAGTATTCGACATATCGACCAAAGCAAAAGAAAGGAAATTTTTAAAAGGAAACATAAAGCGACGCTATAAAAAAATAAACAACAATCCTATAATGACCGACGATAATTACCGTGACTCTCAGATCCTTTAGCATAGGCTCCAAATTCGGGTTCCCGAAAACCGAGGAAAGGTGACACATCCAAAATAAACTCACAAGAGGCTTCCTCAACGGAATTTGCACCCCGCTAAGCTTCTCGGCATCCTCCTCTCTAAAAGCCGTGGAAAGGTATCGGTAATCTTCAATCTTTATGCCTGTGCCATGGCATAAGGAATTGCCCTCCAATCAAGAAAATTTTTTCTTTCCAAAGGCTTAAGGCCTGAGAGTATTTCCTTGAAACATTTATAGGATTTCCTACCGGTCTCCGTTTCGAATGAAAACCAATGCCCTCGCTTGCACAACCGTAAAACGCCAAAACAAGGATACCATAGGTTGTATGTTTAGGCTATAACACCTAATCTCAAAGAGGGACACGGTTCAGCCTAGCGGAACTAATTGAGAGATATGGACCCTAAATTGTCTTATCACATTCAGCAAAAAAGAAGAGAAAGGGATCCTAACACCTCCGGTTTCCAATTGTTGAGGATAAATTCCAATCTTGTCAGCCGGAAGTTGGTCCATGGTCATATCTTCTTGGGGGAGTTGTGGACGAAGGTCGGTAGGAATACCATATTCAACAATTATACTATCCAACTCAGATTATGTTAGTTTAGAGGTATAAATATGCATGTTGAACTTCGGTACTACCAAAGGTTGTGTTTGTTCTTCGGCAAAGGCCTCCTTCGATGGACAACCTCAAACTCTGTGAGTGGAGTGTTTTGTTCCTCGGTTCTATGTTCGGCCATTACTAAAAGATGCCAAAAGGAAATGTACAAATAATTATAGGAGAAGGACAAGACAAACCTTAAAAAGAATGAAGAAGACGTCCGGCAAAGTGAAAGCAGTTTATATGTGTGTGAAATATGTGAAAAACAAACGAGGTGAAAGGTGAATATATATCAAAAACCCTAGCAGATCGCAAAACATACCATCACAAAAGGTTACATGAGGCAATCTGGATCGCCCACATTCTTCGAAGATATAAGAAAGTATAGGCCATGCCCAACAAATGCCCAAGCCCATCAGGCCACCCAAGCCTTGCGGGCTTAGTTTCCAAGCTCATGGACTCGATAAGGTACGAACCGTCTTGGACGGTTTATAATGCCTAAGTATTGCATTACCGCCATCCCAGTAATACAATATCGGGACATGTTGGCGATGTGTCGACGATACATCCTTTTATCCAACCGCCTATTATCCAACAAAGTGTGATTAACCGTGTCGGGCCGCTCCCGATTTCATGGGATTTCTTACCACGCGGCCCTACACCTACTAGATAGGGTGGTCGAGGCCGCCATTCCTAGACCCAGGTTCCAAGGTTGGGGTAGCATAAATACCCCAACACATTTAATGCTATTAATTCAAGTTTTCACTTACATTTACTCTCACATTTATTACCCCATTCATTATCCTCCGCTCATTCTCACGCCGGAGCTTGGTCCCGACAACACCGCAGGCTAACGCATGTTGTTCATTGTGCAGAAGGATCTATTCTTTCCTTCCGGATCATCTGCTTGAAGCCGGACTTCCGGACTAGGACCGAGCGCAGGATTTTGCTTCAACAGCCCCCTGTCGCATTGCACGGGATCGCTTTGTTTTGGACAGCTTTATGTTTCATTTTCGATTTCTTTTGTTGCTGCAAGTAATGTTGCAGATTGTTTTGGACAGTCTTTGTGTTTGTTGTTGCAAGCAATGTTGCAAGACTATTGTGCCATGGTTCAGTGTATACGTTTGACTATAACTTTGCCTGTTTTGTTTAGTCTTTTTAATATTGTTAAATATAGTTGTTTTCTATTAAGAGCCTTTTTTTTGTTAGAGTTTTGAGTAATGCAGTGACTTTTCACCCAAAGTAAGCTACCATTGTTTCTCTTGAGTCCGGTGTTATTATTTTTCTTAGATACACCATCTTTATTTCTAGCCACTTCTTTTTCTTTAGGTTTGCTTATTTAAACTTGCAATTTCTTCTTGTTTAGTCCTTACTGTTAGGATCGAATATATGGATGATTTGGTGATTCGGGAGGTCTTAGAAGATGAAAGAACATCTCCATTATGTTAGAGAGATAAAGTAGAGAGAGAAGGGAAAATACTATGTGTTTATTATTAAGGAAAAGGAAATTACACACACTAGTCTCACCCTCCATGGAAGTATGGAGGGGTATATATACCCAAACACATACAACAATGGGAAATTGACATAACAAGCCCATGTGTTTAAGGTAACAAAGATAGAAAATTTAATCCGTCAATGTCGCTCCATTAACGAGTTAGGAGCGATTCCAACAATCTTCCCCCAATGGGATGACATAAGGGATTAATTACAACATTTCCTACAAGTATAATAAACAAGTAAAGAAATGTCTTCATAAGCTCTTCAAGTGCTGAGGATGATGAAAGTTTACGCTTTTTGTCTTCTTCTTGTACCTCGACTTGAGAACCATTTTCTTCACTTGTAGGCACATGATGTAATATGCATAAATTGGATTAACTTCATCCCAATTCATGCTGCATGTCTTTAGTAGCTTCTCCATACACTCCTTTTGCTTCGACCGCCCCCAACCGACAACCGCCTTTCATTCAAACTTTGATGTAGTGAACATTTCCTCTAACTTTTGAAATTTTCAAGACGCAGCCGAATTTGTAGATGAGCAGAAAACCACACAAGGTAAATCGACTTATTACGGAAAATCCGCTCGGTAACATGCAAGAAATCAACAAGATCTTCTCACATATGTAGATGCTTCACATCAAACAATCCGCGAAAGACGAGACGAAACGACTAATGCGTTGCGTCTATCGAATAATAATCACTGTGAATATGCGTTACTCGATAATGACCGTGTGTAAGGCATCATAACATCATATTTAGGTAACTTCACGCACAATAACTCTATGGAAGTGAGACGATAACACCAACTTGAGAAATTTGCACCACAGATCGCCTCATTTCTTCCCCGATTGAAGAAATTCATGAAGGGAAACGTGGTTTTCAAAAAATTCAAAAAATCAAAGAAGCAATGAACACCTATACTCTTCCCCGATGTTTTCAAAGTGAATCAAAATCATATACCACGATGTTGATGATGAATGGAGACAAATAAACCATGTATGTCTAAGTAATCGAACAATTGTGAAGTACCATAAATATCATGTGAGAATCAATTGCAGATAAGACTTCTCTACTGCGGTATACTCTTCTCACTAACTCTTTACCGACCCCATTATCATTATTCTCGACGCTTTTGTAGTGACTACCGATGGAGAAAATCCAATATGACGAACTTGAGACTGAAGTAAAATAACCCGAGCTTGTGACTTAAACTTGCACTATTGTTAGACGAAGAACCCTTTTTCTTATCACCATCGAAAAAGGGTAAACTTAAAGTTTCTTAAATTTTCCACACCTTAGTGTGACACTTGAGCACAACAACGTAACTCCTTAAAAGTGATAGTTATACTGCGGAGCACAACAACGTAACTCCTTACATGAGGTATAACTAGACAACTCAAGTCTTTGTCATTCGTAAAGGTTAAAGCTCGAACAAGGATCACGAAGAATCATGCATCCAACCAACCCCAATATCTTCAGATACTATACACGCGACTCGTGATATCCCACTTCAATTTCAAATAAATAATAAAGAATTCTCCCCAGAATCACATCGCAGGTGCGCTAAATGCCCAAAACTAGCCTTTGTTAAAGGTTTAAATGAACTTGATAATGGTTTCCCGATCTTGTCAAAATTAATTATATCCTCGTGAAAAATTGTCATACAAAAACATACGTTTACCAAACGTTATACTAAAAAAATTATCTCAATGTATCAAAAAAAATACATTTGATTGGGAAAATTTTCAGCTCATGATTTTAATATAACATTTGGCCCATGACAATCTCAACAAACGCAGCCTTTACAAAAGAATAGTATCCGATCCAAGTGAAATACGCCCATTCCCAAAACCCATCACAAAAATAAAATATCAGTCCATAACTTTTGATGTCTGGTCCGTTATCCAAGTCCAATTACCACTTGACCTAATATTTCGGTATATAAAGTACACAACCTCTCATTACATCAACCCTAATAAACGTATAACCTGTGCAGCAAAACAAAAGAACCTAATCACAAACATATTATCAATCCGCCACCATCACTCACCAAACAACTTATTCTTTTAAATCCGAATCTCAGCAACCTCACCCTCAACTCGTCTCATTCACACACGATAACCCATCTACATCTCAGAATAATACATGAGCCAAATACAAACGTTACCCTTATACTTTACAAGAAAATTTCAGCTTCAAGATCCTTGAGAAAAAAGGGTCTCGGGTAAGGTTTTATTATTGTGTCATTCATTTTTTTCTTAGATCGAAACAAAGAAATAATGATAACAAAATTGTTATTGTTCTTTACTTTTAATTCGTATAAAAAAATGAGCCTTGTCTCACAGATCAATGATGATTCATTTTTCGTGTGAATGAATTTTGAAAGGTTTTGAGACCACCGAAAAAGAAAACTGAGATCTTGCTTTTGTATACTTATTAAGTCCGAGTCTTGATTTTGGTATGAGGAGATGAGTTGTGTAGGTAGATGATGGGATTTGATGTAGTTGATGTTGGGATATAGAGTTGGATCTGTTATTGTATCTTTGTTTCATCTCGATTTCTTTTTAATAATTCATGGACTGATGAGGTTATTTGTAAATTGAGGTCTTGATTAGTGTGGTATTTGGTTTTGTTTGTTGTCATTGTCCTGTTTACGCATAAGGTATTCATCTTGTCTTCTTCTTACGCGGTAATAAAGACTTTATGCGTAAACCAATCTTTACTCGTAAACCAAACCTTACGCGTAAACAACATTATGCGTAAAGCATATGCGTAATGATTGAACCTTAAGCGTAAAAACACGTCTTATGCGTAATCTTTGTAAGTTTACGCGTAAGGTTTACAACCAAAATCTGTCAAGCTTATCAAAGCTTGATAGATATGACCAGTCGAAGTAATCCACACACTTGTCTAAGTGAGGGATTTACTGAGTTGCCTTTGGATAGAAGTTTGTATTCTGCATATGCGTAAGGGTTTTGACTTTTGTTGACTTCTGTTCCGACCATTTTCCGACCTTATTCCGACCAGCAGTTTATGACTGTATCACAAACCCAGAAAAATGACATAAAGAAAAATCATCTTATGACCCACTTTGACCATGAATACAAGACCAGATAGAAAACATGACCAAAATTCACGAGTTTGACCAAAGCAGGTTACAAAAGTATATAAAAAACTTTTATATACTGTGAACAGTTACAAAACTGTTTTGACCAAAAATACAATAAACTTGTATAAAATCGGTTAAGCACAAAAAATAAGTGAAAAGTTACCAACTTAGTTAAAACAGATTTTACAA
>OU343223.1:102188777-102220016 GCA_910596185.1 Chrysanthemum makinoi | reverse complement strand
TCTCATGAAGACTTTCTTCATTCTTGATTCCACCAACACTCATCAATCACATAATGATCCTCCTAGCGAAAACACTCAAGGAAACTAATAGTATTCCAAAATAGGATCAAATCTCTTGTACTCGTGCTTTATTAATGTAATCCAATTTCCTTCATGAAATAAAACATTTTACATTTGATATCTTAGTATTAGAACTCTTTTTAGACTATCCTTGAGATATAATGCATTGTCAAGATCATTGCATACCTTTAGTAAAGGTCCTGCTGAGCAGATAGGCGGATCCCAAAGATTGTACTAGACGGATCCCTACTCTTAGAGAACCGTGGGATCCGGCAAACAGAAAATGCAATTGCAAGCTTTATATTTCAAACATATCCTTAGAACACCTCACACACTAAGCTAAACATAGTGTCTTAAGGCAAAATTAAGTCCTTATCAAGATAGGTTGATCTTTCCTTCTCATACATAACTCACCTACATCACACTCTAAGACGATTGTAGATCTACCGTTTCGTCCTTAATCCATTACTCTTCTGCTCTTAAACTCACACTTAATTTTCTACTTGATCTCTCCCATCTAGCCTTAGAGATCTTTCGATTATGGCAAAATTGATCATTAATCATCCTCGCCTCAAAATTGATCAAAGTTGATCAAAATCTAGTTTTCCCATCTCAAAGCTTCTAGGATATTTTCCTAAAACACAACCTGATCTCTAGGATCATTTAGCTTCAATTGACACTCTAAATCTTTAGTGTCATCCTTGCTCATCCATTGGTACTCTTGAAAGTTCCAAATCCTTCCATAAATAACAATCATTAGCTACATCATTCATTTCCTTCAAGTACTCAAGCACCCCTTCATTTAAAACACTTAGGAGGACTGAAACACTCAAGATGATATAGGTCTTAGATCTTAGAAACATCATTTCCACCCTTTCATAACTGCTGAAAGCCGGATCCCTAGGATTAGCCTAGACAGATCCCTCTGAGGAAGGAACCGTGGGATCCAGATGACAGTTTATGTCAAATCTTGCTAAAACAATTCAACTCATCTTCCAAACTTAAACACTCCATCTCATCTTAAATGAGTTCCTAGATCAGTGCAATCTCTGAAGTTGACTCTTGTGCATGTCAATCATCACATTCCAATGAATCCTATTGGCTTAAGGCTTAAATGCACTTGCCAAATCTCTTAGTTTATAAACCACCTTGTTAGGACCTCCATAGTCATCACTCTCATCCTAACTTTCAGTTCTTGCAATCTCTTGAAATCACCTCATCATGAGGAAAACCCCAAGTAGTAAATTATCCACCAAAGAACCACCCATGAAAAGGGCTCGTGTTATACACGAAATTTCTTCAACCGAATCATCTCCCGTCAAGCCAACAAATGATAGAATTCTTCATCATCCAATCAAACCAATTCCTAAAAGGATAGTACCCACAAAACTACCTATGCCAAACACCACCATACCTCCTAGGCCAAACAATATCATCTCCACTAAACCATCACCATTGGTTCCTAGAGCTATTTCATTTACATCCCCACTATCATCACCACCACACCTCTACAATTTATAGGACTTGCCTCCTAAGCCATCTCATCCGCTTCCGCCGACAACATTCTCCTCATTAGGAGGAATAATGGTTCAAAATCAAGGTGTTGAGTCAACACTTGCTCCGGCTTCCTTTTCGCCGTTTCCATCATATAATCCCATTTGGATTATGAAGAATCATCAAAGTCAACCACCCGACCATATGGAAGTTGACACTTCTCTATCACCACCATCATTTTTAGTTGAGTCATTCTCAAATGCACCTCCACCAATCCCTCCATCGTTTGAAGCTCCACAAGCCGCTTCACTTGATCCTTCGCATCAAGCCATTTCACTTCTTCCACCACCACTACCTAGCCATGACAAAGATTGCTATCATTGTCAACATGTTGAAAGTTTGATACATGAAGTACGAGAAGACCAACGTTTCATATCATCTCCTCGAAGCGTTCGACGAGATCAAACCTAAAAAAAACTTGAGCTAGAAGATTTTAGTAGTGTCCTAGCATCAAGCGATAGTTGGTTTAGAAATTCCTAGTCATGTATTTTCTTATTTTCTTAGTTTTTAGAGTCATGTATATCATAACTCTAGTTTTGTTAAATGGAATTACATGCTACTTGTTATTTTGTTGAGCATATGATTTTTGTGATAACATTACTTGTTATATCACCTTGGCTGTAATTGAATAGCTAATACGGATCCCTCAGAATTGCCTATACGGATACCTACTAGGAGGGAACCGTGGGATCCGTAAGACAGAAAGCTTTCTTTTTACTAACTTGAATCACATTTGCAGGAAATTATGAATTATACTTGCTTTCTAACCTTTGTTTTGTAGTTATTCAATTTACACATGAAGACTTTCACATCCCAAAGCTAGGGGGAGCTTTATGTCAAAGCAATACATTGCAAATCACTTGCAATACTAGGTTTACATTTCATGACATCCCCTTGCATAATTGTAATCATCAAGGGGGAGCACATTCGTCTCTTAGACGAAATCTTTTGCAAACTTATTTGCAAACAAACTAGATTAGTATCACTTACTTGACGCCCTTACATAGGGATGGACTCGTCAAGGGGGAGTAAAAGACGAGATCCTTTCCCGTTACTTGCTCTCTAATTCTTTTTTACTTTTACTTCTTTCACATGTGTTTCTTAAAAACGATGTGTTGCTTTCCTTCAAACACTTTTTGTTTCGACAAAAAGGTGGAGAAGAAAGTAAAACTACAAATTCAAACTTTTACGAATTTTTGATTTTCCTTAAAATAATTTTATGTTTTGTCATCAACAAAAAGGCGGATATTGTTAATACAAATAATCCGTAAAAACGTTTATTTATATTTTACGATCTTCTAATATTTTATCGATAACAAACGTAAAATCATATTAACAAAACAAATAAAATACGTAAATGGTTTGAACTAATAGTTTCTAACATATTCACATTTTCACATAAAACACTAAAACAAGTATAAGTGATTTTATGATTTAAGCAATACATATGTACAACAACTAGTGTTTACATATTTGGGTAAAATATACACATAACTAGTATGTAGTATATTGGGCAATACAAATGGGTAGAAACTTAAGTATCACAACCCATTGGGCAAATACATTGAATGTAGTTGGGTACAACCCAAAGCCCATAACCCATGGATCTTGACCCATAACCCATTGCATGACATCATGCTTATATCATACATGGATAATATTCATAACCCATGGATCAACCCATACCCAAGTGACTAAGTGCATTGCACTCAAAGATACATTGTATCTAGCCAAAGATCCATGGTTCAACCCATGACCCATAACCAAAATACCCATGGGCAAAGAGGAGCGTTCCACGGATCCCTAGCTTTGTGCTAGCCGGATCCCAAGTGGAAGGGATCCGTGGGATCCGGGGAACAGTAGGATTTTTCCTCTATAAATAGTGAGCCATTTCTTCATTATTGATCATCCCTTTCTAACACACTTTCCTCCCTAAGTTAAATCTCACTAACCTTAGATCCAAGAGATCTATGTTTGTAGTTTTGTTTTTGTGTGATCTTTTAGGTTCCTCTTAAAGGCAAGATCACCACCTTTGAAGTCGAGCAAGCTCAAGTCCATGAGTTGCCATACTTTCTCATCATCAAGGCTACTGAAGTCTTCTTGTTGATGATTCTTTTCTTTCCTCAAAGAAGTGTAGTGTTGAAGACATTAGTGAAAGATGTCTCAAGTGTCAAGACGATGATATTAGTGAAGGGTATCTATCGTCTATAACATAAGCACGTGTGGTAGGTGCTTAGAAGTCAAGACAAAGAAGCATTAGTGAAAGATGCTTAGAAGTCAAGACAAAGAAGCATTAGTGAAAGGTGCTTAGAAGTGAAGACACAAGACATTAGTGAAAGGTGTCTTGTAGATCTAGTCAAAGGCATTAGTGAAAGGTGCCTTAGATGTACATTCGATATGGTGTGTTTCGATGTACAAGATAGACTAGTATTAGATCCAAGGATATTGATATCCTTGATGATGTTGTAAAGGAGTAGATCTCCTTTGGGATTAGTCGTTGGTGTAGTGTGGTAGTAGTTCCTCCATTGCAATGGAACTAGGTGCTTAGCCTAGTACCTAATAAAGGGTAGGCGACGTTGTGAAGGTGTAGTTCACCTTGGAGTGAAAGAACTAGGTACTTAGCCTAGTACCTTATAAAGGGTAGGCGACGTTGTGTAGGTGTGGTTCACCTTGGAGTGAAAGAACCCGATGGTTAGCTTAGCACCGGAAAAAGGGTAGGCGGCGTTGTGAAGGCTTCTCCGCCATAAGGAGATTGGTGTAGTGATTACAAACTCTCGAGTAGGTGACTCGGGGAGTGGAGTAGGGCAAGGAAGGTGTCCTGGTAGCCGAACCACTATAAATACTCGTGTTGTGGTTTTGTGCTTCTTACTCTTATCTTTTCATTACTTACCTTTATATGCTTGTTTATCAACATCCAACACACACGTCCAAATAGATTGTCATAAGTCAATCTAAATAGATTAAAAGGAAGTTTTAATTGGCAAAACTATTCAACCCCCCCCTTCTAGTTTTCCACAGCGATGTTGCTGCTAGTGGCGGTGGTGGTGAGATTCCTGTTAACGAGGGAATGGGAGACAATTCTGACAGGAATCTGGAGACGGGACCCTCTCCTCGTCCAGATGAGGGTGACCGATCCCCACCGAGGAATTCTCTTCCTCATGATTCTGAAGGTAAATACATACACTGAGTTTATTTGAATTGTTCTTATGATTTTTGTTTACTTATCGTAATTCATCCTCGTACATTTTCAAGTCACTCAGCCCATCATTCCAACCGTTCCATGCGCATAGAGAATATTAATCTGGATTCAGGTCCATTTTGTCTTCCTGCACTACTCATACTTTTTTACGCGTTTACACGTCTAATCTTTCCTCCTTTCCTTTGCTTACGCAGATGAGGCAGGGAATGTATTTATGCCTAATTGGTCCCTCCGCGATGACGTTCAGATTGATACCTTTTGTTCGTGCAAGGAGTTGATCGATAATCTCACCACTCCCGCAGAACGAGTGGCTCTTGACGAACTGAGAAATGTTCAGCTTACTCGTCGGGCATACGAGGAGTTTGGCCTCAGCGTGGTGACTCAGGGAGAGCTTCTAAGGCGATTCTGGACTCTTAATACGGAGCATTGGCAGCTTACCCAGACCCATAATTTTTGCCAAGGGGTCCCTGAGAGGTTAACCGCTGCGGAGGAAGAAAAGGGGAGGTTGATGGAGGAGCTCAAAAAGATGGGGGCTGATCATGAGGCCAGCTTAAGCAAGGAGAAGATTTTGGAGGATGAGGTGGACCAGCTGACCCGTTAGAAGAATGATTGGCGAGAGGCTTCTTCTGCACAGGCTGAAAAGATAAGGAAGCTGGAGGCTGAGCTGAATATAAAGAACCAATCCTTGGAAGCCTTGCAAGTTTAGAAGGGAAATTTGGCCGCGGAGGTTGCCCAAGCTGAGGTCGTCAAGCAAAACGCTATTCGCTGCCTTCTTCCTTTGGCTGTCCGCCGGTTATTTGGTAGCGCAGAATATAAGAAAAGTATGGCTAAGGTATACAGCTTGACTTACCAGGCCGGATTTGTGACTGGGGCAAGCGTGGGGAGGAATGAAGAGAAAATTGATGAGGCCCTCAAAGGTATCGCCCCTGTTAACCGGGATGCTCTGGGGTTATAGAAGGCCGAATATAACCAGCTTTTCAAAGCTGAGTATCCGTACATTCAGAAGCTGGCCGATTCATACCGTCTGCCCTTAGGGGATTTACTGAACATGTAACCAGACGTTCCTCCCCCCAGGGATTCGGCCGGACCTACCACCCATCCCCATGTTGTGACCACCACTGCTGTCGATACTCTGGCCACGGGCACTCCAGAGCCTAATGCTCAACTTTATGTTTCTTAATGACTTGTATTCGTGAACAATGATTCGGATAATGTGGTTTTTGTAATAATTAACACTCCATCTTTAGTGACTTGCTATTTTAATGCAACTTATGTAATTATCGTTGCAGTTTATGATATCAGTATGCTCATTTTACTCATGCATGAGTGTTTTTCTCTCTTGGGTTTCATATTTTGCATTGACATGCCTCCTTAGGTTATTCTAAGGGCATCCGGCCACGTAGGCCATGCATCCAGATTCCGGGCATCCTTAAGAAATTTTTTTTAGGGCATCCATTTTTGGGCATCCGGCATATATGCTCGGGCATCTGCATGGTCATACCACCAGGCGTCCAAAGTGTTTTTTCACCCGGGCATCCATTTTGCGGGCATCCGACTAGAGTTTTTCTCGGGCATCCATTTTTGGGCATCCGGCATATGTGCTCGGGTACATTTATTTTGACTATACTCGACTGGGGCCAGCCGTCGGAATCATTTTATACATCACACGAGTTACCACGAAAAATTGTCTCCCTATCACAGGAAGACTTTCATCATTAACAAAAAAACATAATCAGTTCAATTTACACAATAGTTGTAGGATTCTTATCACAATAGCGATTATAAGAAACAGTTTCGGAGGTTTGTCGCATGCCAAGTCTGAGGGACCTCCTTTTCTTCCATTGTTTGTAACTTATAAGAACCATTCTGACATGCTCCGACCACCCAGTAAGGTCCTTCCCAGTTGGGTCCCAGCTTTCCTTGGTTCTCTGCCCTGCTCGCCTTGGTTCTCTACCCTGCTCGCCTCGTTCCTCCTGTAAACAAAGTCTCCAATCTTGAAGCTCATCGACCTGACCCTTCGGTTGTAATACTGCTCCACCTGTGTCTTATACTTAGCTTCTTGTATGGCAGCGTTTTCCCTTCTTTCCTGCAGGAGATCAAGATTTAAACGTTGTTCTTCCTCATTCTGGTCCTCTCAGAACATCATCGTCCGATGTGTGGGCATACCTATCTTCGCTGGGATTACAGCTTCACTTCCATAGGTTAAGCTGAATGGGGTTTCCCCGTTGCTTGTTTTGAGGGTTGTACGGTGAGCCTATAGGACGTTAGGTAACTCATCAACCCACCCACTTCTCTCTCGTGCCAGCCTCGTCTTTATCCCTTCCATCAAACTCTTGTTTGCCCGTTCCACCAATCCGTTTGCTTGTGGGTGTGCAACAGCAGTGTTTATCTGCTTGATTTTCAACCACTCACACCAGCTTTTGAATGGGTCGTTAACGAAATTGGTTCCATTATCAGTGACTATAACTCCCGGCAATCCGTACCTGCATACAATGTTTTCCCATACGAACTTCTTGACATCCTTCCCTGTCGTCCTTGCCAACGGTTTCGCCTCTATCCACTTCGTGAAATAATCTATATCCACAATAACATATTTCACTCTTCACGGTGCTTCCGGAAGGGGCCCTAGCACATCCATTCCTCATTGGTAAAAAGGCCATGGGGCCATGATGGAGGTTAGCAGTGCCTTTGGGAGTTTTGGTACCGGAGCATGTATTTGACAAGATTCGCACTTCCGGATCTCCTCCCTCACATCCCTGTGCATAGTGGGCCAGTAATACCCTTGTCTCATGAGTTTAGCCACTATGGTTCTATGTCCGGAATGCATCCCACAGCATCCCTCATGTACCTCACGGATTATGTAGTTGGCCTGCAACGGCCCCACACACCTCATCATTGGTCCCAAATATGATTTCTTAAAGAGAACTCCCCCCTCCATCACGTTGTGCGGAATTTTTATTTGGAGACTCCTAGCTTCGTTTAGATCCTGCGGCCAAATTCCTTCCTGTAAACACTTGACAATCGGTGTCATCCAATTGTCTTCTTCTTCCTCCACTATGGCATTTACCATTTCTTCTTCACCTGAAGGTTTTTCCAGCACCTCCACTAGCACTTTTTTGGTAAGATGATCAAAAGCAACCGATGCCAATTTACTCAATATATCTGCTTTTTGATTTTGAGCTCTTGGGATGTTGCAGATTTTGAAGTTTTGAAACCCGACGATATATTCTTTGGCTCGTGCCAAGTATTTCTGCATGCTTTCTTTAGTGGCTGTGAACTCCCCATTGATCTGGCTTGCCACTAATTTAGAATCTACCTGAACGTTCAGAACCTTTATTTTGAGCTTTTTTGCAATCCGAAGACCGGCAAAAAGAGCCTCGTATTCGGCTTCGTTATTGGTGCTCGGGAAGTTGAGCCGTAAGGCGTACGTCAACTCCTCCTTCGACGGACTGACAAGGACTAACCCGGCGCCGGAACCTTTCTTGTTGGATGCTCCGTCCGTGTACAATAGTCATTCCTCTTCATTACCAACTTCCAGCACATCCTTGCCCTTTCCCTTCCTTTCCGGATATCTGGATTCAACCGGTATCTCAGTGAGGAAATCCGCAAGCACCTGTCCTTTAACCGCATTTCTAGGAACATAGGTAATGTTATAAGCTCCTAACTACATGGCATACTTGGCCAACTTTCCTGAGACCTCCGGTTTATATAGTATTTGTTTAATGGGTTGATCAGTGATGACCTTGATGGGATGAGATTCAAAATATCTCTGTAGCTTCCTGGACGCATCCAATAGACACAGTGCCAACTTCTCTATTGGCGCATAATTCCTTTCCGCATCATGCAGTGTCTGGCTAACATAATGCACCAGCGACTGCCTTCCTTCCCTCTCTACCACCAAAACCGCATTTACAACACCCTGTGATGCTGCTAAGTATACAAATAATTTCTCCTAAGGTTTGGGGGTTGACAGAGAGGGCAATTCCAAGATCAGTCTTTTCATTTCCTGAAAAGCCGCTTCGGCTTCCTTCGACCAGCGGTACTCGTCTTTGTTTTCCTTAGTGATATTCTTTAATGTCTCGAAGAAATGCAAGGATCTTTCCGCCGAATTGGCCAAGAATCTACTCAGGGCTGCCAACTTCCCACTTAGACTTTGCATTTCCTTTAGTGTCTCAGGGGATTTCATCTCCATAATCACCTTGGTTTTCTTGGGGTTTGCTTTTATACCTTCCGACGTTACCATGTAACTGATGATGTACCCTCCGAACAGCTCGACGGACACCCCTTCGAGATGTGTCGAAGCCCTTCTGAACGAAGGCCCAAGTTAGGTCTCCTAAATGTTTGTGGGCATCAAACCATTCGTACACACGAAGGTTATCTAAGGGGAATTCGCCATTCGAAGCCTTAAGCCCTTCGGGTTATGGTTGACGAAGGAGCACGGATAGGAGAACTTCCTGACTTGGTTAAACCCACGATCTCCCTCTTTTTCCTGTATTTCCCGCCAAGTTTGAGAATGTGGGTCACTAAGCCCTAGCGGTTACCCACAAACATGAGACGCCCCCATGTTCTCCGACATTTGCGCAGAGGTGCCCTCAACCCTATTTCATCCACTATAAATAGGTTGGACGGGCAGAGGATTATGGTAAGCTCACTTAACACTCATCTCTTTACTTACACACACATATACAACCATAACTCATACTTACTCTCACATCGGAGGTGGTTCGCAGGGTCCAACCCCTGCGTAATCACTTAACGTAGTGTCTTCGTATTTCTTATTCTCAGGTGAAAGACAATCTTGGCTGGAACATATACCCCTTTTACCTTCGATCACCATTGAAGCCTGGTAGTGAAATTTATTGTACAACTAGTGGCGCCATCCTTGGGACACGCTACTATTAGTCCCGTAATCACCAAGTCTTGATACCCTAACTGATTACACTGCTTTTCCGGCATGGAACCAGGAAGAGAAGATACACTTCCACCAGGTTTTTCTACCCTGGTACCCCTCACCACAACTAACACCGATAATCTCGCCCCCATAACTGCCTCCACCTTCACTACACGATCTCGCCTAGAAACCACTCCCATACATCATGCCTCAACTTCCACTAACCCTGTTCTAGAAATTAGCCCTATCTTCGTTGAGGCAAACTTCGAAGCGCTAGAGTCCTTGCTAAGGGCTCACAAGTGGCAAGTTCGCAACACTGAAATGCGAAGAGAATTGGAGTATTCTAGTGAGGAATATGACGAAGAGATCGAGGTAGATGAAAGGCCTCGACCAATTAGCAAAGGGCGTTCGGCCCTACGAAATGGTTCTCCTTCCATAAGGAGACCCAATGGAAGAATTGTTGGTTTTGAAGAAGGTCCGAGAGGAGATCCGGGAAGAAGGGAAAGAGTGCAGGGAGAAAGAAGAAGTGAGAACTCCAACGGAGGAAGCAACCCAATAGGAAACGAAGGGGTAAACCTACCACCTATTCTGGCAGCCCATTTAGGAAGAGAGGGGATGGGGGCTCCGATACCTCCATCATACGTCTCGAGTGTCGGAGGACCTCCTCCATACTCTAGGATGAACCAGCTACCCCCTCAAGGCATGAATCCCTACCTACCTGCTCAGTCCTATAATACCTATCCTCCGAATGGGTCTCTCCACAACCAGAGTTACCAGCAAGTGCCATACGGACACCTTCCTGTACACCCTACACAACCGATGAGGGGAAACCCTTCGTACCAACCTCCTGCGGCCTATGATGCATTCTCACAACCACTTCCTAACCCGCATAACCCTACACACCGTTTATCCACCTCCATACAACCCTTTCTATGCGGAAGCTTCTGGAGGTTGCACACCTTTTGTGAAGTGGATCGAAGACTACCCTCTACCTGATGGTGTGAAAATGCCTACTCACATAGGCACCTACGACGGGAAAGGCGATCCCGACAACTTCTTACACTTGTTTGAAGGCGTTATCAAGATGCAGAAGTGGGTTATGCCTGTAGCATGCCACATGTTCACATACACTCTCCGAGACTCTGCACGAATATGGTAGAATGGGCAAAAGGTGGGAAGCATTGTAAGTCTGGATGATCTCAAGGCTAAGTTCCGATCACACTTCAGCCAGCAGAAGAAGTACACCAAGACTCATCTAGTTGTGCATACCATCAAGCAAAGGGACAACGAAAGCACAAGGGCCTTCGTCACAAGGTACACCGATGAAACTTTGCAAATTCTGGGGTTGCACGAAGAACAAAGGATTTCTGGCTCCGTACATGGCTTGCGAACTCGAAGCTTGGTGGAATTCCTGTCCACCGCATTCCTACCACTTACAAGGCACTCATGGAAAAGACATACACTTGGATTGAGTCAAAGGAAGTAGCAGCCAACGGAGCTCCGATCGAGCAAAGAGAGGCCTCCGAAATTTTTTCCAGATGGTCTTCCTAGGAAGGATCCAAGAATAGGAAGAAGAGCAGAGACCGCTTCACTCCATATAACAAAGGCTCGAATCATGGACTCTTAGCACACCTGGTCAAATCTCCTAGGGAAATCCTCGCTACTGAGAAAGCCGCAATGTCCTTCGACCCACCACCTCCTCGAATGTCGACGAAGCAAAGCCGGGACATGTCGGCACGCCACTTTCACGAAGACCATGGGCACGACACTAACAACAGCAAAGAGCTAAAGAAGCAGATTGAAGAGGCAGTACGCTCCGGGCATCTGGTTAAAGGCATCAAGAAGGGGAAGGACAAGTTCTCCGACACTCAGTTGGGTGAATGGAAGGGGAACAAAAAGGAAGCTACTCCCTGTGGAAGCTCCGAGCATCGATGGTGCACAGGAACGATCCAACCTTAAAGCGGAAAGAAGCGATGGAGAGCTGGGAAGTGTAGAGATAACATTCCCCGTCATTCAGGCACCTTCAACCCACCCCGTAGTCATCAAGGTATGGGTCTCCAATAGGGAGGTAAACCGAGCATACATGGATTGTGGAAGCTCTTGCGAAATAATCTATGAGCACTGCTTCCTAAAGCTCAAACCGTCGATACGCCTGCAGAGGGTAGACTCAAAGTACCCTTGGTAGGGTGCTCGGCGAACACTCATGGCCCCTTGGAGAGGTACCTTTGGAAATCACTATCGGAGAAGGGCCCTTATCCCGCACGGAAATCCTCACCTTCATCATAGTCAGGTCAGATTCTCCTTACAATTTGCTGATAGGGAGAACCGTTATGCAAAAAATGGGCATTGTAGTCTCTACCATACACGCTGCCATCAAGTTCCAAACTCCCTTCAGAGTGGGAACTGTTCATTCTAATTATGGGGCAGACAAGGGGATATATGGTGTCAAGAAGGTCAAAGAAGGGCCGGAGGAGCCTCCGATGGCCATTCTAAGCTGTACGGATGTAGAAGAACGGGTCATAGTAAACCCTAGCTACCCCGAGCAGACAGTTGTGATAGGAAAGTAGCTCTCGGCGAATTTCAAGGCGAAACTCACAGAGTTGTTGCAAACTAACCTTGATATTTTTGCATGGAAATATTCTGATATGACAGGAGTCCCAATAACGTTGCTAATAGACGGAAAGCCCTTCGGCACGGAACACAAGCTCAACGAATGAAAACATATTGAGCCCATCAAAAATAAAAGAAGGAGCCTAGCCCCCGAAAGAAACACTGCCGCCTGCAAGGAGGTCGATGAGCTGACACAAGTAGGCATTCTAAGGGAAGTCAAATACCAAACTTGGGTGGCCAACCCAGTCATGGTAAAGAAAATCGACGGAGGGTGGCGCATGTGTGTTGACTTTATTGAGATCAACAAGGCATGCCCGAAGGACTGCTACCCCTTGCCAGAAATCGATTGAAAGGTAGAGTCCTTAGCAGGCTTCCGACGGAAGTGTTTCCTAGATGCCTATAAAGGGTATCATCAAATCCAGATGGTAAAGGAGAACGAGGAAAAGACAGCCTTCTATACAAGCAAAGGTGTCTACTGTTACAGAAAAATGCCCTTCGGATTGAAGAACGCAGGGGCAACATACCAAAGACTCATAGATAAGGCCTTCAACAAGCAGATAGGCAGAAATCTTGAGGCCTACGTTGATGACATGGTTATTAAGAGCAAAACGGAGGAGGACCTACTCCTTGATGTCCAAGAGACCTTCGACCAGCTTCGGGCGATCAACATGAAGCTAAACCCTAAGAAATGGTCTTTTGGTGTCGAAGAAGGGTTATTCCCGGGGCATTTGATTACAAAGCAAGGGATAAAAGCTAACCCTTCTAATGTCAAGGCAATTACAGATCTCCAAGCTCCGAAATGTTTAAAGGATGTACAAAGCTTGTATGGGAAGCTGGTTGCGCTAAGTCGATTCTTGTCGAAGGGGGGGGCGACAGGTCCCTACCGTTCTTTAAGATGCTTAAAGGCTGCGTCGACAAGAAAACATTCCAATGGAGTCAAGAGGCGGAAGCCGCCTTCCAAAAGATGAAGGATTTATAGAGATACTCCCAACACTTACAGCCCCAATTAAAGGCAAAGTCTTATTCATGTATCTAGCATCCTCCATGGAGAGTATTAGCGCGGTCCTAATGGCAAAAAGGCACAAAAGACAAATTCCCATTTACTTTGTTAGCAGGGTCTTGCAAGGAGCAGAGGTTAATTACCCCACGTTGGAAAAGCTCATATTGGCTCTAATCTACGCAGCAAGGAGGCTCCGGCGGTATTTTTAGGACCACCCGATAACAGTCTTAACCGAAAAGCCACTCAAGCAAAATTTGTCGAAGCCTGAAAAATTAGGAAGGGTGGCAAAATGGGCCATTAAGCTAGGGGAGCATGAAATAGAGTTCAAAGTTCGAAACTCTATCAAAGGACAAATTCTTGCAGAATTCTTGGCGGAAACACCTTCCGAACCAAGCACGAAAAAGGAAGAACCTAAGGCTAAGCTCATCGAAGTACAGAATGATTGGAAGCTTTACACAGATGGGGCATCAAGCTCCGATGGTTCCGGAGCAGGTCTAATGCTGGTCAGTCCTAATGGGAAGGAGCATACATATGCCCTTCGGTTAAAATTCGAGGCCACCAACAACGAAGCAGAATACGAAGCCCTACTGGCAGGCCTTTGGCTAGCCAAAGATATGGAGGTCAAAGCTCTCGCTATTTTTGTAGATTCTCAGTTGGTGGCAAACCAAGTGATAGGCTCCTATGAAGCAAGGCAGCCCATCATCAAGCAATACTTGGACAAAACAAGGGAGATGTTAGATGGCTTCGATTCCTACACCATCCAGCACGTTCGCAGGAATTAGAACAAGAAGGCGGATGCACTAAGCAAGCTAGCCTATATGGCCTTCGCCCAACTCACAAAAGAAGTACTAGTTGAAGTTCTGCCCGAAAGGTCCATTATTCGTAAGGAAGTCACTGACGTTGTTCATGAAGAAGGAGACACATGGATGACTCCCATCAGGGAGTACCTGATAAGTGGTCTTCTCCCCGAACACCACAAGCTAGCAAGGAAGATACGAGTTAAGTCTCCACAATACCGGCTAATAGGAGAAAACTTGTACAGAAGGTCGTTTCTCTCACCTTGGCTCAGATGTGTCGGACCTAAGCAGGCTTCGAGCATGATCGCAGAGGTTCACGAAGGATCCTGCGGCCTCCATTCAGGGCCCCGTTCAGTTGTCTTGAAGATAATGAAGTTAGGCTACTACTGGCCTTCGATGCATAGGGATGCTGCAGAAATCATTAAAAAATGTGAAGCTTGTCAGATACATTCAAAGGTTCCCAAGCTACCGAAGCAAGACATGACAAGTGTTACATCCGCATGGCCCTTCTCCCAATGGGGAATTGATATCGTAGGACCTATGCCTGGCTCCCGGTGGGGTCAAATTCTTATTGGTGGCGATTGATTACTTCACAAAGTGGGTTGAGGCTAAACCTTTAGCTTCCATTACGGGAGAGATCGAGAAGTTTGTGTGGGAGCACATTGTGTGCAGATTTGTAGTGCCCCACATCATCATATCCGACAATCGCAAGCAATTTGCCGAAGGAGTATTCTATGACTTCTGTAAAGGGCTTAATATAAAGCAATCTTGGATGTCCGTTTACCATCCACAAGGCAACGGACAAGTAGAAGTTAATAATAGAGACATCTTCAAAGGGATTGAAAAAAGGTTGGGACAAACTCATCACGGGTGGGTGGAGGAGCTTCCTCAAGTGTTATGAGCTCATAGGACCCACCCCAAGTCAAGCAATGGTTAAACCCCCTTCAGCCTAACATACGGAACAGAAGCGGTCATCCCTTCGGAGCTAAGTGTGCACACGGATCATGTGGCCACGTATGAAACCTCTCAAAATGATGAAAAGATCAGGGAAAACCTTGATCTGTTGGAAGAAAGGAGAGAGATAGCCTCACATCCTGCGCACAAGCATAAGATCGGCTACTACAACAAAAGGGTCAAGCCTTCCACCTTCAAGCTCGGGGAATATGTGCCCAAAGGCAAGCAAAGCAGAGTACCGTGGAAAGCTAGGACCTACTTGGGAAGGACCCTACGTTATAGCGTGAAGCCCGGCAATGGAGCCTACAAGCTGGCCACTCTTCTCGGAGAACCCATCGATAGAACATGGAATGGTACGAACCTCCAAAAGTTCTATGTTTAAGAAGTATTTTTACTTTTCATTCTTGTATTAAAAACTTCTCACGGGAAAGCAAGCATTATTGGTAGTTGTCTTAGTATTCATTTCAAGAATGATGTAATCCTCTCTACCAATTCAATGATGAATAATACATTTCCCACAAATCTCTTGCTTCATTTCTTAAACACAAAGGTTTGTTCAGCCAAATATCGAATTGGAAGGCATAAGGTGTAACAAACACCTCATACATACCACTACTTAGGCCTACCAACACATTCACATTAACTCTCCTAACAGTTTATGGCAATTATGAAAATAAAAGTGAGCCATATTACTTAAAGGATTTAAGATAGAGTGGGTCGCGACCCTATGTCAATGATCAAAGTTGGTCATTATATTCTTGGTGTTATAATTTACACACAATGAGGTTGTTCAACCTTAGGTTGTAAAGTTTAAGCGTTGGAAAATGTATAAGAGAAGTTCACAAGACAAATATAATTAAGTATGTAGGAATATTTTCCCACATCATACCATTCAAAAGAAGGGCCTACGCTCCATCCTACACGAGGCCGGGCCAGTTCAAATTTTCTTTTGGCCGAAGCCATACATCACAAACATCAAATTGTTTAAAGTAACAGACCAACAACATAAGAAACATTAAACTGTTTTAAAGGGTACATGCTACCCATGGAACCAAATTACCAAGCAAGGGCAGCCTTCATTCTTGCTTCTGAGGAGATGGAGTTGGGGATGGAAGAGCTGAGGTAGGCTTGGTCGAGGCAGTCTTCTTTGTTGGGGTCGCAAGCTTGATCTTGCGGGGCTTTTTTGAGAGAAGGTCCTCAAGAGGTGCCATGGGATCCTTGGTAGCTTTAGCCAAGAAGGGGTACTCTGCTGTGGCAAACGCATTTCCTGCCTCTTCATATTCGGCCTTCGATGAGGGACGGTAGCAGTCAACTGTGGAGAGGTCCATGGAAGATAGCTGCCTTGATCACCTTCCACATAGCAGCTCCCACCTCCTCACTATAATATAATTCCATGGTAATGTACGGCACCACCTTTGATATAGCACGGTCTTTTTGGAGAATTTTATACCTCATCTGCAGGCCATCCATTTCCTCTCTCATTTTCACCTCTAGCTCTCCAAGCCTTGCCTTTTCACTTTCCAAGCTTGAACACTTAGACTCCAACACAGCATTTTGACCAGTGAGGCTCACCACCTTAGCCTCCTCCAACCTGAGTCTGCCACACTCTGCTGTCAGCTCTGATATCTTGTCTTGGAGGTCTTGGGTGAGAGGATTCTTCTCAAAATCCTTTTCAATTTCTTCACATTTTTCCTCCAGCTCAACATACTCCTGGTCCCTGTGCTTTTCCCTCTCCAAAGATCACATCCATTTCTTGCCTTGTCTTTGTCATCGTATGCGAGCAGCTCCCTTGTACGGGTGATCAAATGGTTGTCCAGATGTACCTTGCCTTATGATTGCATGCATATGAGACCCTTTGATGGACATATTGTCCGCAGCCCTCCAATGGGAGGGTGACATGGTCAACGATGCGTATGCTAAGGCATTTAGAAGCTCCTTCGTGTCAGGAAGGCCTGTGAAAAATATAGTACATAAGGGCAAAGTTAGTCAGGACAATTAGTATTTTATATAATTTAAAAGGCAAATGCTCACCATGCATCTCTTCAAAGATCATCCAAGCAATTCAAAGGCGACTTCACGCCTCTTGCCTCGACAATCTTCTCAGACGCCCGATCCAGATGCTGGAAGAGGAGTCTTTCCTTGGTAGCGACTTGGTCGCTTGCTAGCCGTTCCTTCCTACTCGTTAACCTGTCAGGCCTATGCCTAGAGCCTGATTCAACTTCATCCTCACGGATCGTCCGAATCAAGCGTTCTCAACCAATTGGGAGGGACCCTCCAACAGTGCTTGTGGGGGTGCTGAGGCAACAGGCTCTATTCTAGGAATGTCCACGTCGTTGTTGTTGACAGAAGTAGAAGGTGAACCAACACCATAAGACTCTTCAGCTTTTTCCACAAGCATAAAGCTCAAGTCTTCGTCAAAGTCTTGATGCATGAAGTTCCTAAACGCCATATCTGCAAAAAAGGAACAAGAAAAGAACCCTACATTGGTCCTACTTAAAAAGTGGAAGTACTTTTCCATGATAAATGATCATGGGCTTTTGGGAGGCCCCTCCCGGCTTTGTGCAATCCCACCATATACGAATTGGCTCGGAAGGCTTGAACCCAGGTACCTAGCTGCTCGATAACACGGATTCCTTCGAACCTCATAAGGTAGGGGGTCATTAAAACGTTTTGCATCAAACCTAAATTCCTTATTCAGCAAGCCTCGATAGTCAGGAGTACAATGGTGTTCTGAACATAAAAGAAACTACCCTTCCATTCTCTTATGTTCGTGTATGGCCTCGTAATGAGGTTTGGCACATCTCCTTCAAGCCTCTTTGCCAAAGTTAACCAGTTCCCACCAGGGTAAAGGTTCAAAAATCCCCTCAATACCTTAAGAGTTGGTTCATAGCCATAAGCTTTACACATAACGATGAATGTGGTAAGTTTAGCTAAACCAAATGAGTTAAATTGAGAGATATGCACTTCGTAATACTGCATTAACTCTAAGATTAGAGGGTGAATAGGAATCCTAAAATTTGAATGGCTAAAAGAGTACCTATATAGCCCTACGAAGCCTTTAGGGGCATAAAAAATACCTTGGTTTGATTTGGGGAGCATAACTTTAAACTCCTTAGGGATTGGGTATTCGACAAGATGATCATGTAAATCCTTAGCAGTCAAAGTGCATTTTTGTTGTTTGATTATAAACTTGGAGTCCATAACTATTTTACGCTACGAAAAGATGGGAGGAAGACCTTACCTTTTGTTCGAAGCCGGTGATTGATTGCAAATTACTGCGTGTAAAAGGTAGGCGAAGAGGGTAAAGTGTTTTAGGGTTCCGTCTACCTCCCCTTAAATACCCTTTTCTACCCCTTTTTTAACCGAACACGTGTCCTGTGGATTAACCTTATCCGGATTTTAAAAGGTGTTTAAATTTCAAAAAATCATTTTGGTCAACATGGTTTACTTGGGAAAAGGTTTCACTGTAGCGGGTAGTTAAATGGATTTAGTTACCATTAAATGCGCGCGGTATGGCATACTAATCTTGTTTACGATGAGCGTTGCAACGAACGGCTGATTTCTTCACAGGATGAAGTCGAAAGCAATGCCTCCTCGTTCATATGCATCACTTCGATGGGGCTTGATGATGTACCTCCGAATGCTCGACGGACACCCCCTTCGAGATGTGTCGGCCCTTTCTCAATGAAGGCCCAAGTTAGGTCTCTTGAATGTTCGTGGGCCAAACCATTCGACACACAAAGGTTACCTATGGGGAATTCCATTTGAAGCCTTAAGCCCTTCGGGTATGGTTGACGGGAGCACCGGATAGGAGAACTTCCGTCTTGGTCAAACCCACTCTCCCTCTTCCCCGGCTTTCCGCCAAGTTTGAGAACGTGGGTCACTAAGCCCTAGCGGTTACCCACAAACATGGGACATTCCCATGTTCTCCGACATTTATACAGAGGTGCCCCTCAACCCTATTTCTTCCACTATAAATAGGTTGGACGGGCAGAGGATTATGGTAAGCTCACTTAACACTCATCTCTTTACTTACAAACACATATACAACCATAACTCATACTTACTCTCACGCCAGAGGTGGTTCGCAGGGTCCAACCCCTGCGTAATCACTTAACGTAGTGTCTTCAGATTTCTTATTCTCGTGAAGAAAGACAATCTTGGCTGAACATACACCCCATACTTTCGATCACCATTGAAGCCCGGTAGTGCAATTTATTGTACAATCAAGAACCAAGGAACTTGCCTTCTTCTACAATCAATGAACATTTTCTCGATTCAGTTTCATATTTATTCACGAGTTTATCGAAGGTCCGCGATGTTCAAGCTATCATCTCGTTCAGTCTTAGTTTTTATAACCATATCATCCACATATGCTTCCAAATTTCTGACTATTTGTGATTGAAAGGCTGAATCCACTAGCAACATACGCTGCCCTCATTCTTAAACCAAACGGCATTTTAGTGTAACAATATGTCCCTTTGCTCCGATAAAAGCCGTCTTTTCCTCATCATCCCTATCCATCTAAATTTGGTGGTAACCCTTATAGGCATCGAGGAAGCATTTGTATTTGTACCCCATGACGGATTCGATCTTCCAATAAATCTCCGTAGGGTAGTAATCTTTGGGACACGAGGAGTTGAGGTTTCTGAAGTTGATGCACATCCTCCAACTTCCGTCACATTTCTTCACCAATACTGGGTTAGATAGCCACGTCGGGTACCTTACCGGACGAACTATTCCGGCTTTCACCCATTCCTCTACTTCCCTTGTGACTACTTGATTTTTCTCCTGAGAGAACGTCCTTCTTTTCTAAACGACCGGGGTGTCCGAAACGTTTACATTGAGGGAGTGCTGAATAAGACGCATGGGTACCCCGGTCATGTCCGCCGGCTCCCAAGCGAACACATCTTTGTTCTTTCTCAACAGCTCAATGAGTTGTTTTCGACACTCCCGGGAGAAGTTAGTTCCTATCGTCACACGCTACTCAGGGTATGTTGCGTTAACCAATATGTCTTTCGTCAGTCTTAGTTCCTCCTGCATTTCCTGGTTCACCACCTCTGCTTCTCCTTTCTCAGGATAGCTTTCTCTGGTATCATGCATTTCTTCCAATCTCCTACACTCCATGACAACTGCCTTTTTAGTGACCAAGGTAGCTATTCCTCCTGGTGTGGGGAACTTCATTATAGCGTGAATGGTTGAGGGTATGGCTCTTAATTCCCTTAAACCTGACCTTCCTAATATCACATTGTATGGTAAGGGTGACCTTACGACCGTGAATTTCATCATAATTGTCCTAAATAAACCGTGATCTCTCGATTCACTCCTCAACTATCTTCTTTTATTTCTCCGTCACACTTATCAACCGCTTGTGAACGGTCAACCGTAACAGATGATAAAAGGGCCATGTACCGAGAGAAATGCAAGTTAACCAAAGATTAAAATATCCTTGATCGTTTATGTCCCGGTGAGGCGTGATATCCTCAATACAACGCATCGTGTGATAAAATGATAAGATCAAGAATGTACAAAGACAGAATCATTGACTAACACTTAATGTGAATAGTAATAGCTCATTACAAATGCAGGCGCTAAAACGCATAATCAAAAACCTAAAAAAACGTAAAAGATATACAAACGTACGTTACTAAAACGTAAACGTTAAAACGACTATAACTATAGTAGGGATTTACAAGTCTTAGCGACTTAAATGCAAATTAAATAAAATTAAAATATTAAACTATAATTTACAAATATTAAAAGTATAAGAAAACTTAAAAACTAAAACAACAAATACATGTTTACATATGTAATAATTACACAAACAAAATAAAACAGGAAAAGGAAAATAAATAATTATACTAAGAAATTAAAACTTATAAAAATTTGAAGTCATTTTAATTCTTTTTTTACAATTGTTTAACCGATTAAAATCTAAAAACTCACGTTTACTAAATTTTATGTAAACGTACAAAAATAAAAATGTGAATTCAGTCCAATACAACTCCCACAAATGTGAAAATTATATTTTTAGAATCCTAAAAAGATAAGAAAATTATTAGAAAGTAAAAATAAATTTTCACACTATTAAATTAATTAATATTAACTAAAAATGAATTAAATGTATTTATAATGAATTAAATAATAAGAAAATCTAAAATTAACTTAAATAAATGAAATAAAGAATCTTAAAAATCTAAAATATCATAAAATGAATTTAGAAACTGAAAATGTAATTTTTACACAATTATTCTATTTATTATTAATTATTTACTATTATTATGTATTAAAAACTAAAACTGATTTAAAAAAAATATTAAACAAGCAAAGAAAAATCTGAAACTTTATACATAATTCTAAAATAAATAAAAGAAGCTAGGAAATATAAAACTATATATTATTAACAAAAATAAGCTACTAAGCAAATAAGCTTTTTTAAGTATAAGCTATTACTTAGCTTAAAATGATCTTTTTTTCTCGTTTCCTGACTAAATATATATACTAATATTAAACATATTAAATGAAAACACAACTATACAAACTAAGAAATAAGCAAAGCATGAGCTAATGAGCCCAACAGTTAAGCTTTTGGCTTGACTGTTGGAGCTCAAGCTCAGTATAAGCTTGAAAAGAGCTTTAAAGCGAAAAACAAAAAGATAAAATAAAAACAAGTCCAATGGGGCATTATAAACAAGAAAATTGGATGTAAATGGTGTGAGCTTATGGTTTAGACAATCAAGCTTTTGGCTTGACTTGGATGGAATTGAGGCCTCTAAAACCTGTAATAAGCTCCCCACAGGAAATAAAAGGGAAAAATATATGTGTACAAGCTATATGGACAAGTATGTACAAGAATGTGCACTGGCAATAACCTATAAGCTAGCAATAAGCTAATAAGCTTATCCAATACAAGCACCAAACAGACATGCATACCTTTTGAATGACAAATTAAGCTAAGAGTTTAAGCTTAAAAGGGCAAAATAGGAATTGGGGTAGCAAGCTGAGCTGGTTGGCTTTCCAAAAAGCCAAAGCTCATCAAGTGGGACCCACTGATGAGCTTTTGAGAGGCTTATGAAGATGGTACCAGACCACTGCTCAGCTCAAGCTGGGTCAGTGAATGCTGAGTTTTGGGACAAAACAAGTACATGTTGCAGCCCTAGTGAATGAGCCACAAGCTTGGATATAAGCACATGATCAAAAAGTTGGCTTGCTAGGCTTCCTAAAAAACCAAACCACACAGGCTAGTGATCACTAATGGGCTTATGAGAGCTTGAAGGAAATGGTGTAAATGGTGCATAAGCGTCCATTGTTGTGAATGGGCAAACATCAAGCTCTAAAGACTAGTTACATAAGCTCATGAGAGCTCAACCAGCACTAAGACATTGAGTATGAATAGATAGCTTAATAAGAAGCCAAAATTCACAAGCTCAAGCTTGGTGGGGAACTTTCCATGAGCTATGGAAACCAACTCCACTTCCACTGCTTGTTTAGCTTCATGGAAGGAGTAAATGGGACAAAATAAGGAGTTAAATTAAGCTATCTGAATAAGCTAAAAATTGAAAAGTAAACAGACATACAACAAATAGGCCACACAGGCAACATAAAGAAACCAAGTACATAAGCTAGGGTCAAGTCATGAAGCTTCTGCAAGCTCATGAACTTGACACCTAAACCTGCAGTGGGGCATAACTAGGCACAAATAAGCTAAAAATTAAGCACTAAAACATGACATTCCAAGATAAACAAAAATATAATAAGCTATATTAGCAACACATCTAAAACATACCAAAAGCACAGAACTTGAAATTAAATAACAAAGACACAATAAAATTTCTAAGTTTATTCAAAATCGACTTAATTGAAAATTGACTTTTTATAAGAACATTAAGGTTTGACTTAAATGAACTTCTAATGATCCTAGATAATCTAATATGATGTATTAAGCTAATATGAGATTAATTTATGCTAGATAAACAACTTTAAAGATAATATGTATGATTATACATTCTAAATTTAAACTTAAGCAGTAGACAAGAATTTAGACAAAGATTCATTTTGACTTTTTGTAAAATAAGGAGTTTATATTACACCGATCTATTATACACTTAAGTGATATGAAACAACAACAACTAACAACACAACAAGACTGAACTCTCATGTATCAACACATCCAAACAGCCCTTAAAAGAGATTAAATTGGACTTTTCATAACATCACTGTCAAATGTAATCAAGATTTATCAAATCCAGGTTTTAGTGTGTCAAACCAAACCTTTTTCAAAACTATAACAAATAAGACTAGTGAGTCTCAAAGAACCAGGTCTAGGATTTTCAAAAGCAAATAGGAGTCACAATGTGATTCCAAGCAATGAGTTAGAGCCAAAACATAAACACCTAATATTAAGCTTTAAAACATTAACTAGCAATCACAAAGGAACATGAGAATCAAAGCAAACAAAAGCGGAAAACAAGAATATGCAAAAATTGAGAAATTTGCTTACAAGATGGCTCAAACTGAGAATCAAGATTCAAAGGACAAGGTTACACCCAATAGCTTCCCATTAAGCTCCTAATATCCCTTACAATCAAATTTCAACCCTTCTTCACCTTCTTCCTTCTCAACTCACTATTTTTGATTTTTTTTCATTGATTTTCTCTATTTTTTATGAATTTTAAAGACTATAGCTGTTTTTAAGTTTCTAAAAGCTTTAAAGCTTTGTCATCAGCTTATATGGCTTATAGAATCCATCAAGCAACTATTTAACTTGAAATTAAGATGACTTGAAAATTAAAGGAAATTGAGCAAAATCATGAAACTGAAATTAACTTGACATTAAACTGGAAAGAACATTTCATTACACTAATTTAAAGTAAATTACAACATTTGAAAGCTTAAAAGACATTTTTAACTAGGAAAGCAATAAAAACTATAACTACGTGACTAAGGCTTGAGGCCAAAGTGTCTTTTCCTCTGCTTTTTCTTCTTCTTTTATACCCAAACAAGACTTCTCTCACTTCCTCGATTGTTTCCCACCACCTTCCAGCCTTTGGATTACTCTAACTCATCATAACCATACACTTGGATTTTTGGCGCCAATTTCATCTTTAGCGGTTTTAGAGCTATTAATTAGTTGGTTTCAATCAATTAATGGGTTTTGGTTGTTAGTGAAGGTGGAGGGGACATGGTATGGAGAGGGTGTTGAAAATGTGGGAAAACCAGTCATGGTTTTGAGGTATTGAGAGGTTGAAGAGGGATGCTACATGAAATTTGTTTTGAAGCTTTTTCTCTTGTTTTGACTTTGGTTGACCGTTGGTAATATCAAGGGGTATGGGCTAGCAGGCGGGTCAGGTGTGGTATTGGGTTTTGGCTTGGATTTGGTATAAGGTCCGTTTGGTTAAGAATAAGCACAAGGACCAAATATGTAACTTATCCAAACATGAGGTGCGAATATTGAACTTTTCCAATGCTCTCACAAGGACCAAACCTGCCATACTTTGATAAAACAAGGACCCTTTTTGCATAAAATTTCATTTTGAAAGTTAAAAGGACCTTAATTGTCATTTTTGGATTTTGAGGGACTAAAAGTGTAAATTCCCAAAAGTTTATCAAAATGTTCCAACTTTTCAATCATGCATAGTACAAGGGTATTATTTGTAAAATTCCAAGTTTTGAATACCAGGGGACTATTTTTGCCAATTTTGTAACTTGAGGGGTAAAAATTGCCATTTTGTGTAAACTTTTATCCAGGGATGTTTTGTGAACATTTTTGATTTCCCAAGGACTTAAGTTGACTTTTCATTCATTTAAAACTTTTAGGGACTAGTTTTGACAATTTGAGTAACTTCAGGGACTGAAAATGACAATTGTTGTGAAATTGATCATTTTTCACTTGTTTTTCAATCTTTTGTACCTGAATCACATAAAACACATTTAAATGATATTTATAACATTTTGTGAGTCATTTGTGTGTTTTTGGTTGTTTTGTGGGTTTAACAATAAAATATATGTGTATTTAGACACATATCAAATCCATGGCTGAGATATTGCTAGTCCCTAGCAATGATTTGAGATTTTAATGGATTTGAAAAACTCTTTACCAAAAGCCATCATACGGAGTAGCCAAATGTTTCAGATTCAAGTAAGAACCTTGGTACACTGATAACCAAATGATTTTGAGCAAATCATAAGTCGTACGGATTTGATGTGTCTTTACCGAAGCGTACCCATACGGACTAGCCAACTCTTAGATAAATTATCAATATTATCTTTGGTGAGCTGATTACCAATTATGGATTTTCCACTGCCTTTACCACAAGCCATAATCTTGCGGGCTAGCCAACTCTTCACTTTTTAGGATATGGTGAGCTGAAAACCATACAATTTTGGGCAAATTGCAAGCCATATAAACGGATTTGAGAGATCTTTACCAAGAGCCGTTTGCTCCTGGATTAGCCAATCCTTTTGTGTGTTAGACATGGTGGACTGATTACCATTTGTTGTGTTTAGTACATAGTACTTCCACTAAAAAAAAATTTTAAATTTGGCCATTTTGGGG
Source organism: Chrysanthemum makinoi (assembly GCA_910596185.1). NCBI lineage: Eukaryota > Viridiplantae > Streptophyta > Magnoliopsida > Asterales > Asteraceae > Chrysanthemum > Chrysanthemum makinoi. The sequence goes on along the minus strand of OU343223.1, from coordinate 102,194,396 downwards.
AAAAAGGGACTAAAAGGGTACATTTATGATCAATTCGCCGAATTTCCCCCCACTTAGAAATGAATATTGTCCTCAATATTCAAAACTAAATGGGGTTACACAACAATTATTTTATTTTACTCTGCATTTACAATTTTCAAAGTTTTTTTTTTTTACTTTTATATACACAACATGTGGGTTAACCCCCACACTAGGGTGGTAGAAACGAGAGAAAGAGAGAGAAATATGGGTGAAAACCCATATAGTGTGGCTTGTTTTTGATAACCAAGTCACTAGCTTGACTTGACCCCGAATTAAATGGTTCATGGGGAAGCTGGGTGGGATTGCCACTCAAAGAATGGGTGAGAAATTGGAGTGGGATTGCCACTCACCGAATTATGAATAATCATCACTAAGATGAGTCTAAGAATCTTAGAAAGAAACTTAGAAAAGCGAAGAATCTTTTTGATTTTTGATTTTATAAAAAGAAATGGAAAATATTTTTGTATTTTTAGATTTATATATATATACAAAAGAAAGAAAATTCCTTACAACTCGAAAGGGAATGCGGGGTCCCATTGAGCTCAGAAAGTTCGGACAGCGTAAGCGACCAACAACCAAATGTTGTGGCGAGGGACTTATCAAAAGCGGCAAGTGTGCAAAGGAAAAAATGTTTTTGTATTTTATATTGTTTTGAAACTTGAAATATATTTATATATAATATATACAAGGGATAGATATAAAACACAAAAATGCGTTCTGCGCCACACACCTCCAACGGCGTAAAAATTTGATTCCTCGAACTACCTTCTTTTATTTCTCAGATCACAGCCAACCGCTTGTGAGCGGTCAACCGTAACAGAATGATAAAAGAGCGAATGACGGCCGAGGAGAAATACAAGTTTACCAAAGATTAAAATATCCTTGGATGCGTTTATGTCCTGGTGAGGCGTGATATCTGAATACAGACGGCGTGTGATAAAATGATATGATCAGAATGTACACAAACAAAGACAAATCTGATTGACTAACACTTAATGTGAATAGTAATAGCTCAAAATGGCTATGGTTAAAGCATTGTCGAAACCTAAAAAACGTAAAAGATATATACAAGCGACGTTACTAAAAGCGTAAACGTTAAAAGCGACTATAACTATAGTAGGGATTTACAAGTCTAGGCGACTTAAATGCAAATTAAATAAAATTAAAATATTAAACTATAATTTACAAATATTAAAAGTATAAGAAAACTTAAAAACTAAAACAACAAATACATATTTACATATGTAATAATTACATAAACAAAATAAAACAGGAAAAGGAAAATAAATAATTATACTAAGAAATTAAAACTTATCAAAATTTTGAAGTCATTTTAATTCTATATTTACAATTGTTTAACGATTAAAATCTAAAAGCGTCACGTTCTTGAAGATTTTACTGAAAAGCGTACAAAAATGAAAACGTGAATTCAGTCCAATACAACTCCCACAAATGTGAAAATTATATCTTTAGAATCCTAAAAAGATAAGAAAATTATTAGAAAGTAAAAATAAATTTTCACACTATTAAATTAATTAATATTAACTAAAAATGAATTAAATGTATTTAAAAATGAATTAAATAATAAGAAAATCTAAAATTAACTTAAATAAATAAAATAAAGAATCTGAAAAATCTAAAATATCATAAAATGAATTTAGAAACTGAAAATGTAATTTTTACACAATTATTCTATTTATTATTAATTATTTACTATTATTATGTATTAAAACTAAAAGCTGATTTATAAAAATATTAAACAAGCAAGAAAAATCGAAACTTTATACATAATTCTAAAATAAATAAAAGAAGCTAGGAAAAATATAAAAACTATATATTATTAACAAAAATAAGCTACTAAGCAAATAAGCTTTTTTTAAGTATAAGCTATTACTTAGCTTAAAAATGATCTTTTTGACTTTTCGTTTTCCGGACTAAATATATATACTAATATTAAACATATTAAATGAAAACACAACTATACAAACTAAGAAATAAGCAAAGCATGAGCTAATGAGCCCAACAGCAGTTAAGCTTTGGCTTATTTGTTGGAGCTCAACTTCGATATAAACGAAAAGAACTTTAAACAGAAAACAAAAGATAAAATAAGGTAAAAACAAGTCCAATGGGGCATTATAAACAAGAAAATTGGACAGAAATGGTGTGAGCTTATGGTTTAGACAATCAAGCTTTTGGCTTGACTTGGATGGAATTGAGGCCTCTAAAACTGTAATAAGCCCCACGGGAAATAAAAGGGAAAAATATATGTATACAAGCTATATGAACAAGTATGTACAAGCTGGTGCACTGGCATTCACCTATAAGCTAGCAATAAGCTAATAAGCTTATCCAATACACTCCCAGCACCAAACAGTACATGCATACCTTTTGAATGACAAATTAAGCTAAGAGTTTAAGCTTAAAAGGGCAAAATAGGAATTGGGGTAGCAAAGCTGATTTGGTTGGCTTTCCAAAAAGCCAAAGCTCATCAAGTGGGACCCACTGATGAGCTTTTGTGAGGCTTATGAAGATGGTACAGCACACCCAGCTCAAGATGGGTCGATGAATCTTGAGTTTTGGGACAAAACAAGTACATGTTGCAGCCCTAGTGAATGAGCCACAAGCTTGGATATAAGCACATGATCAAAAGGTTGGCTTGCTAGGCTTCCTAAAAAAACCAAACCACGGGCTAATGATCACTAATGGGTTTATGAGAGCTTGAAGGAAATGGTGTAAATGGACTGCATAAGCAGTCCATTGTTGTGAATGGGCAAACATCAAGCTCTAAAGACTAGTTACATAAGCTCATTAGAGCTCAACCAGCACTAAGACATTGAGTATGAATAGATAGCTTAATAAGAAGCCAAAATTCACAAGCTCAAGCTTGGTGGGGAACTTTCCATGAGCTATGGAAACCAACTCCACTTCCACCTTTGTTTGCTTGAGTGGAAGGAGTAAATAGGACAAAATAAGGAGTTAAATTAAGCTATCTGAATAAGCTAAAAATTGAAAAGTAAACAAACATACAACAAATAGGCCACACAGGCAACATAAAGAAACCAAGTACATAAGCTAGGGTCAAGTCATGAAGCTTCTGCAAGCTCATGAACTTGACACCTAAACTCGTAGTGGGGGCATAACTAGGCACAAATAAGCTAAAAATTAAGCACTAAAACATGACATTCCAAGATAAACAAAAATATAATAAGCTAGATTAGCAACACATCTAAAACATACCAGAAGCACAGAACTTGAAATTAAATAACAAAGACACAATAAAATTACTAAGTTTATTCAAATCGACTTAATTGAAAATTGACTTTTTAACTAAAAAACTAAAGTTGACTAAAGTGAATTTAGAAATTAAATACTTGATTAAACATGATATATTAAGGTATAAGGACATGAAATAAAGCTAACTTAACAACTTTTAAGCTAATATTATGGAAATAGACTTGAAAACTTAAGCTTAAGACAAAATTTAGACAAGATTAAAAAAAGATCATTTTGACTTTTTTAGACTAAATAAGGACTAAATTAGGTTTATATAACTACACCGATCTATTAATACTAAAGTGACATGTAATAATGGTAAACAAAAACAACAACAGAACCGCAGGGAACTCTTGTTTATCAACAAATCAAACAAAGCCCTTTTGATTTTCACTTGTCAAATGAACTTCAAGGACTTTTCAATGAATCCGAGTATAAACCTTATTCAAAACATAATATTATAACATAATCCAGAGACTAATTGAGTATAAAAACTTCACCTAAACAACATAGTGACAACCACAGACTTGTCTAGATTTTCAAATATGCATTCAAGCGAGTTTTTTGGCAAATCAATTTTCCAAGGCACAAGTTCCAAACTTAAATAAACAAACTACTAATATTAAGCTATGGATAAAATCATTAAACAATCACAAGGAACATGAAAACTTAAAATCAAAGCAAACAAAAAAGTATTAAAACATAACTTGCAAAATTGAGAAAATGCTTACAAGATAGCTCAAACTGAGAATCAAGATTCAAAGAACAAGGTTACACCCAATAGCTTCCCATTAAGCTCCTAATATTCCTTACACTCAAATTTCAAACTTGCTTCACCTTCTTCTTCATCAACCCACTATTTTTGATTTTTTCAATGATTTTCTCTATTTTTTATGATTTTACGAGATTTAAAACTAAAAGCTGTTTTAAGAATCTAAAAGCTTTAAAACTTTGTCATCGCTTATGTGAGCTTATAGAATCCAATAAACAACTAATTAACTTGAAATTAAAGAACATGGAAAATTAAAGGAAATTGAGCAAAATCATGAAACTGAAATTAACTTGACATTAAACTGGAAAGAACATTTCATTACACTAATTTAAAGTAAATTACAACATTTGAAAGCTTAAAAGACATTTTTAACTAGGAAAGCAATAAAAACTATAACTACGTGACTAAGGCTTGAGGCCAAAGGGTATACGTTCCTCTTTTTCTTCTTTCTTTCTTTATACCAACGGCTTCTCTCACTTCTCACGATTGTTTCCCATCATATCGAGCCACCTTTGGATTTTCTAAATCATCAAAACCGTCCATCTTGCTTTTTTGGCGCCAAAATAGTCAAGAGCAGTTTTGAGCTTTAAATGGAGTGGGTTGAGTCAATTAAGATTATTTGGGTGTTAGTGGAGGTGGAGGGGACAAAGTATGGAAAGGGGGTTGAAAATGTGGAGAAAACCATGCATGGTTTTGAGTATTAGGGTGAGAGAGGAGAGGATAAAATTCGCTTGTATTTGGTGTTTTCTTGTTGGTTTGACTTTAGTTGTCTGGCGGGTTAATATCAATGGCCGGGTGGGGTTTTGTGGCAATATTGGGCCAAGGTGTGATTTGGGTTTGGACTTGGTTTTGTATATCAAAGGTCCGGTTGGTTTAAGTAATAAGCACGGACCTAAAGTGTACAAGCGCCAAACATGAGGGACTGCGACATGAACTTTTCCAATGCTCTCACAAAAAGGACCAAACATAGCCAAACATTGATAGAACAAGGACCCTTTTTGCATAAAATCCATTTTTAAACTTAATAGGACCTTAATTGTAATTTTTGGATATTTGAGGGACTGAAAATGTAAATTCCAAAAGTTTATCAAAATTGTTCCAAATTGTAAGTTCATGCATAGTACAAGGGTAATTTTTGAAATTTCCAAGTTTTGAATACCTGTGGACTATTTTTGCCAATTTTGTAACGAGGGGTAAAATTGCCATTTTGTGTAAACTTTTATCCGGGATGTTTGTGAACATTTTTATTTCCCAAGGACTTAAGTTGACTTTTCATTCATTTAAAACATTTAGGGACTAGTTTTGACAATTTATGTAACTCCGGTGGGCGAAAATGACAATTGTTGTGAAATTGATCATTTTTCTTGTTTTCAATCTTTGTACCTGAATCACATAAAAACACATTTTTATGAATGTATCATTTTGAGAGTGTGTTTTGAGTTGTTTTGTGGGTTTATACAATACAAATATATGTGTATTTAGACACATATCAGTGGTGGCGAGGAGTGAGAAAGACGAATCGATGATGAAGAGATATGAGGAGACTATGGATC
>OU343223.1:102118074-102188677 GCA_910596185.1 Chrysanthemum makinoi | reverse complement strand
GATATGTTTAGCGGTTCCATCATCTTGTTCACAAGTACGTATAACGGACTTTGAAATTGAGGATGGAAGTGCATAACATTATGATAGAGGCGTGTCAAGAACATTCCATAAGGGATGAATTTTTTCTTGGACCCTTGAAGATTTGCAATTCGCCTTGCGAAGAAGTAGGCGAGATTGTATGGTTGTTGTGTTAGCAAACAGTACAACATGTGAGCACAACAAGCGGGAAGAATTTCTCGATTTCCCTAAGACTCCAAACATTTTCACGTAGGATGAGTGCAAGAGGCTTGTACTCTTCTCGGATATCCCTTGTAAAGATAATGTTTGGATTGGAGTAATATGGTCGAGGTTTGCATATTATGCGATTTAAATCTTCCGGAGGGGGTATGTGTGAACAATATGGACTATTTTCTTCACGAAAGTTGAAGAGAGAATCAAGAGACCAATCTTCGTGAAGGCACATTGTCCATGATTTGGAATCCGGAGGATGTGAGCAAAATGCCCAAGGGTTAGAGTGAACTTTTGGTTTTTGATATAAAACCAAAGAGATAGAGAGCGATCCTCGTTACGAACGAGTTCGACTTGACGGAAGAATTCCATTATGAACCTTGGACATATCTTCTCTTTGATTTCAAGAAGACATTCTAGTCCTATGGCTCGGAAGGAGGTATTGATATCTTCTTCAAATTGTAGAGAGGTGTCTACAATACGTCCTTCGTGGAAGTGACGGTTTTCGAGATTATTGAACCCACGGACATGATTGCCAGATGTGTTGGGTTCGAGAGAGATGTTCGGAGTGTAGACGCTAGTGAGTGAAAAATCAAACTCATATTCATGTGTCATAGTTGAACCTATAAAAATGATGAGTTAATAAAAGGAGATGTTTGTGGTCAACCTATGATGATCTAATGTTTTTACTATATTTTTATTAACAATGGTATTTAACACTTTAACATACTCAAGGTTTTGACTTTCAAGTGGATTATTACATTTAGAAAGATATTAGTTTTTAATCTTGCATGAAGACTGTTTTCCAGTAGGACGGATCCCACGGTTCCTTTACAAAAGGGATCCGGCTAGTATATCATCCGGGATCCGTGGATCTGTAGTAACAAAAACAGATTTGATAAAAACACAGGTTTTACAGTTTTTATACCACGAAATATGTTTTATCCTTCATTTTCTTTTAGCATGCATACATGACTTCTAATGTATCACGAAAGAATATAAAACATATAAATTAAAATAAGTGACAAACACATTATGATAAAAATAACCTAGATAAACTAGATTATTAATAATATTGCATTTCGATACTAAGGATGATACAAAGGATTGGGTATATGATCCCAATGTAGATTAACAACACAAAGTAAATGTCTCCATATGTGAACTTCATCATAGGGAACACAAGTGCGATGAGTGTTAGGGCGATGAGCACGAGTGCGATGTAAACCATGTTGATGACGGATCTTCTTGGTTTCGGTTGAGATGAAATGAGGAGGAAGATGAAGTTTTTGAATAAGAGAAAATTTTGAAATTGGAGGATTTGAAAAAGTGAGGGTTTGGTCGACGATGGGGTTATTTATAGGGAATGAGGAATTTTTGAAATTCGTGTTTTGTTTTATTATTGGATTTGAAAGGGAAAAAACATAAGTTTTATATACCATGACTTTAGACGAGAAATAAAACACGTATGTGAGAAAAAGGCTTCCTAATGAAGCTTCATGTAAAACATGTATGAGCACAAAAGATAATCATATAAATACCTAAATAGGTATACTTAATTATCAAGCAAAAATAAAAAGAAAATCATACCTCTAGCGCACTTAGGAATGTCTTTACAAATGACACAACAAATGTCACTTAGACGATTCCCGTTCCTTTGCGATTAAGATACCTTCTTAAGGAAGGTATTCTTGTTACCAAGCGACTCCTAAAGCTTGGTAGGTATGACCTTTGACTAATCAACATGACGAAGAGGATTAGTGCAATTAAATGAAAAAGTAAATAAGAAAAAAATGTTGTTATCAAATCAACATCTAAACAAATAGTTTTAAAAGACATGGTGTTTGTTTTTATGAAAAACCTTCTTTGTAGTTTTCAATTAACCATGGATCGTATCAAGTTTTTAAAGTACAATATACTTCAAGAAACTAGGTAACGAAGCTCTGATGCCAATTGTGGAAAACTAGAAGGGGGGGTTGAATAGTTTTGCCAATTAAAACTTCATTTTAATCTATTTAGATTGACTTATGACAATCTATTTGGATGTGTGTGTTGGATGTTGATAAACAAGCATATAAAGGTAAGTAATGAAAAGATAAGAGTAAGAAGCACAAAACCACAACACGAGTATTTATAGTGGTTCGGCTACAAGGACACCTTCCTTGCCCTACTCCACTCCCCGAGTCACCTACTCGAGAGTTCGTAATCACTACACCAATCTCCTTATGGCGGAGAAGCCTTCACAACGTCGCCTACCCTTTTTCCGGTGCTAGGCTAACCACTGGGTTCTTTCACTCCAAGGTGAACCACACCTACACAACGTCGCCTACCCTTTCTAAGGTACTAGGCTAAGTACCTAGTTCTTTCACTCCAAGGTGAACTACACCTTCACAACGTCGCCTACCCTTTATTAGGTACTAGGCTAAACACCTAGTTCCATTGCAATGGAGGAACTACTACCACACTACACCAACGACTAATCCCAAAGGAGATCTACTCCTTTACAACATCATCAAGGATATCAATATCCTTGGATCTAATACTAGTCTATCTTGTACATCGAAACACACCATATCGAATGTACATCTAAGGCACCTTTCACTAATGCCTTTGACTAGATCTACAAGACACCTTTCACTAATGTCTTGTGTCTTCACTTCTAAGCACCTTTCACTAATGCTTCTTTGTCTTGACTTCTAAGCACCTTTCACTAATGCTTCTTTGTCTTGACTTCTAAGCACCTACCACACGTGCTTATGTTATAGACGATAGATACCCTTCACAAATATCTTCGTCTTGACACTTGAGACATCTTTCACTAATGTCTTCAACACTACACTTCTTTGAGGAAAGAAAAGAATCATCAACAAGAAGACTTCAGTAGCCTTGATGATGAGAAAGTATGGCAACTCATGGACTTGAGCTTGCTCGACTTCAAAGGTGGTGATCTTGCCTTTAAGAGGAACCTAAAAGATCACACAAAAACAAAACTACAAACATAGATCTCTTGGATCTAAGGTTAGTGAGATTTAACTTAGGGAGGAAAGTGTGTTAGAAAGGGATGATCAATAATGAAGAAATGGCTCACTATTTATAGAGGAAAAATCCTACTGTTCCCCGGATCCCACGGATCCCTTCCACTTGGGATCCGGCTAGCACAAAGCTAGGGATCCGTGGAACGCTCCTCTTTGCCCATGGGTATTTTGGTTATGGGTCATGGGTTGAACCATGGATCTTTGGCTAGATACAATGTATCTTTGAGTGCATTGCACTTAGTCACTTGGGTATGGGTTGATCCATGGGTTATGAATATTATCCATGTATGATATAAGCATGATTTCATGAAATGGGTTATGGGTCAAGATCCATGGGTTATGGGCTTTGGGTTGTATCCAACTACATTCAATGTATTTGCCCAATGGGTTGTGATACTTAAGTTTCTACCCATTTGTATTGCCCAATATACTACATACTAGTTATGTGTATATTTTACCCAAATATGTAAACACTAGTTGTTGTACATATGTATTGCTTAAATCATAAAATCACTTATACTTGTTTTAGTGTTTTATGTGAAAATGTGAATATGTTAGAAACTATTAGTTCAAACCATTTACGTATTTTATTTGTTTCGTTAATATGATTTTACGTTTGTTATCGACAAAACATTAGAAGATCGTAAAATATAAATAAACGTTTTTACGGCTTATTTGTATTAACAATCGCGGTTCCCCTGCTCGGCCTCTAGATTTTCCTCCGGTATAGTCTGATTCAGCGGCTCGGCATTCAGCACAGGTGAACCGGAGGAAAAATTCTCCACGAAACCAGTTCGTCTCTTCTTCTTCTTCTTATTTTGAACTTCGAACGTCCCTTCTCCTCTCTTTTTTGCTGCTAGGCGAGCGGCAGCCTCCCTTTCCTTCTTCTCCCTGGCCGCTACTACCTCCGGGTCTGCCTCTTCAGCCCGCCTAGTCTATGCATCCTTGGCAGGTGATAACATCAAATTATCCTGTATATTAAGTGACAGTTTCCCCCGATAATGCTTGTAATTTATATCATTTATATGGATTTACGCTTGTTTTCCATTATATTCCACTTTCAGGTTAATTACGAGCATTAGAGCTAAAGAGACGCAGAATTGGAGAGTTTATTGAAGATTTATCATAGTATGCTCACTTTGAAGAAGTTACGGCGTAACTCCTCTCTCACATTACGTCGTAACTAAAGCGTGACTCAGAAAACCAACTTATCAGAAGATTACGGCGTAACTCTCCCAAAGATTACGACGTAACCATATTAGGTCAAATGAGGTTCCACGCCGCTGATAATTACGCCGTAACTCATGCATCAACTACAGCGTAACCGAGATTTATTGAAGATACGGTGTAACCCCTTCTAAGGTTACGCCGTAACCAGCAGATCTAGTACAATTTACGAAGAAGTTATATGTTACGGCGTAACTATTTTATTAGTTACGCCGTAACCAAGATCTGACCTATAAATACCCCACGATTTCCAACATTTAAAAGCATCCCATTTCACACACATAATCGAGAATGTGAGAAGAAGCCAAAGGCAGATCTAGAGGAGCATACAGAGCTATCTCCAAGGGAGAACTCACTCCCCTACGATAAGCATTAGCTTTTTATCTTTTCTTTACTTTCGATTCATGTATTTCGTAACATTAAACATTGAATTGATTTGTATGGTTAATATGATCGGCTAAGCACCTCTTGGTGCTGGCCTAGTTATGATTCCTTAATTGTTTTGTTTGCATTTACATTACTTCCATATAATTATTTCTAAGTGTATGCATGCATAGTTTATTGGTAGCTACCCTTGTTTCGGTAGTTTTGAATTACGGTAGAGGCTAGTTGCTTAGGAGATATGACCAACTGACTCTAAGTGAGTAGACTGAGACGGGAAGGGTAAGATATGACCAACTGACGACCCTTTCTACTTGTGAGATTTGACCAACTGATCACCTATCGTTTGGATTAACTTAAGAATTAGGGGGTGAGTGTCTAAGATGCTAGAGCCCGGGCACTTACTATTATAAGTCTAGCATGTAGCGGAACATCATAACTTAGCTTAGGGGACCAGGAACAACTAGACTTATGAGGGGACACCTAACTTCTCCAGTGGTGGCTCTTTCGATAGGTTAGGGCGAACTGACCAAATGATGTCCTCTCGACTTTGACCCCAGCTGAAGTAATTGGAAGTAATTAGACGTAAACATTACTAGTTAGGATGAGTAACTAGGTTAGCACCACTCTCCTCTATTGATCACATCCTTTTCCTTTATTTGCTTTAGTAGTTAATTAGTTAATTCATATCAAAACCATCTTAAAATCTGTGACACCTAGACTTAGTATTAATCCACACACATAGCTCTTGGGACGACCTCGGTTTTACCGAATACTACACTACACACGACCGAGTACACTGCCCGTTAGTGTATTAGGGTAGACCATAGGTATAACGAGACATTATAAATATTAAAACCTGGTCAGTAAAACCTGCATCAGCAGGGATGGCCTCTCCAAAGGCTAAGGGGTCAGTGGTTCTTTTAGGTTTCTCCTGGTTCGGATCGATGGGGGGACCCTTGCTCACGACAGTCCCCTCCCATTCCGGAAGCTCCAAGTATTCTGACATATCGACCAAAGCAAAAGAAAGGAAATTTTTTAAAAGGAAACATAAAGCGGCAGTTATAAAAAAATAAACAACAATCCTATAATGACCGGACAGATAATTACCGTGACTCTCAGCATCCTTTAGCAGAGGCTCAAAATTCGGGTTCCTGAAAACCGAGGAAAGGTGACACATCCAAAATAAACTCACAGTAGGCTTCCTCAACGGAATTTGCACCCCGCTAAGCTTCTCGGCATCCTCCTCTGAAAAGCCGGTGGGAAAGGTATCGGTAATCTTCGAATCTTTATGCCTCCAGGCCATGGCATAAGGAATTGCCCTCCGGTCAATCAAGAAAATTTTTTCTTTCCAGTGCTTAAGGCCGGAGAGTATTTCCTTGAAACATTTATAGGATTTCCTACCGGTCCTGTTATCGAATGAAAACCAATGCCCCTGCTTGCACAACCGGTAAAACGCTCAAAACAAGGATACCATAGGTTGTATGTTTAGGCTATAACACCTAATCTCAAAGAGGGATACACGGTTCAGGCCTAGCGGAACTAATTGAGAGATATGGACCCTAAAATGTCTTATCACATTCAGCAAAAAAGAAGAGAAAGGGATCCTAACACCTTCGGTTTCCAATTGTTGAGGATGAATTCCAATCTTGTCAGCCGGAAGTTGGTCCATGGTCATATCGTCTTGGGGGAGTTGTGGACGAAGGTCGGTAGGAATACCATATTCAACAATTATACTATCCAACTCAGATTATGTCAGTTTAGAGGTATAAATATGCATGTTGAAATTCGGTACTACCAAAGGTTGTGTTTGTTCTTCGGCAGTGTCCTCCTTCTGATGGACGACCTCAAACTCTGTGAGTGGAGTGTTTTGTTCCTCGGTTCTATGTTCGGCCATTACTAAAAGATGCCAAAAGGAAATGTACAAATAATTACAGGAGAAGGACAAGACAAACCTTAAAAAGAATGAAGAAGACGTCCGACAAAGTGAAAGCAGTTTATATGTGTGTGAAATATGTGAAAAACAAACGAGGTGAAAGGTGAATATATATACTGTAAAAACCCTAGCAGACTGTCAAAACATACCATCAGTCAGTAAAAAGGTTACATGAGGCAATCTGGATCGTCCACATTCTTCAGAAGATATAAGAAAGTATAGGCCATGCCCAACAAATGCCCAGGCCCATCAGGCCAGCCCAAGCCTTGCAGGCTTAGTTTCCAAGCTCATGGACTCGATAAGGTACGAACCGTCTTGACGAAGCGACAATGCCTAAGTATTGCATTACCAGTTTTCATCCGGTAATACAATACTGGGGGGGGGGGGGACATGTTGGCGTATGTGTCAGGACGATACATCCTTTTATCCGAACCAGCTATTATCCAACAGGTAAAGTGATTAACCGTGTCAGCGCCACCCCCCAGATTTCATGGGATTTCCTTACCACGTGGCCTGACACCTACTAGATAGGGTGGTCGTAGGCCTGCCATTCCTAGACCCAGGTTCCAAGGTTGGGGTAGCATAAATACCCCAACACATTTAATGCTATTAATTCAAGTTTTCACTTACATTTACTCTCACATTTATTACCCCATTCATTATCCTCCGCTCATTCTCACGCCAGAGCTTGGTCCCGGGACAACACCCGGGGCGAGGCTAACGCATGTTGTTCATTGTGCAGGAAGGATCTATTCTTTTCCTTCGGATCATCTGCTTGAAGCTCAGACTTCCGGACTAGGATCAGGCAGCAGGATTTTGCTTCAACAGGCCCCTGTCGCATTGCGACGGGATCAGTTTGTTTTGGACAGTTTATGTTTCATTTTCGATTTCTTTTGTTGCTGCAAGTAATGTTGCAGATTGTTTTGGACAGTCTTTGTGTTTGTTGTTGCAAGCAATGTTGCAAGACTATTGTGCCATGGTTCAGTGTATACGTTTGACTATAACTTTGCCTGTTTTGTTTAGTCTTTTTAATATTGTTAAATATAGTTGTTTTCTATTAAGATCCTTTTTTTTGTTAGAGTTTTGAGTAATGCAGGTGACTTTTCACCTCCAAAAGTAAGCTACCATTGTTTTCTTGGCGAGTCTGGTGTTATTATTTTTCTTAGATACACCATCTTTATTTCTAGCCACTTCTTTTTCTTTAGGTTTGCTTATTTAAACTTGCAATTTCTTCTTGTTTAGTCCTTACTGTTAGGATCGAATATATGGATGATTTGGTGATTCGGGAGGTCTTAGAAGATGAAAGAACATCTTCATTATGTTAGAGAGATAAAGTAGAGAGAGAAGGGAAAATACTATGTGTTTATTATTAAGGAAAAGGAAATTACACACACTAGTCTCACCCCTCCATGGAAGTATGGAGGGGTATATATACCCAAACACATACAACAATGGGAAATTGACATAACAAGCCCATGTGTTTAAGGTAACAAAGATAGAAAATTTAATCCCGTCAATGTCGTTCCATTAACGAGTTAGGAGCGATTCCAACAATCTTCCCCCAATGGGATGACATAAGGGATTAATTACAACATTTCCTACAAGTATAATAAACAAGTAAAGAAATGTCTTCATAAGCTCTTCAAGTGCTGAGGATGATGAAAGTTTACGCTCTTTGTCTTCTTCTTGTACCTCGACTTGAGAACCATTTTCTTCACTTGTAGGCACATGATGTAATATGCATAAATTGGATTAACTTCATCCCAATTCATGCTGCATGTCTTTAGTAGCTTCTCCGTACACTCCTTTTTGGCGAAGTTTCTGAATCAGCTTCCCCCAATGCGATAACCGTCTTCGCCAGATTCGAAACTTTGATGTAGTGAACATTTCCTCTAACTTTTGAAATTTTCAAGACGCAATGAATTTGTAGATGAGCATAGAAACCACACAAGGTAAATCTGACTTATTACGGAAAATCCGTTCGGGGGTAACATGCAAGAAATCAACAAGATCTTCTCACATATGTAGATGCTTCACATCAAACAATCCGCGAAAGACGAGACGAAACGACTTCCCCCTGAATGTTGCGGTCTATCGGAATAATAATCACTTGTGAATATGCAGTTACTCGATAATGACCGTGTGTAAGGCATCATAACATCATATTTAGGTAACTTCACGCACAATAACTCTGTGGAAGTGAGACGATAACACCAACTTGAGAAATTTGCACCACAGATCGTCTCATTTCTTCCCCCTGATTGAAGAAATTCATGAAGGGAAACGGGTGGTTTTCAAAAAAAAATTCAAAAAAATCAAAGAAGCAATGAACACCTATACTCTCTTCCCCCGATGTTTTCAGTGAATCAAAATCATATACCACGTATGTTGATGATGAATGGGAGACAGCGAAACCATGTATGTCTAATTAATCGAACAATTGTGAAGTACCATAAATATCATGTGAGAATCAATTGCTGATAAGACTTCTCTACTCGTGTATACTCTTCTCAGCTAACTCTTTACCGACCCCATTATCATTCTGACGGCTTTTTGTAGTGACTACTGATGGAGAAAATCCAATATGACGAACTTGAGACTGAAGTAAAATAACCCGAACTTGTGACTTAAACTTGCACTATTGTTAGACGAAGAACCCTTTTTCTTATCACCATCGGAAAAAGGGTAAACTTAAAGTTTCTTAAATTTTCCACACCTTAGTGTGACACTTGAGCACAACAACGTAACTCCTTAAAAGTGATAGTTATACGCTGTGAGCACAACAACGTAACTCCTTACATGAGGTATAACTAGACAACTCAAGTCTTTGTCATTCGTAAAGGTTAAAGCTCGAACAAGGATCACGAAGAATCATGCATCCAACCAACCCCAATATCTTCAGATACTAAGTACACGCACTCGTGATATCCCACTTCAATTTCAAATAAATAATAAAGAATTCTCCCCGTAATCACATCGTGTGCAGTTAAATGCCCAAAACTAGCCTTTGTTAAAGGTTTAAATGAACTTGATAATGGTTTCCCGATCTTGTCAAAATTAATTATATCCTCGTGAAAAATTGTCATACAAAAAAAAAACCATACGTTTACCAAACGTTATACTAAAAATGCTCTCAATGTATAAAATACGTTTGGTTGGGAAAATTTTCAGCTCATGATTTTAATATAACATTTGGCCCATGACAATCTCAACAAACGCAGCCTTTTACAAAAAATAGTATCCGATCCAAGTGATATAGGCCCATTTTCGAAAAAAATCCCAAAACCCATCACAAAAATGAAATATTAGTCCATAACTTTTGATGTCTGGTCCGTTATCCAAGTCCAATTACCACTTGACCTAATATTTCGGTATATAAAGTACACAACCTCTAATTACATCAACCCTAATAAACGTATAACCTGTGCAGCAAAAAACAAAAAGAACCTAATCACAAACATATTATCAATCCGCCACCATCACTCACCAAACAACTTATTCTTTCAAATCCGAATCTCAGCAACCTCACCCTCAACTCGTCTCATTCACACACGATAACCCATCTACATCTCAGAATAATACATGAGCCAAATACAAACGTTACCCTTATACTTTACAAGAAAATTTCAGCTTCCAGATCCTTGAGAAAAAAGGGTCTCGGGTAAGGTTTTATTATTGTGTCATTCATTTTTTTCTTAGATCGAAACAAAGAAATAATGATAACAAAATTGTTATTGTTCTTTACTTTTAATTCGTATAAAAAAATGAGCCTTGTCTCACAGATCAATGATGATTCATTTTTCGTGTGAATGAATTTTGAAAGGTTTTGAGACCACCGAAAAAGAAAACTGAGATCTTGCTTTTGTATACTTATTAAGTCCGAGTCTTGATTTTGGTATGAGGAGATGAGTTGTGTAGGTAGATGATGGGATTTGATGTAGTTGATGTTGGGATATAGAGTTGGATCTGTTATTGTATCTTTGTTTCATCTCGATTTCTTTTTAATAATTCATGGACTGATGAGGTTATTTGTAAATTGAGGTCTTGATTAGTGTGGTATTTGGTTTTGTTTGTTGTCATTGTCCTGTTTACGCATAAGGTATTCATCTTGTCTTCTTCTTACGCGGTAATAAAGACTTTATGCGTAAACCAATCTTTACTCGTAAACCAAACCTTACGCGTAAACAACATTATGCGTAAAGCATATGCGTAATGATTGAACCTTAAGCGTAAAAACACGTCTTATGCGTAATCTTTGTAAGTTTACGCGTAAGGTTTACAACCAAAATCTGTCAAGCTTATCAAAGCTTGATAGATATGACCAGTCGAAGTAATCCACACACTTGTCTAAGTGAGGGATTTACTGAGTTGCCTTTGGATAGAAGTTTGTATTCTGCATATGCGTAAGGGTTTTGACTTTTGTTGACTTCTGTTCCGACCATTTTCCGACCTTATTCCGACCGGCAGTTTATGACTAGTATCACAAACCCAGAAAAATGACATAAAGAAAAATCATCTTATGACCCACTTTGACCATGAATACAAGACCAGATAGAAAACATGACCAAAATTCACGAGTTTGACCAAAGCAGGTTACAAAAGTATATAAAAAACTTTTATATACTGTGAACAGTTACAAAACTGTTTTGACCAAAAATACAATAAACTTGTATAAAATCGGTTAAGCACAAAAAATAAGTGAAAAGTTACCAACTTAGTTAAAACAGATTTTACAAGAAAAGATTTTGACAAGAAAATATCACCAAAAATAAACCAATGATACAAACCGACCTTGCTCTTTATACCAATGTTAGGATCGAATATATGGATAATTTGATGATTCGGGAGGTCTTGGAAGATGAAAGAACATCTTCATTATGTTAGAGAGATAAAGTAGAGAGAGAAGGGAAAATACTACGTGTTTATTATTAAGGAAAAGGAAATTACACACACTAGTCTCACCCCTCCATGGAAGTATGGAGGGGTATATATACCCAAACACATACAAAAATAGGAAATTGACATAACAAGCCCATGTGTTTAAGGTAACAAAGATAGAAAATGTAATCACGTCAATGTCGTTCCATTAACGAGTTAGGAGCGATTCCAACACTTACATTATTAGTTGTTGTTTATCTAATGGATAACCTTTCTTCACTAGCCGAATTGTCCTTTTCTGTAGATTTGTATTTTTTGAGTGACATGATGCGCTTGTACTTTGAGAAGAATGTTAATGAGGAGAAGGGTTGGCAAGCAGTTTTGCGGGCTTGTTGTGCACTTGTTGGTGAGCAACTGGCATATCTAGATGGTTTGATCCGGTAGCTGCAAACGTGTTCTAATGATGTCTTGGCAGCACAGTCAGTTATTTACCCTAGGGCGGGTGATGATATGCTTGCTGCTAATTCTATCATGTACCTTAGGGAGATCTGTAACTTTGTAGCTTAAAAATTGGCCGACCTTCCGACCTTGTTCGCAGCTTCTCAAGGTCATTTTGTGCCAGCGAAGGGCGTTTGTCGGTCGCTTTGATGGTATGCGACTGTCTAATTGGTCTGTGGGTATCGTTGGATAGCGGTGTTGTAGGTTAGGTGTTGGTGTTTTTTAGGTTTTGGTTGTTAGATGTTGTAGTGTCTATGGATCTTTTCCTTGTTGTGTGATGTTTAAATAAATAGGTTGTGGTCATGTGTTTGTTTTCATGTAGCTTGAGTATGATTGTAATTGTTTTCTAGTTTGTTTTATGAGATGCGTTGTTGCAATGTAGTTTATCCAGAATGGTTGTTGTCGTGTACCTTGACTATATTATTAATTGTTGTTTAAATTTTGTGATGCAATGGTTTATTTTATTTTATTTGTTGTCGGACGAAAGAATGTGTTGGTTGGTCGTTGGATGTAATCTTTTGCGCTACATATCTGCGCCACTATTTCATCTGAAATGAGTTGAAGTTTCCTAAGGGTGTAGTTGCCGTTACACAGAAAAAGCTACAAATACTGTGAAACAAATTACTTAATTTTATAGCAACGTTGCTGCAATGTTTGACCAAAATGTGTGCCATAACATTTTTTGTGCACCCTGAGCTTATCAGGTATACATACACTATTACTATTGTTATTACATTACCGAATTTGATAGCAGCTTATACATAGCTGTGTTACAAAAGATTGATGATCATCATGGTCGAGTAGTTATCAACTATCTATTCGGCCTGTTATTTGGAGCGTTGTTCCAACAACTGTCCAAAATCTGTGCAATACCATTCTTTAGGCACGTTCAGCTTAACAGGTATATGGACATAGCTGTTACGGATCTTAGGTTACTGACTTAGTTAGCATCGTCTACATACATGTGGTATGAGAAATGTGCCGATACCTGTTTCTTATAATCATGATGTGTTGCCTCATCTTTCTTTGGTCGCTTGGCGTCCGAAGCCTCTTGTTCTTCTGGCGAGTTTTTGAAGAGTTTTTTCGGACAGATGATGACTGGATGTCTTTGGGTGTGTGTTCTGCTTCTACGGGTTCGGTAGACATGGGTGGTGGAGTGAGCTTTTGTGCTGATATTTTGATGAAGGTGATTTTTTTTTCTGGCGTTGTTGTGGTAGCTGAAGATGAGGTTGCCGTTTCATCAGTTGGAATTGGTGACAACATCGGTGGAGCTATGTCTCATGTATGGTCTAGAACAAATTTAGGGAATTGTTTAGGATTCCTTTCCTGAAGTATAGCTCAAACCTGTGTTTAGTATTCTCTAGGTCTCTTATTATCGGTGGTAGTTGGTAAGGGTTTGGGTTAGGAATTGTAGCTAAAAACCTCTACGCATGGCGGAAGGAGTGACTCCGCTTGAGGGCTGAAGCAGGTAAGCAAGAGGCTCCCAGTAACGTCTGAAATGATCGATTTCAAGTAGTAACTTCAAGTGCAATATAGCGCATACCTTATGTTTAGAGAAATATAAAGAAATATTGTGCTACATCTATTGTTGAGTATTGTTTACCTTTGGTTTCAGCCTTGTTCCAGGTTCCTGACAATGGCAATGTGGTAAGCTGTCTTCACTTTTCATGTTGCAACGTTTGCATCTATTGAAATACTAGCCTTTCTCCTTTTCAATCCTAATTATCAAGGCTTTAGTGATAAACGCCTGTTGTTGCACGTTCTCCCGGTTAATTTCCAGTAGTGATGCGATAGATATTGGCTCTTCAATTTGTGATGGTTAGTGTGACAGCTGTTGTGTTGCCGATAAGGGCAGGGGCATGACAGGTCCAAGAAACTCATTGTACATGTAGCCGAATTTTGTATACTTTTGATATCGTCTTTAATTTGTGTCATTGTTCTTAAGCTATGTGATATAGCCACTATGCTTACACTGCTCGTATGTGATCTGCTTCGGGCACGTTCGGATTTAGATATAAACTCGTGGCCGGAGTTTTTGATAATTGTATGATCCCTGTTTGTTATTTGGTTTTTTGTAGGTCAGTGACAGCTAACACTTTATGTATCTGTGTTTGGGCAAAATTTCGTACCTCCAAATTTCTTGGCCAAGCATGAGCTGACCGCTATGATGATGGGCTGATCTAACTCCATTGCAATTTGGAGCTCAAATGCCGTAGCCGTTTCATTCAGAAGGCTAAGAGGTTAACAATTACAAAGACACTGAAGCAGTTTCAACAAAAACGACTAGTTATAATGACCCAAACTTTGGATCTTTTAAAAAAAAACCAAACACTTAGGGTTCGTTTGGTTTGTAGGTGGGTTTAGGATTTGAATTTGGATTTGGATTAGAATTTGGATTTAATGTAGAAGAGAGAAATAATATTAAAAGAAATAAAATATATATTTAAATAAATAAATAGTCAACTTTTATAATTTAATATACATATTATATGTTATGGGGTCTAACAAAAAAGAGAGTAAAATGTAGTGGGGTCATTTTAAAAATCAAAACGTGGCTAACTCACCTTCTTTTGAAATATCTGTCACCATTGAGGTTAAGTCCCAAATTTATAAACAAATATGGGTTTTAGTCACGAATCTCAAATCCAAAAGAGACGCATGTGAAACAAACGCACCCTTATTGTCAATGAACACTATCTCATTTAACTTTTGTTGCTTAAGCAGTAATGCATTACTGTTAGTGAATATCATAACAAATACAAATAAGTACTAGATTTAAGGGCCCGTTTGGTTTGTAGACGGGTTTAGGATTAAGATTTGGATTTGGATTTGGATTTGATGTGGGAGAGAGAAAATATATTAATTTATGGAAAGAGAGAAAAAATGAAATAAATTTATATATTATTTACTTTTAAAAGAATATAATAATTTTTTTTATAAATAAAAGAAAAATAATAATAATATATGAGTGATGGAAGATAAACATGGTCCCACCTTAAGAGAATATCATTAATAAAGTTGGGAGGTAACTCTGGATTTACACACGGAAGATTTTAGGGACTCACTACTAATCCCGGGACCCACAATGTCTTACCAAACAATGAAAATTGGGCATCCTAAATTTAACACCTATAGGCATAAACCAAACGGGTCCTAAGTTGTTCCAGGCTTAAGAAGCATTTCGTAGAACATCGTTAACATGGGCCTAGAACATATACTATAATGGCTGATGATCGTGGAAATATAATGGGCCGTTAAAAGGCTCAATCACGACTATTTTGTTTCTTATATCAAACTTCAAAGAAATTAAGAACCCAACCTTATTCTACTATTAAAGAAAGATTACTCGACACAACGCTACTCCCTCTTTCCCAAGTTAATAACATGTCATTGTTACATATGCATGTAATGTTTTAATTAAATGCATATTTTATAATATGAAAATCTTTTATATATTAAAGGAATTACATCATTTCGGAGTGATTTTGTCGATTCATTTTTATTGAAAAAACAATTGGGCAATAGGAGAGCTCGATATCGCCACGTAAGCAAAATCGTGTGATGTGATTGGTTAATAAAAGTAAAAATTCAATTGATTTTGGTCAAACTTTAATAAATTTGGTGGAGAAATTTGGTTGATAAAAAAACACATAAAAATATAGGTGTCAAATTTGTGAAAACTGTTAATACAAATAAGCCGTAAAAACGTTTATTTATATTTTACGATCTTCTAATGTTTTGTCGATAACAAACGTAAAATCATTTTAACGCAACAAATAAAATACGTAAACTGTTTTGAGCAAATAGTTTTCTAACGCACTTACGCTTTCACATAAAACACTAAAACAAGTATAAATGATTTTATGATTTAGTATTACATATGTACAACAACTAGTGTTTACATATTTGGGTAAATATATACTTAACTAGTATATATTAAAATAGGTAAAAACTAATAAATGGTATTGACCCATACTCACTTGACTAGATACATTGTATCTAGTAAAAGACTTATGGATCAACCCATAACCCATGACCCATGACCCATGATCAAAATACCCATGGGTAAAGAGGAGCGTCCCACGGATCCCTTGTGGGAGGGATCCGTGGGATCCGGGAAACAGTAGATATTTTCCTCTATAAATAGTGAGCCATTTCTTCATTATTTCTAACCCCTTTCCAACATACTTTCCCTTTGAGTTAAAAACTCTCTAACCCCAGATCCAAGAGATCTATGTTTGTAGTTTTGTTTTTGTGTGATTCTCTAGGTTCCTCTTAAAGGCGAGATCACCACCTTTGAAGCCAAGCAAGCTCAAGTCCATGAGTTGCCATGCTTCCTCATCATCAAGACTACTAAAGTCCTCTTGTTGATGGTTCTTTTCTTTATTCTAAGAAGTGTAGTGTTGAAGACATTAGTGAAAGATGTCTCAAGTATCAAGACGAATACATTAGTGAAAGGTGTCGATCGTCCATATTGTTGGCATTAGTGAAGGGTGCCTAGAAGCCAAGTCACAAGACATTAGTGAAGTGTGTCTTGAAGATCTAGTTAAAGGCATTAGTGAAAGGTGCCTTAGAAGTACATTCGATATGGTGTGTTTTGATGTACAAGATAGATTAGCATTAGATCCAAGGATATTGATATCCTTGATGATGTTGTAAGAAGGAGTTGGTCTCCTTTGGGATTAGTCGTTTGTGTAGTGTTGGGTTGTAGTTCCTCCATTGTAAAGGAACTCGGTGCTTAGCCTAGTACCGGGTAAAGGGTAGGCGACGTTGTGGTAGGTGTGGTTCACCTTGGTGTGAAAGAACCCGGTGGTTAGCCTAGTACCGGAAAAAGAGTAGGCAACGTTGTGAAGGTTTCTCCACCATAAGGAGTCGGTGTTGTGTAGTGATTACAAACTCTCGAGTAGGTGACTCGGGGAGTGGAGTAGGGCAAGGAAGGTATCCTTGTAGCCGAACCACTATAAATACTCGCGTAGTGGTTTTGTGCTTCTTACTCTTATCTTTTCATTAAATATTTATACTTCTATATGTTTGTTTATCAACATCCAACACACACCTAAATAGATTGACATAAGTCGATCTAAATAGTTTAAATGGAAGTTTTAATCGGCAAAACTATTCAACCCCCCCTTCTAGTTTTCCACAATTGGCATCAGAGCTTCGTTACCAAGTTTCTTAAAGTATATTGTACTTTAAAAACTTGATACGATCCATGGTTAATTGAAAACTACAAAGAAGGTTTTTCATAAAAACAAACACCGTGTCTTTTAAAACTCTTTGTTTGGATGTTGATTAGATGACAACATTTTTTTTCTCTCATTATTTATTTTTTATTTAAATACACTAATCCTCTTTGTCATGTTGATTAGTCAAAGCTCATACCTACCAAGCCATAGGAATCGCTTGGTAACAAGAATACATTCCCTAAGAAGGTATCTTAAGCACAAAGAAGCCTGTAATTGTCTTCTGACACTTGTTGTGTCATTTGTAAAGACATTCCTAAGTGCATTAGAGGTATGACTTTCTACTTATCTCTAAATGACATTAGCTTGATAAATGAGTATGTTTTCCTAGGTATTTATTTGATTATCTTTTGCGCTTATACTCGTTTTACATATAGCTTCATTAGGAAGCTTTTCTTGCATACGTGTTTCTTTTTCGTCTAAAGTTGAGGATTATAAAATTTGTGTTTTATTTCATTTAATCCTAAAATTATATCTTTCTAATAATAAAACAAAAACACAAATATCAAAAATTCCTCCTTCCCCATAAAACCTCCCACCGTCATCTATTCCATCAAATCCTCACTTTTTCAAATCTTCCAAATTCAAAAATGTCCTCTCATTCAAAACTTCATCTTCCTCTCCATTTCATCTCATCCGAAACCAAGAAGGCTCGCCATCAACATGGTTTACATTGCCCTCGTGCTCATCGCCTTAACACTCATCGCTCTTGTGTTCCCTATGATGAAGTTCTCATACGGAGACATATACTTTGTGTTGTTAATCTAAATTGGGATCATATACCTAATCCTCTATATCATTCTTAGCATTGAAATGAAATATTATTAATAGTATAGTTTATCTAGGTTATTATTATCATAATGTGTTTATCATTTCTTTTGATTTATATGTTTCATAATACATTAGAAGTCATGTATGCATGCTAAAAGAAAATGTAGGCAAAAAAACATATCTTGGGATAAAATTGTAAAACCTATGTTTTTATCAAATCTGTTTCTGTTACTACAGACCCACGGATCCCGGCAAGTATACTAGCCAGATCCCTTTTGGAAGGGAACCGTACATCTGGACAACAGTTTTTCATGCATAATAAAAACCACTTTCTTTCTAAAAGTAATATCCCACTAGAATGTCAAAACCATAAGTGAGTTAAGTGTCATTGTTGTTAAAAACCATTATTAATAAAAATATAGTAAAAACGTTAGACAATCATTGGTTGACCACAAACATTACTTTCTATTAACTCATCGTTTCTATAGGTTCAAATATGACGCATGAATATGAGTTTGATTTTTCACTCACTAGCGTCTACACTCCGAACATCTCCCTTGAGCCCAACACACCGGGCAATCATGTCCGTGGGTTCAATAATCTCGAAAACTGTCACTTCCACGAAGGACGTATTGTAGATACCTCTCTACAATTCGAAGAAGGTATCAATACCTCCTTCTGAGCCATAGGACTAGAATGTCTTCTTGAAATCAACGAGAAGGTATGTCCAAGGTTCATAATGGAATTCTTCCGTCAAGTTGAACTCGTTCGTAACGAGGATCGCTCTCTTTCTCTTTGGTTTTGGATCAAAAACCAAAAGTTCATTTTAAGTCTTGAGCAATTTGCTCACATCCTGCGGATTCCAAATCATGGACAATGTGCCTTCACTGAAGATCGATCTCTTGATTCTCTCTTCAACTTTCATGAAGAAAATAGTCCATATTGTTCTCACATACCTTCCCTGGAGGATTTAAATCGCATAATATGCAAACCTCGACCATATTACTCCGATCCAAACATTATCTTTACACGGGACATCCGAGAAGAGTACAAGCCCCTTGCACTCATCCTACGTGAAAATGTTTGGAGTCTTAGGGGAAATCGAGAAATCCTTCCCGCTTGTTGTGCTCACATAATGTATTGTTTGCTAACACAACAACCATACAATCTCGCCTACTTCTTCGCAAGGCGAATTGTAAATCTTCAAGGCTCCAAGAATAAACTCATCCCTTATGGAATGTTCTTGACACGCCTCTATCATAACGTCATGCATTTTCATCCTCAATTTCAAAGTCCGTTGTACGTACTTGTGAACAAGATGATGGAACCGCTAAACATATCTCTCATGAAGACTTTCTTCATTCTTGATTCCACCAACACTCATCAACCATTTGATGATCCTTCTAGCGATAACGCTCAAGGAACTTAGTAGTCTTTCAAATAGGATCAATCCTTTTATACTCATACATTATCAATGTAATCCAAATTCCTTCATGAAATAAAACATCTTACATTTGATATCTTAGTGTTAGAACCTCTTTAACTAACCTTGAAATATAATGCATAGTCAAAATCATTTTCATACCTTTAGTAAAGGTTCTGCTTAGCAGATAGACGGATCCCAAAGGTTGTACTAGACGGATCCCTACTCTTAGGGAACCGTGGGATTCGGCAAACAGAAAATGAAATTGCAAACATTGTATTTCAAACGTGTCCTTAGAACATCTCATACTAAGCTAAACATAGTGTCTTAAGGCAAATTAAGTCCTTATCAAGTTAAGTAGATCCTTCCTACTCATACATAACTCACCTTGATCACAATCAAGACGTTTGTAGATCTATCGTTTCACTTAAACCCACTACTCTTCCGCTCTCAAGCTCACTCATAATCCCTCACATCTAGCCTTGGAAATCTTTCAATTATGGAAAAATTGATCATAATCATCTTTACCTCAAAATTGGTTGAAATTGATCAAATTATAATTTTTCCATCTTAAGCCTTTAGGATATTTTCCAAAATATTATCCTAAGTCACTATCTGATCTCTAGGATCATTTAGCTCAACTTGACACTCTCAAAAATCTTTAGTGTCATCTTTGTTCATTCATTGGTACTCATGAAAGTTCCAATCTCTTCCATAAAAAGCAATCATTAGCTACATCACTCATTACCCTCAAATACTTAAGCACCCCTTCATTTAAGACACTTAGATAAACTGAAACACTCAAGAAGAAATAGGCAATAGACCTTACAAACATCATTGTTACCTTTTCTTAGCTGCTGACAGACGGATCCCTAGGATTAGCCTAGGCGGATCCCTCACTGGAGGGAACCGTGGGATCCGGGTGACAGATTATGTCAAACTCTAAGCTAAATCAATCATTTCAAGCTCATCTTCCTAACTTAAACACTCTGTCTCATCTTAAATGAGTTCCTAGATCAGTACAAACTCTGAAGTTGACTCTTGTGCATGTTAATCATCACATTCCAATGAACCTTAGTGGCTTAAGTCTTGAATGCACTTGCCAAATCCCTTGCTTTATAAACCACATTGTTAGGACCTCTAAAGTCATCATATTCATCCTTATTTTCAGCACTTAAGAAACCTTTGCAAACCTCTTGAAATCATCTCATCATGAGGAAAAATCCAAGTAGCAACTTATCCACCAAAGAACCACCCAAGAAAATTGCTCGTGTTATACACGAAATCTCTTTAACCGAATCATCTCCGGTCAAGCCAACAAATGCAAGGACTTCTTCTCAACCAATCAAACCAATTCCTAAAAGGATAGTACCCACAAAACTACCTATGCCAAACACCACCATACCTCATAGGCCAAATAATATCATCTCCACTAAACCATCACCATTGGTTCCTAGAGCTATCTCATTTACAACTCCACTATCATCACTACACCTCTACAATTTAGAGGAGTTGCCTCCTAGGCCGTCTCATCCTCCTCCACCGGCAACATTCTCCTCATTAGGAGGAATAATGGTACATAATCAAGGTGTTGAGTCAACATTAGCTCTGGCTTCCTTTTCGCCGTTACCATCATATAATCCCATTTGGATTATAAGAAATCATCAAAGTCAACCACCCGACCATATGGAAGTTGACACTTCTCTACCACCACCATCATTCTTGGTCGAGCCATCTTCAAATGTGCCTCCACCAATCCCTCCGTCATTTGAGGCTCCACAAGCCGCTTCACTTGATCCTTCGCATCAAGCTATTTCATTTCTTCCACCACCACTACCTAGCCATGACAAAGATTGTTATCATTGTCAACATGTTGAAAGTTTGATACATGAAGTACGAGAAGACCAACGTTTCATGTTCTATCACCTCCTCGAACGTTTTGACGAGATTAAACCTAAACAAACTTGAGCTAGAGGATTTTAGTGGTGTCCTAGCTTCAAGCGTTACTTAGTTAAGTCTAGTAATTCCAAGTCATGTATCGATCATTTTCTTAGTTTTTAGAGTCATGTATATCATATCTCTAGTTTTATTAAATGAAAATACATGCTACTTGCTATATTTATGAGTATATGATTATGTTGTATAATACATATCTCACTTGATATTAACATAATGTGTTATATCACCATTGCTGAAATTAATCATCAGCCAGACGGATCCCTCATATTTTCCTAGACGGATCCCTACAAGGAGGGAACCATGGGATCCGTGATACAGAAAACTATTTTTCTACTAACTTGGATCTTATTTGCAGGAAATTGTGCATTATACTTGTTTTCTAACCTTTGTTTTGTAGTTATTTAGTTTACACATGAAGATTTTGACACCCTAAAGCTAAGGGGAGCTTTGTGTCAAAGCAATACATTGCAAATTAATTGCAATATTAGGATTACATTTCATGACATCCCGTTGCAAAATTGCAATCATCAAGGGGGAGCACATTCGTCACATAGACGAAATCTTTTGCAAACTTAGTTGCAAATGAACTAGCTTAGTATTATTTTCTTGACGCCCTTACATAGGGATGGACTCGTCAAGGGGGAGTAAAGACGAGATCCTTTCCCGTTACTTCCTCTGTATTTTTTATTTCTTTCATATGTTTTTCCTAAAACAATGTGTTAGTTTCCTTTCGAAGCTCTTTTTGTTTCGACAAAAAGGGGGAGAAGAAAGTAAAAACTACAAATTCAAACTTTTACGAATTTTAGCTTTTCCTTAAAATAATTTTATGTTTTGTCATCAACAAAAAGGGGGAGATTGTTAATACAAATAAGCCGTAAAAACGTTTATTTATATTTTACGATCTTCTAATGTTTTGTCGATAACAAACGTAAAATCATTTTTACGAAACAAATAAAATACGTAAACTGTTTTGAGCCAATAGTTTTCTAACACACTTACGCTTTCACATAAAACACTAAAACAAGTATAAGTGATTTTATGATTTAGTAATACATATGTACAACAACTAGTGTTTACATATTTGGGTAAATATATACTTAACTAGTATATACTAAAATGGGTAAAAACTAATAAATGGTATTGACCCATCACCTATGGTATTGACCCATACTCACTTGACTAGATACATTGTATCTAGTAAAAGACCCATGGATCAACCCATAACCCATGACCCATGACCCATGATCAAATTACTCATGGGTAAAGAGGAGCATCCCACGGATCCCTAGCTTTACGCTAGACGGATCCCTTGTGGGAGGGATCCGTGGGATCCGGAGAACAGTAGATATTTTCCTTTATAAATAGTGAGCCATTTCTTCATTATTTCTAACCCCTTTCCAACATACTTTCCCTTTGAGTTAAAAACTCTCTAACCTCAGATCCAAGAGATCTATGTTTGTAGTTTTGTTTTTGTGTGATTCCCTAGGTTCCTCTTAAAGGCGAGATCACCACCTTTGAAGTCAACAAGCTCAAGTCCATGAGTTTCCATGCTTCCTCATCATCAAGACTACTGAAGTCCTCTTGTTGATGGTTCTTTTCTTTCTTCTAAGAGGTGTAGTGTTGAAGACATTAGTGAAAGATGTCTCAAGTATCAAGACGAAGACATTAGTGAAAGGTGTCGATCGTCCGTATTGTAGGCATTAGTGAAGGGTGCCTAGAAGCCAAGTCACAAGACATTAGTGAAGTGTGTCTTGAAGATCTAGTTAAAGGCATTAGTGAAAGGTGCCTTAGATGTACATTCGATATGGTGTGTTTCGATGTACAAGATAGATTAGCATTAGATCCAAGGATATTGATATCCTTGATGATGTTGTAAGAAGGAGTTGGTCTCCTTTGGGATTAGTCGTTGGTGTAGTGTTGGGTTGTAGTTCCTCCATTGTAATGGAACTCGGTGCTTAGCCTAGTACCGGATAAAGGGTCGGCGACGTTGTGGTAGGTGTGGTTCACCTTGGTGTGAAAGAACCCGATGGTTAGCCTAGTACCGGAAAAAGAGTAGGAAACGTTGTGAAGGTTTCTCCACCATAAAGAGTCGGTGTTGTGTAGTGATTACAAACTCTCGAGTAGGTGACTCGGGGAGTGGAGTAGGGCAAGGAAGGTGTCCTTGTAGCCGAACCACTATAAATACTCGCGTTGTGGTTTTGTGCTTCTTACTCTTATCTTTTCATTAAATATTTATACTTCTATATGTTTGTTTATCAACATCCAACACACACCTAAATAGATTGACATAAGTCGATCTAAATAGTTTAAAAGGAAGTTTTAATCGGTAAAACTATTTAACCCCCTTCTAGTTTTCCACAAAAACAAAAACTTAAAAAAGGAGGAGGTAATTAATAAAACTTTAGTGGTTGAATTTTTAAAAATTATATAGAGTTAAGTGTAATATTGTAAGTCTCCATGTTTTTTAATAACTTTGGATTATAAACAAATAAACCCTTATACTTTATATCTTAAAAAATACAATGTATATGTTGTTTTAAAATAACAACATATAAATTTGCATAAAATTATAAGTATCAAATTTTTACTATATACGTTCAATAAGGACTCATTTATTTCATTTTTAAAAGTTTAACCTATGTGGACACGAGTTTACATTTTAAATACGGCTAAATTACTGAAAACGGGAATATAATTATCAAATTGTAAGCACGAGTTAATTTAATATAAAAATAAATATACGCGATTGTACTTATAACAATGACTCATGTAATTCTTATTTATTTATATAAGGATATCTAGAAAAACATTTTCAAAAAACTTTAAAGAGTATACTTTAACTTTATCAACGCTCATTATGTGCTATTAAACTTGCATCATGTGCACAACATAATATCAGTAGTGAAATTTAAATAACAACATCAACATTTTTGTCTGCTAATAAATAAAATTAAATCTGAGTTACCTAACAGAAATTTTTACAAATATTTTACCAAATTCTAATGGATATTAATGAATAATGAAAAACTCGTGCATAAGTATTAGTTGTACTTATATGACAATTTTCATGGGCAAATTCTTATATGTGTATATACTGAACTAAAATGTTAAAATAAGTTTGATTTATGTGTAAACTTCGTGCGTGCACGAAACTTATAACTATATAATTATATGCAATTACCTTTAAAAACACAATATTCAGTATTAATACAGAATAATTTTTTTTGTCAAAACCCCGTGCGTGCACGAGAATTATAACTAGTTATTAATAGGTAAAGTAAGTAAAATGGTTATTAATTAATTTTTGTTACAAGTGAACTATTTTTTTGAGACAAACAAAACTAATTATGTGGACACGAGACTAAAGGAGTGCTAATCGTATGTATTTATCACATAGAGGAATTTTCTTTTGCTTACTCTTATTTTGGTGCTTACTAAAGGATAAATTCCCATCATTTATCTAGTTTGATCTAATGGTAGGGATTAACCTAAAATTTAATGGATAAACCTAAGACCATGTTTTTTTTATTGTCTTTTTGTCTTTTTTTTTTCTTAACTTTTTTTCGTCTTTTTATTTTTCTTCACTTTTTATTTTTATTTTTTTTTTTTTTTTTAACGTTTTTTTAATTCGTGTTTTTTTTTTTTCTTTCGCTTTCATACGTTTTTGTCTGTTTTCATACACTTTCATACGTATTTTCATCTGTTTTCGTCCGTTTTCATACTTTTTTGTCCGTTTTCATACGTTTTTGTCTGTTTTCTTACGTTTTCGTCCATTATTCATACGTTTTCGTCCATTTTCGTCCGTTTTCATACGTTTTCGTCCGTTTTCATTCGGTTTCTTTCGTTTTCGTTCATTTTCAGACGTGTTTTTACGCTTTCATACGTTTTCGTCCGTTTTCATATGTATTCGTCCGTTTTTTTACGTTTTCATCCGTTTTCTTACGTTTTCATATGTTTCGGACTATCACAAGTGATATTCTGTGATATTCAGAATATCATTTTGTGATATTTTGAATATCGTTTGTGATATTATGAATATCACTTTATGATATTCAGAATATCACTTGTGATTTTTTGAATAACTACTAACTACCACACTTTTATTACTTTTTCGTGTATCTCATTCTCATGATGTTCAACTTTTTGGAGGAGAATTTGATATCACTGGTGACATCACAGATATGTCCGCTTCTTCTATTTTGTTGAATCATGTGTGATATCACAGATGATACCACTTGTGAAATCACCTGTGATATCACTTGTGAAATCACCTGTGATATCACTTGTGATACCACACGTGATATCACCTGTGATGGTGTTTGAGCTTCTTCAGTTTGTTTATGAAGATGTTGTGCTTTGTTTAACCATAGCTTCTTCACTGATTAACCATAGATATTTTTGAATCCCGTTGTAAAACTTATTGAAATACTCATAATGTATCCATTAAATAGACAAATTCAATCACAACTTAAATAATAAACAAAAGTACACTAAATAACTATGTGTTTAAAGCAAAATCAACTTGTTTAATCTAAATGTAAAATATAAACAAATGAAAATGTAAGAAAACAGACGAATACGTATGAAAGCGTAAAAACACGTCTAAAAACGGATGAAAATGAAAGAAAACTGATAAAATTGACAAAATATGAAAAAAACGGAAAAAGCGAGCAACAGATGAAAACGTATGAAAACAAAAGAAAACGTATGAACGCGAAGAAAAAAAAGCGAATTAAAAAAACATAAATAAAAAAAACGCAAATTTAAAAAAAAAAGCGTGAATTAAAAAAAAAACGAATTAAAAAAAATGTGAATTAAATAAAAAAAACATTAATTTAAAAATAAAAGACAAAAAAAATATATATCTATAATACTATATAAAGCATTTAAGTTGTGAGCTCCACAAAAAATTAAGATAAGCAGCTCTAATCATTGAGTGACATGTGTCACTTCTCTAACTAAAAAATAACAAAAAGAGAGGAGTTCTAACACACTAAAATAAAGAGCTACAATAATTGGGTGACACATGTCACTTATTAACTAATTAATCATCTTTATTTTTAAATTTAAATATATTTTAATTCGTTTAATTTTTTTATGATCTAATTTTAACCATATTTTTTAAAATTTTGTGCTCTTTAATTCAACATCCATTTTGATATATTTTTATGAGTTTTAGTTTTTACATTTTTAGTAGGTTTATTTTATTTTGATTCAAATTTTTATAACTTTAACCTTTATTTCAATCAATACAAGCTTTATTTATCAAAATCATTTACTTTTGGGAAAGTGTTTGACGGGAAGGAGATTGTGAAGGCTTTTTATATGTAATAATGTTGTCATGGAAAGATACGAAAAACCAAAACAAACACATACAACTAACACATATACATTTGGAGTGTTGTGAAATGAATTCACTAGCGGGTAATTGCGAGAGAGTTGGGTTAGCAATTCATTTACTATATTTAGTATATAACTATATTTATCGTATCCAACTAGTTTGAATAAAAGAAAGACAAAAAGACAAAGAAAAACATGACTTAGGTTTACCTTTTAAATCTTAGATTAATCCTCACCATTAGATCAAACTAGATGAATAGTGAGGATTTGTTCTTTGGTAAGCATGAATTTGTTTGTAAACAAAATAAAGTGCCTCTTATCATATATCTAACTAAAAGAAATTGTTATTGGGATGAACTTCATACAAAACCAAGTAGATGCAAGTTGATGAAGCAATTAAGACAATGACGTATAACTGAGGCAGTACAATCTTTTAAAAAAAAAAAAGCTGCTCCGATCCCAAATTTATTACAGTTTCTACTATCGTACTTGAGAACACTTGATCCTCTTGGTTCCACAGAGCATCAGTGAACACAAAATCTTGAATACTTATTTTTTTAGGAAGACATAGTAAACTCATCAAAGTACCCTCCGAAAATGCTTCGTTTTATATCACATTCACTCTTCATATCATCTAATATCTTATTCACGGTGGTCTCGGCATCTGCACACAGCTTAAAAAAACATGCTTGCATCTCAACCCTTTTTGATGCAAGCACATTGGTTAGTCGTCGTTTAATTTCACGCAGAGGGTAGAATATCTCTTCAAACTTTCTCCCTGCAGTCATTATTCTGAAATCATTTCTATAACAGCTATCCACAAGTGTCTTCTTCAGCTCCACATCACCCCTGTTTTTCTCAATATTAGCTTCTATTTGCTGTAGGTACTCCCGCAAATCTGCAATAAGGCGTCTGACCTCGTTGGTGTTTTTCATAGCTCTAGCCTCCTGCATAGAACTTTTATGTCACAAATATGATACAGGTGATGCAGCACTAGTTGTTCACTTTAGTACAACAAAAACACCAACCATTAGATGATGCTGAAATTGAAACTTATCATACATTTACTATCACTAGTATAATGATTTCATAATCTAATTTGATGGGAACATAGTTGGATCTATTTAGCCAAAAACTAGGGCATTTTCATATATCCTCACATATACACCCATATTTACATATTTCCCCAAACAGTGCTTTAACAGACTTGTACATCATGCATAAAAAACTTGTGTTTGGGGAAATATGTAAATATGGGTGTGTATGTGGGGATATATGAAAATCCCCCAAAAAACTAAAACAAGGTATAGACAATATATCCATGAAAAGTCAGAACAACTCACTAACAAAGTCTTGTACTCAGTCAATTCTGACTTTAAGGACCAAAAAATAAAAAGTAAAAACCGCATCAAAACTTCCAAACATATTGATAGGTGATAAAATGTCATGAGATTAAGATTTGACAGGTGTAGTACTGTAAATACCTCACGTGAGACCATTGTAACGGTTGCATTTGGCGAACCCTCAAGCAAATAATTTTTAACTTCGGTAGACAATTTGACTGTCATTGCTGCATTATCGTGATCTAGTTGGGTTGGATAAATCTTTATACTCTTTAAGCTAGCAAACGGGGAAGGCTGATGTGATATTATTTCTACTGATGAAGAAAGAAGCTGCAAAGATATTTTAAAAAGAATATCTAAGTTACTGATGATGGGGTCAGCCATTGCAATCTTCAAAACTATGTAAACATGCAGATGTACAGATACGTGCAACAAATCTTTTCGAGCATTACTCATCTGTGATGACGTATTTGGCTAATTGTTGCAAAGAAGGTACTTCTAGAACGAGATTGATATGATAAAATATTTCAGATCTTTGATACATCTTTAAAGTTTTTCATTAATTTTGGCCTAATGTTCTGTTAAAATCCATATCGAGTTCATAAATAAAATAATATCATCTTAGATTCAAAAAGACGAACTTTTTGTTAATACATATGTTATTGCCATCCACAAAAAGAGGTAACAAGTAAGTCAGAGTTATAACTTTGCAAATATATATGAAGCATGAGTAGAGCCATCAAATGACTCGTACCCCCATAAGGAGATAATGATAATAACAATGAAGCTAAGTTGATCTAGTTGTATGTTTTGAGAAGTTATGTGTATTTCTAGGTTGTAAACGTTAGAAATGATGCAAATCATAAATGCTAAACATCAATATATATGGTAACATACCTCTAAAATTTCCAAGCTAAGTGCAAGTGATTTTACACTGCGGAGATGATGAAACAGTTCCCAGATTTTATGAACATCTGTCTTGGGTGGAGAAGAAATACAGAGATCCACTTCCTCCAAAGAACCATCTACAGATAACTTCACGAATAAATAAGAACCTTTAAGGAGTAAGTAGGTAAGGTCGCGGCAAAATTGTGAGCTCGCGGAGATCCCCTAATACGTGATCCATAGTAGTGCTGCCTATAGCTAGGAGGCGTGTCCACAAAAATAAGGTTCTTCAGTTGAGGTGTGTCCACATGTACAAAATCCAAATACCATGCTACTTCTTTAAGTGTGAGATTAAGAAGCCGGGAACTATTAATAGTGAAACTCTTAGAGGATTCACCTTCCTTTACTTGGCATCGCTCTAAGGTAAGGTTCTTCAAGTTCTGGAATGTACCAAAAATAGAGCTGCAGTCAAACAATCTGACATGGTGAAGATGTAATGTAGTTAAAGCTGCGAGATCCCAAGGGGAATAGGAACCACAATCAATACTGGTTGCAGTCATTGTGAGATGTTTGAGTGACTATAGAACTTAACAGAGAAAGAGGAAATTCAGAATATCTAATACATCTAATAGAGAGGTGTTGAACATTGTGAGAGAATGCATACTCCAATATTCTTTTGACAGACGATCTGGTATCCCCTACAGCAAGTATGAGGCTGACAAAAGATACGTTTATCTTATTATTGAGGCCAGAGAGAACATTGTTAACAAATTCATGATAAGATGAGGATCCCAATAATTGGTGACTTGCAAAACTGAGACTGGGCATTGAAGTCCAAATAAACCTCCATCTAGATGACAAAACACTTAATCTAATAGAATCTGCGATGTCAACAAATGAGAGGATTTTATGGATAAGATCATCAGGCAAGCTGCTTAGTCTATCAACTTCTAGATCCATTCTCTTCCAACTCTATGCGGACCTAGACACAAAATCTGCAATTTGAAAGACTAAAACAATGAGAAAAAGACATAGTAAACATAATTTTTAACCAGCAACAACATCATTATCAATTTGTGGTGATTCTAGGTAAGACCATAAATACTTTTAAATGAAAAAAGATCGCGATTTTCCAGTTGACCTTTGAACATACTATAACTTTAGAGCCGTATTGGAAGATGTGTGAGGTGAGTAACCTCATAGTGCCTCATAATTGACTTCCAACAAAAAACATTAATGAGATATGATTATACGTTCTTTGTTAGTCTCTAAGTGAGCAAGATTGACGATGATTTCGATCAAATCTAAACCTATAACTAGATCGTTAGAAGATTACAGTTTTTTTTGTTTTTTTTTTTTTTCAATTGATGGTATCATATATCTTTAACCGTTATGTTTAGTTATCATGCACATAAGCTTTTGCTATGGCTATAATTTCCCAACAACTACCTATTCTGCTTGAAAACTAAATCACAAATGCATACTTAATTATTTACAACTCAATATATATTTAAATTTAGTCTACGGAATTAACAGCCAAAGTAATCAAATTGTTTCATTACGAGTTATAAACCCCGAATATAGAAAATTAGTTCAAACATAGAATTTGAAGTAAAAGAAAAATGAGATCAAGTATCAAAAGAAACATACAGATCTTATGGACGATGATGAAAATCTTCAGCGTAGATACAACGATTTAGGTCATTGTGTTACGTGGGTTTCGGAAAATAGGAACGTGAATTATAAATACATACTCGTAGCATAAAAGTCGTTTGGTATATTTGTTCGAGATTTGGAATATATCATTTCTAAGCCCAAGACACATATAGGCGGTCCATAAAAAGTACGTAGTATTCAAACCCAACTCAAATGCATGGATTATTACATTACACGGTACACAAATCATGGTGTATACATTTTATATTTATAAATAATTTTTATGTTTTTCAATGTGTTAAAACGATTATGAAAATGTAACATTACATCAATAAACTTAGATTCTATAAGAAAAAAAATGGATTAATCTACCATGTTTTATCCATTTTTAGGTTACTTTCAATGTGACCCATTGGTTATAAATTAACCCAAATTGAACCATTTTTATAAATTGGTTAAAATCGGCATCTATATATTTAATTTGTAACATATTAAGTCACCAATGCCACAGTTGGACTGCAGAAGCAACACGGCATTTGCTCTTAGTGAGGTTGTTCGCTAGCCATCTATCACACATTTACTCTGTAAATCAACTGAAGAGAGTGCAACCATCAAGATTAAGGCCGCTTATCACAGCCACTTGATAATGATCCGATATCTAGAACAGTAAACCTACGGTTTAGTATTTTAGCATAACGCACAAGTTCTTTTGGTTTCTACGTTAAAGTGGATATTCCAAGTCATATCAATACGCCGAATATATTAACTTAGATCTTTTTTTGGCATTGGCTGTATATATGAAGAACAATGTTTTATTTCAATATATGGACAACTGACTTTAAATTTTCAAATTTATTTTAGTTAGGTTATCTTATGTTTCATATAGTTTTTTTTCCCTTATGCTTGAATCAGTTTTAGTGTTAAACAACGTACTAAGTTTAGCTTATTTTAATTGTGAAATTTGTTTTAGCTGTAAAAGAGAAAGTGAAATGGGTTTTCTCTTCGTTCCCTATAAGTGAATGTGTTAGTTTTGAAATAACCTATAATGAAAACTAATTATCTAAACGACATAGGTCTTTATTTTCCAACAAAAACTAATATGTTCTTTATACCTATAAATTTGATTTTGATATGTTCCAAAAATCTACAAAAGCATAACAGTGCGAATAAAGATTTACCAATAGTCCAATACTGCTCAAGCATAAATTGCAGTCCGATCACAAGAAAGAAGTACTTAAGAACCCAACCCAAGTCTGCTACTAATTAAGAAAGATGACTAACACGAAACACAAGCTAAAGATCTGACACTCCAATGCGAACAATTAATGTGAAGTTTTGCACTCTAACTAAGCTTTCATGATAATCCAACGTCTGGCCATCTAGGAAGTCGTAGCAAAAGAAATAAACATTCATTTTATATTTGACAAAATCATAATAACCACGACCAAGATTATCCCTTTAGATATCATAATGTGAAGAATTAGTTGAGACATAAATATGAGGAATAAAAGCTTCTCTCAATTCCATTCAGTTTATACTATCATACTTGAAAATGCTTGATTTTCTTAGTTCCACGTATCATGAGGGGAAACAAAATCCTTCAGAAGTTATTCTAAGAAGATGAAGTGAACTCATTAAAGTACCCGCTGAAAATGCTTCGTTTTACATCACAATCATTCTTCATATTGTCAATTATCTTATTCACGACGGTCTCGGCTTCTGCGCACAATCTATAAAAACATGCTTGCATCTCTACCCTTTTTGATGCAATCACCTTGTTGAGTAGTTCTTTAACATTTTGCAGTGTGACGAATATCTTTTGACCATCACCCCATCCCCTAATCATCATTTTAAAATCTCCAGGACAGCTATTATCAAGTGTCTTCTTCCGCTCCACATCGACCCTCCTAGTCTCTATATTAGTTTCTATTTTCTTTAGCTGCTCCCGTAGTTCTGACATAAGGCGTTGGGTCCCTTTGGTGACTTTTATTGCTCTAGCCTCCTGCAGTATCATAGAACCTTTATGTCAGAAACTCCCAATTCTGAAAGCTCTTTTCTAATATTGATGTAGCACTAATTATTCAATATAGTACAACAATAGCACCAACGTCTTAAAAGAAAAATGCATAGCCTGGTATATATAATATACGAATGCTAAATAAACGGAAAATCATCAATTGATGCTAAGTATTATGCATAGCCAAGGGTATAATGAATCCAGTCTGATGAAGCCTTGTTGTGTTTATATTCCTGTATTTGGTTTGTTTGGTGTGGAAGAAGCTGCAAACAAGTATTTTGGATTGCAAACTGAGTTAAAGGTAATGTAATGCTGGTTTTCATGATTCTCTCTTGTAGTTATAACGAAAAAGAAAAGAGTTTTTATGGTGGTATATCATCATAAAATGGAACTCTTGAAAGTCTAGCACAATAAAGTATGTACTGCAGATACTCTATTGAATTGACTAGAATGATGGTTCTTTGGTGATGATGCCTGACATAGTATCTCTCTTATTTAGACTGAGTATGGAGTCTACAGTCTGTAAGGGAGCTGATATACTTTTCTCAGAAAATGTAGTCATTGGAAAATAAGGGTCTGTTTGGTGTTTAAGGTTGCAAGAATTAGTAATACAGAGAAAAGATGTTTAACTAAAAGTTCATAGTATAGCTAGTTTCTTGATAGTTTTACTGTTGTTTAGATTAATTTGTGATGGGCATGTGATGAAAAAAATAAGCAAATAAATAAAATAAAATAAAATAAAAAAAAAGAAAAAAAAAAGAAGGTAATTTTGTTATTATGTTGGTGATAATATAATAGTTAACCTTTTGCAAAAATAAAATAAAAAATAAACTTTAGTGATGGCCGATGATAAAATGCCAGCAAATTAATCTTAATTTTGTCAGGTGTAATAATATGAAAATACCTCATGTGAGACGACTATACAGGTTGCATTTGGAGAACCATCAAGCAAATAGTTTTTAACTTCAGTAGACAAATTTATTTCAATTGCTGCTTGTTCCTGATCATGTTGATCAGTTGGATCAATATCTAAACTCTTTAATAGATCCTCCCCTAAATACTTAAATGGATAAATCTTTATACTCTTTAATGGATAAACCTTTAAACTCTTCAAGCTAGCAAACGGGGAAGGGTGATGTGAGATAACTTCTACCGAGGAAGAAAGAAGCTGCAAAAAAATTATAAAAACAATATGAAGTAATAGAAGACGTACGGGACAGCAGGTCAATGAAATCTTCAAAACTATGCAAACAAATGTACAGATACGCACAACAAATATTTCGGAGCATTACTCATATATGATGACCTCTTTGGCTAATTGTTGCATACAAATTATTTTTAGCATCAGGTTGTTATGATATAGTATATTAGATTTTCGATATAACGTTAAAGTTGGGACACGTTAAAGTTCTATTGAGGCCCTTCCTAACTTTACCGTTTTTGCAAGCATATAATCCATATATGTATATGTATTTTTT
This sequence comes from Chrysanthemum makinoi, assembly GCA_910596185.1. Taxonomy (NCBI): domain Eukaryota; kingdom Viridiplantae; phylum Streptophyta; class Magnoliopsida; order Asterales; family Asteraceae; genus Chrysanthemum; species Chrysanthemum makinoi. The sequence goes on along the minus strand of OU343223.1, from coordinate 102,154,379 downwards.
GGGTAAAAGGGATTCACCCTGGTAAAATAATATATGTATATGTATCTTATTCAATGTTGCAAAAATCGTGAATTGGTAGTCGGGCGGTCGACCACCCTGCAGCGAGTAATCGGTCAAGTCGGGATTAATCGGATTGGCATTTCCTGCAGTTTTTTGGTATTTATGTAGACCAAACTAAAAATCTTAACCGATTACAAGCCTGCTATGTTTTCAAACCTCAATAAAAGGCTCAAATTCTGATTATGATGCCCATTGTGCGTTATAAGTGAAATATACGATCCCCAAATTAAGTATAATGCCTAAATTATTATTATTTTTAAAATGACCGATTTGCCCGATTCTGCCGACCGATTCGGCCGATTTTTTGACTGCTTAATGTCGATTTTTATTCTAGGCCGATTTTTCGACCGATTTTCAAAAATCGACAAGGTACTCGGCCGATTAACGATTAATCGGCCGATTAACGATTAATCGGCCGAGTTGACCGATTTTTGCAACATTAATCTTATTTGCCTTCCAAAAAAAAGAACCGGACAGCGAATGAGTATAAGTTATAACTTTGCAATTATATGAAGCGTGAGTAGAGCCATCAAGGACTTAATAAAAATAAAAAAGCTAAGGTCGTTTTTATATGCCTCCAGAATTTAATGTACATTTCCATTGTTCAGGTTGTAAACATTTGAAAGACACAAATCATAAACACTAAACACCAATGAATATAGTAATATACCTCGACAATTTCCCAGCTAAGTGCAAGTGATTTGACATTGCGGAGACGTTGAAACAGATCACAGATTTTATGAACATCTGTCCTTTGTGGAGAAGAAATACAGAGATCCACTTTCTCTAAGAAACCATCAAAAGATAACTTAAAAACATAAGAACCTTTAATGCGTAAGTAGGTAAGCTCACGTGCAGATATTATAAGCCCCCCTGACATATCTCTAATACTTCTTTTTGGAAAACTAGGGAAACTATATGAGTCCTCCGGTTGAGGCCAGTCCACAAATATTAGGTTCTTCAGTTGAGGTGTGTCCACAAGTACGAAATCCACATACCATCTTACTTTTTTAAGCGTGAGATTAAGAAGCTGGGAATTAATAATACTGAAACCATTACAGGATTCTTGTTCGAACACTTTGCATAGCTCTAAGGTAAGATTCTTCAAGTTTTGGCACATGGCTAATATAGAACTGCAGTTATCCAATGTGACATAGTGGAGATGTAATGTAGTTAAAGCTGGGAGATCCCAAGGGAAATAGGAAAGACCATCAATAGTGGCTGCAGTAATTGTGAGATGTTTAAGAGACTTAGAACTAAACAGAGAAAGAGGAAATTCAGAATTTGAGATGTATTTAAGACCACCAATCGTGAGTTGTTGGACATTGTGAGAGAATGCATACTCCAGAATTTTTTTGACAGCCGATTCAGTATCATCGCGAGCAACGTTGAGGCTGACAGAAGACACATCTATCTTATTATTGCGGCCAGAGAGAACGTTGTTAACAAATTCATGATAAGGTGAGGATCTATATACTTCGCGACTTTCAAAATTGAGATTGGGCATTGAAGTCCAAATAAACCTCCATCTAGATGACAAAACACTTAATCTTATAGAATATACGATGTTAACATACGAGAGGATTTTGTATATAAGCTTATCCGGCAAGCTGCTTAGTCTATCAACTTCTATATCCATTCTCTTGCAACTCTACCTGGACCTAGACACAAAAGCTGCAATTTGAAAGACTTATGACAATCAGATAAAACATAGTAAACACGCGTACGGTTGAAAACAAGTTGTTATCGAATAATGACAAAGTATACATTATTTTTAACCAGCAACAACATCATTATCAATCTGTGGTGACTCCGGAAGACCATGGATACTTTTACACGAAAATATCGCGATTTATCAGTTGACCTTTGAACTACAATTTCAAGCCTGAACCAAGATAGTTCCAATACTATGTTTTTTTTGTTTTACTAGATTTTAATTATAGTTATGTTCAATTAGTTATCACGTAAGTTTTTGCACAAAAGGCTTAGCTACCACCTTGAGTAATATCCCAACTACCTTCGTCGCTTTCTCTATGAAATTAAAACTAAAACTTAATTATTTACAACTCAAAAAACTTACGGATTTTGACGATGATAAAATCTTCAGTACGTGCAGCGATTTAGGTATTTATGTTCGTCACCGAGACGCGAGGATTTTTGGAATTGGAATATGAATGTGAATAAAAATTAGAAAAAAAACGATATATAAAAGATTTTGTGTATTTGAGATATGGAATCTTCACGAAAACCGACACAAAACTAGGGTAGCATTTAGCCCAATTAATATACGGGTAAGCCCATCTAAATCACACCCCACTTAAATAATCATAAAATGTGCGATCGTAGTTATTTTTTATTTTAACATAAAAATCGTAAAATAATACGTGGATGTGTCTCTACAAGATGGCTTCCAGATCGTAAAAAAAAATGCTAAGTTAATATGCCCATTTATCAATAGAAAACACACAAAAAAAAACATGAAATAAACGAGTTGGAATTGAATAACATGATCTTATATAAAGTTACAAACCAATAATCTCTCAAATGTTGTATCATACATGTAGTCTCATAATGGTATGAAAATTGAGAGGGCATTATGTAGATATTATAAATGAGGATTTGTTAATTGTTTTTACCGTGCTTTATTGTGTGACATGAGTAGATATCTTTTTTGTAATAGGCAGGTAAACATGTTACACAAAGAATCTCTAAATTAGTAAATTTAAGTCAATGATTGTTTGTGTAATCGTAAGTAAACTACAGGGACATTCTTTGCAACTTTTTAGAGACGGTTTTCCGAATGCAAGTAATCTAGAGGGACTATTTATGTGTTTTTTTCAACTTTTACTTGGCCTTTTTTTTTTCTCAATATTGTTTATATTTATATATATAATTAAAACACAACGTCGGTTAATACTTTTATAATACACGACCGCATAAAATATTCCAACAACAATAAAAAAATGTTTTTTCGTGTCCAACTGCCGGAGCCCATTTATTTTCTGTGGGCTTGTTAAAGTTGGTCCAAAACAGCCGAAACACTGTAAATTCTATTCGTGAAGCTTCTTCCGCTCTCGTGTATATCAACCGTCTCTCATACACACATACATACACCGACTCAAATTTTCGAGAATACACACACATACATGCTGATGTAGGTTTTACTGACCAGGTTTTAATATATAAGTCTCGTTATACCTATGGTTTACCCTAATGCACTAACGGGCAGTGTACCCGGTAGTGTGTAGTGTAGTGTTCGGTAAAACCGAGGTCGTCCCATGAGCTATGTGTGTGTATTTATACTAAGTCTATGTGTCACAGATTTTAATATGGTTTTGACATTGAATTAACTAATTAACTACTAAAGCAAATAAAGGAAAATGATGTGATCAATAGAGGAGAGTGGTGCTAACCTAGTTACTCATCCTAGCTAGTAATGTTTACGTCTAATTACTTCAAATTACTTCAGGTGTGGTCAAAGTCGAGAGGACAACATTTGGTCAGTTCGTCCTAACCTATCAGCAAAGGGCCACAATTGGAGAAGTCAGGTGTCCCCTCATAAATCCAGTTGTTCCTGGTCCCTTAAGCCAAGTCGTTAAGTTCCGTTACATGCTAGATTTATAATAGTGACTGCCCGGGCGCTAGCAACTTAAACACTCACCTCCTAATTCTTAAGTTCATCCAAACGGTAGGTGATCAGTTGGTCAAATCGCACAAGTAGAAAGGGTCTTCAGTTGGTCATATCTTACCCTTCCCGTCTCAGTCTACTCACTTAGGGTCAGTTGGTCATATCTCCTAAGCAACTAGCCTCTACCGCCATTCAAAACTACTGAAACAAGAGTAGCTACCAATAAACTATGTATGCATACACTTAGAAATAATTATACGGAAGCAATGTAAATGTAAACAAAACAATTAAGGAATCATAACTAGGCCAACACCAAGAGGTGCTTAGCAGCTCATATTAACCATACAAATCAATAAAATGTTTAATGTTACGAAATACATGAATCGAAAGTAAATAAAAGATAAAAAGCTAATGCTTATCATAGGGGAGTGATTTATCCCTTGGAGATAGCTCTGTATGCTCCTCTAGATCTGCCTTTGGCTTCTTCTCACGTTCTCTGATTGTTGTGTGTGAAAATGGGATGCTTTGAAATGCTGGAAATCGTGGGGTATTTATAGGCCAGATCTGGTTACGGCGTAACTATTAAAAGAGTTACGCGGTAACATAATTCTTTGTAAAATGCACAAATAATGCTGGCTACGGTGTAACCTCAGGAAGGAGTTACGCCGTATCTTCAATAAATATTGGTTACGCCGTAGTTGATGCATGAGTTACGGCATAATTATCAGCGGCGCGGAACCTCATTTGACCTAATATGGTTACGTCGTAATCTCTAGGAGAGTTAAGCCGTAATCTTCTGATAAGTTGGTTTTCTGAGCCACGCTTAAGTTACAGCGTAATGTGAGAGAGGAGTTACGCCGTAACTTCTTCAAAGTGAGCATACTATGATAAATCTTCAATTATCTCTCCAAATACGCGTCTCTTTAGCTCCAATGCTCGTAATTTACCTGAAAGTGAAATATAATGGAAAACAAGCATAAATCCATATAAATGATATAAATTACAAGCATTATCGGGGGAAATTGACACTTAATATTCAGGATAATTTGATGTTATCACATGTTGTCTAATTATCATGGGTTTTTTTTCCTCGAGATTTAATTACAACTAATTAAAGACGACGAGTTTGTGTTCCAATTTGGGTTCTTTGGGTGCCGGAATACCTTTTTTCGCCTATGTTCGGTTCATTGTGAATTTCGTTGTACTGTTAGAATCAAATAGGTATGTACATGATTTTGGTTATAATTATTATAAATTGCATATTTTACATAATAAAAAATCTTTAATTTTTATCAGGTATTAAAACCCCTCTTCCTAATTCTTGCTTAATTTGTGTTTGATTCTATTTAAATCCAACATGTGGGTTTATTTGTGATTTGTGAATTGCGATGCGGTTTAAAAAACACTATGATTAATTTTTTCAACTCAGGTAAACTAATGGAAGTTAGTTTTCGTTTTCGAAACATGTTAATGAAGTTAAAGGTATGTGCTTTCTAATGATCTTCTAATGTCATCAACAAAAAGGGGGAGATTGTTAATACAAATAAGCCGTAAAAACGTTTATTTATATTTTACGATCTTCTAATGTTTTGTCGATAACAAACGTAAAATCATTTTTACGAAACAAATAAAATACGTAAACTGTTTTGAGCCAATAGTTTTCTAACACACTTACGCTTTCACATAAAACACTAAAACAAGTATAAGTGATTTTATGATTTAGTAATACATATGTACAACAACTAGTGTTTACATATTTGGGTAAATATATACTTAACTAGTATATACTAAAATGGGTAAAAACTAATAAATGGTATTGACCCATCACCTATGGTATTGACCCATACTCACTTGACTAGATACATTGTATCTAGTAAAAGACCCATGGATCAACCCATAACCCATGACCCATGACCCATGATCAAATTACTCATGGGTAAAGAGGAGCATCCCACGGATCCCTAGCTTTACGCTAGACGGATCCCTTGTGGAAGGGATCCGTGGGATCCGGAGAACAGTAGATATTTTCCTTTATAAATAGTGAGCCATTTCTTCATTATTTCTAACCCCTTTCCAACATACTTTCCCTTTGAGTTAAAAACTCTCTAACCTCAGATCCAAGAGATCTATGTTTGTAGTTTTGTTTTTTGTGTGATTCTCTAGGTTCCTCTTAAAGGCGAGATCACCACCTTTGAAGTCAACAAGCTCAAGTCCATGAGTTTCCATGCTTCCTCATCATCAAGACTACTGAAGTCCTCTTGTTGATGGTTCTTTTCTTTCTTCTAAGAGGTGTAGTGTTGAAGACATTAGTGAAAGATGTCTCAAGTATCAAGACGAAGACATTAGTGAAAGGTGTCGATCGTCCGTATTGTAGGCATTAGTGAAGGGTGCCTAGAAGCCAAGTCACAAGACATTAGTGAAGTGTGTCTTGAAGATCTAGTTAAAGGCATTAGTGAAAGGTGCCTTAGATGTACATTCGATATGGTGTGTTTCGATGTACAAGATAGATTAGCATTAGATCCAAGGATATTGATATCCTTGATGATGTTGTAAGAAGGAGTTGGTCTCCTTTGGGATTAGTCGTTGGTGTAGTGTTGGGTTGTAGTTCCTCCATTGTAATGGAACTCGGTGCTTAGCCTAGTACCGGATAAAGGGTCGGCGACGTTGTGGTAGGTGTGGTTCACCTTGGTGTGAAAGAACCCGATGGTTAGCCTAGTACCGGAAAAAGAGTAGGAAACGTTGTGAAGGTTTCTCCACCATAAAGAGTCGGTGTTGTGTAGTGATTACAAACTCTCGAGTAGGTGACTCGGGGAGTGGAGTAGGGCAAGGAAGGTGTCCTTGTAGCCGAACCACTATAAATACTCGCGTTGTGGTTTTGTGCTTCTTACTCTTATCTTTTCATTAAATATTTATACTTCTATATGTTTGTTTATCAACATCCAACACACACCTAAATAGATTGACATAAGTCGATCTAAATAGTTTAAAAGGAAGTTTTAATCGGTAAAACTATTTAACCCCCTTCTAGTTTTCCACAAAAACAAAAACTTAAAAAAGGAGGAGGTAATTAATAAAACTTTAGTGGTTGAATTTTTAAAAATTATATAGAGTTAAGTGTAATATTGTAAGTCTCCATGTTTTTTAATAACTTTGGATTATAAACAAATACCCCCTTATACTTTATATCTTAGAAAATACAATGTATATGTTGTTTTAAAATAACAACATATAAATTTGCATAAAATTATAAGTATCAAATTTTTACTATATACGTTCAATAAGGACTCATTTATTTCATTTTTAAAAGTTTAACCTATGTGGACACGAGTTTACATTTTAAATACGGCTAAATTACTGAAAACGGGAATATAATTATCAAATTGTAAGCACGAGTTAATTTAATATAAAAATAAATATACGCGATTGTACTTATAACAATGACTCATGTAATTCTTATTTATTTATATAAGGATATCTAGAAAAACATTTTCAAAAAACTTTAAAGAGTATACTTTAACTTTATCAACGCTCATTATGTGCTATTAAACTTGCATCATGTGCACAACATAATATCAGTAGTGAAATTTAAATAACAACATCAACATTTTTGTCTGCTAATAAATAAAATTAAATCTGAGTTACCTAACAGAAATTTTAACAATATTTTACCAAATTCTAATAGATATTAAGGCATAATGAAAAACTCGTGCATAAGTATTAGTTGTACTTATATGACAATTTTCATGGGCAAATTCTTATATGTGTATATACTGAACTAAAATGTTAAAATAAGTTTGATTTATGTGTAAACTTCGTGCGTGCACGAAACTTATAACTATATAATTATATGCAATTACCTTTAAAAACACAATATTCAGTATTAATACAGAATAATTTTTTTTGTCAAAACCCCGTGCGTGCACGAGAATTATAACTAGTTATTAATAGGTAAAGTAAGTAAAATGGTTATTAATTAATTTTTGTTACAAGTGAACTATTTTTTTGAGACAAACAAAACTAATTATGTGGACACGAGACTAAAGGAGTGCTAATCGTATGTATTTATCACATAGAGGAATTTTCTTTTGCTTACTTTTATTTTGGTGCTTACTAAAGGATAAATTCCCATCATTTATCTAGTTTGATCTAATGGTAGGGATTAACCTAAAATTTAATGGATAAACCTAAGACCATGTTTTTTTTATTGTCTTTTTGTCTTTTTTTTTCTTAACTTTTTTTTGTCTTTTTATTTTTCTTCACTTTTTTTTTTTTTTTTTTTTTTTGTTTTTTTTTTAACGTTTTTTAATCCGCGTTTCTTTTTTCTCCGCTTTCATACGTTTTTGTCTGTTTTCATACATTTTCATACGTTTTTATCTATTTTCATCCGTTTTCGTCCGTTTTCATACGTTTTTGTCCGTTTTCATACGTTTTTGTCTGTTTTCTTACGTTTTCGTCCATTATTCATATGTTTTCGTCCATTTTCGTCCGTTTTCATACGTTTTCGTCCGTTTTCATTCGGTTTCTTTCGTTTTCATTCATTTTCAGACGTGTTTTTACGCTTTCATACGTTTTCGTCCGTTTTCATATGTATTCGTCCATTTTTTTACGTTTTCATCCGTTTTCTTACGTTTTCATATGTTTCGGACTATCACAAGTGATATTCTGTGATATTCAGAATATCATTTTGTGATATTTTGAATATCGTTTGTGATATTATGAATATCACTTTGTGATATTCAGAATATCACCTGTGAGTATTTGAATAACTACTAACTATCACACTTTTATTACTTTTTCGTGTATCTCATTCTCATGATGTTCAACTTTTTGGAGGAGAATTTGATATCACTGGTGACATCACAGATATGTCCGCTTCTTCTATTTTGTTGAATCATGTGTGATATCACAAATGATACCACTTGTGAAATCACCTGTGATATCACTTGTGATATCACAGATGATATCACTTGTGAAATCACCTGTGATATCACTTGTGATACCACACGTGATATCACCTGTGATGATGTTTGAGCTTCTTCAGTTTGTTTATGAAGATGTTGTGCTTTGTTTAACCATAGCTTCTTCACTGATTAACCATAGATATTTTCGAATCCCGTTGTAAAACTTATTGAAATACTCATAATGTATCCATTAAATAGACAAATTCAATCACAACTTAAATAATAAACAAAAGTACACTAAATAACTATGTGTTTAAAGCAAAATCAACTTGTTTAATCTAAATGTAAAATATAAACAAATGAAAATGTAAGAAACACAGACGAATACGTATGAAAGCGTAAAAACACGTCTAAAAACGGATGAAAACGAAAGAAAACTGATAAAAATTGACGAAAACGTATGAAAACGGGCGAAAACGGACAAAAACGAACGAAAACAGATGAAAACGTATGAAAACAAAAGAAAACGTATGAACGCGAAGAAAAAAAAGCGAATTAAAAAAACATAAATAAAAAAAACGCAAATTTAAAAAAAAAGCGTGAATTAAAAAAAAACGAATTAAAAAAAATGTGAATTAAATAAAAAAAACGTTAATTTAAAAATAAAAGACAAAAAAAATATATATCTATAATACTATATAAAGCATTTAAGTTGTGAGCTCCACAAAAAATTAAGATAAGCAGCTCTAATCATTGAGTGACATGTGTCACTTCTCTAACTAAAAAATAACAAAAAGAGAGGAGTTCTAACACACTAAAATAAAGAGCTACAATAATTGGGTGACACATGTCACTTATTAACTAATTAATCATCTTTATTTTTAAATTTAAATATATTTTAATTCGTTTAATTTTTTTATGATCTAATTTTAACCATATTTTTTAAAATTTTGTGCTCTTTAATTCAACATCCATTTTGATATATTTTTATGAGTTTTTAGTTTTTACATTTTTAGTAGGTTTATTTTATTTTGATTCAAATTTTTATAACTTTAACCTTTATTTCAATCAATACAAGCTTTATTTATCAAAATCATTTACTTTTGGGAAAGTGTTTGACGGGAAGGAGATTGTGAAGGTCTTTTTATATGTGGGAATAATGTTGTCATGGGAAAGATACGGAAACCCAAACAAACACATACAACTAACACATATACATTTGGAGTGTTGTGAAATGAATTCACTAAGCGGGTAAGGAATTGCGAGGAGAGTTGGGTTAGCAATTCATTTACTATATTTAGTATATAACTATATTTATCGCCGCCGCTGTGCGCGGGTATCCAACTAGTTTGAATAAAAAAGAAAGACAAAAAGACAAGAAAAAAACATGACTTAGGTTTACCTTTTAAATCTTAGATTAATCCTCACCATTAGATCAAACTAGATGAATAGTGAGGATTTGTTCTTTGGTAAGCATGAATTTGTTTGTAAACAAAATAAAGTGCCTCTTATCATATATCTAACTAAAAGAAATTGTTATTGGGATGAACTTCATACAAAACCAAGTAGATGCAAGTTGATGAAGCAATTAAGACAATGACGTATAACTGAGGCAGTACAATCTTTAAAAAAAAAAAAGCTGCTCCGATCCCAAATTTATTACAGTTTCTACTATCGTACTTGAGAACACTTGATCCTCTTGGTTCCACAGAGCATCAGTGAACACAAAATCTTGAATACTTATTTTTTTAGGAAGACATAGTAAACTCATCAAAGTACCCTCCGAAAATGCTTCGTTTTATATCACATTCACTCTTCATATCATCTAATATCTTATTCACGGTGGTCTCGGCATCTGCACACAGCTTAAAAAAACATGCTTGCATCTCAACCCTTTTTGATGCAAGCACATTGGTTAGTCGTCGTTTAATTTCACGCAGAGGGTAGAATATCTCTTCAAACTTTCTCCCTGCAGTCATTATTCTGAAATCATTTCTATAACAGCTATCCACAAGTGTCTTCTTCAGCTCCACATCACCCCTGTTTTTCTCAATATTAGCTTCTATTTGCTGTAGGTACTCCCGCAAATCTGCAATAAGGCGTCTGACCTCGTTGGTGTTTTTCATAGCTCTAGCCTCCTGCATAGAACTTTTATGTCACAAATATGATACAGGTGATGCAGCACTAGTTGTTCACTTTAGTACAACAAAAACACCAACCATTAGATGATGCTGAAATTGAAACTTATCATACATTTACTATCACTAGTATAATGATTTCATAATCTAATTTGATGGGAACATAGTTGGATCTATTTAGCCAAAAAACTAGGGGCATTTTCATATATCCCCACATATACACCCATATTTACATATTTCCCCAAACAGTGCTTTAACAGACTTGTACATCATGCATAAAAAACTTGTGTTTGGGGAAATATGTAAATATGGGTGTGTATGTGGGGATATATGAAAATCCCCCAAAAAACTAAAACAAGGTATAGACAATATATCCATGAAAAGTCAGAACAACTCACTAACAAAGTCTTGTACTCAGTCAATTCTGACTTTAAGGACCAAAAAATAAAAAGTAAAAACCGCATCAAAACTTCCAAACATATTGATAGGTGATAAAATGTCATGAGATTAAGATTTGACAGGTGTAGTACTGTAAATACCTCACGTGAGACCATTGTAACGGTTGCATTTGGCGAACCCTCAAGCAAATAATTTTTAACTTCGGTAGACAATTTGACTGTCATTGCTGCATTATCGTGATCTAGTTGGGTTGGATAAATCTTTATACTCTTTAAGCTAGCAAACGGGGAAGGCTGATGTGATATTATTTCTACTGATGAAGAAAGAAGCTGCAAAGATATTTTAAAAAGAATATCTAAGTTACTGATGATGGGGTCAGCCATTGCAATCTTCAAAACTATGTAAACATGCAGATGTACAGATACGTGCAACAAATCTTTTCGAGCATTACTCATCTGTGATGACGTATTTGGCTAATTGTTGCAAAGAAGGTACTTCTAGAACGAGATTGATATGATAAAATATTTCAGATCTTTGATACATCTTTAAAGTTTTTCATTAATTTTGGCCTAATGTTCTGTTAAAATCCATATCGAGTTCATAAATAAAATAATATCATCTTAGATTCAAAAAGACGAACTTTTTGTTAATACATATGTTATTGCCATCCACAAAAAGAGGTAACAAGTAAGTCAGAGTTATAACTTTGCAAATATATATGAAGCATGAGTAGAGCCATCAAATGACTCGTACCCCCATAAGGAGATAATGATAATAACAATGAAGCTAAGTTGATCTAGTTGTATGTTTTGAGAAGTTATGTGTATTTCTAGGTTGTAAACGTTAGAAATGATGCAAATCATAAATGCTAAACATCAATATATATGGTAACATACCTCTAAAATTTCCAAGCTAAGTGCAAGTGATTTTACACTGCGGAGATGATGAAACAGTTCCCAGATTTTATGAACATCTGTCTTGGGTGGAGAAGAAATACAGAGATCCACTTCCTCCAAAGAACCATCTACAGATAACTTCACGAATAAATAAGAACCTTTAAGGAGTAAGTAGGTAAGGTCACGTGCAAAAATTGTGAGCTCCGCTGGAGATCCACTAATACGTGATCCATAGTAGTGCTGCCTATAGCTAGGAGGCGTGTCCACAAAAATAAGGTTCTTCAGTTGAGGTGTGTCCACATGTACAAAATCCAAATACCATGCTACTTCTTTAAGTGTGAGATTAAGAAGCCGGGAACTATTAATAGTGAAACTCTTAGAGGATTCACCTTCCTTTACTTGGCATCGCTCTAAGGTAAGGTTCTTCAAGTTCTGGAATGTACCAAAAATAGAGCTGCAGTCAAACAATCTGACATGGTGAAGATGTAATGTAGTTAAAGCTGCGAGATCCCAAGGGGAATAGGAACCACAATCAATACTGGTTGCAGTCATTGTGAGATGTTTGAGTGACTTAGAACTTAACAGAGAAAGAGGAAATTCAGAATATCTAATACATCTAATAGAGAGGTGTTGAACATTGTGAGAGAATGCATACTCCAATATTCTTTTGACAGACGATCTGGTATCCCCTACAGCAAGTATGAGGCTGACAAAAGATACGTTTATCTTATTATTGAGGCCAGAGAGAACATTGTTAACAAATTCATGATAAGATGAGGATCCCAATAATTGGTGACTTGCAAAACTGAGACTGGGCATTGAAGTCCAAATAAACCTCCATCTAGATGACAAAACACTTAATCTAATAGAATCTGCGATGTCAACAAATGAGAGGATTTTATGGATAAGATCATCAGGCAAGCTGCTTAGTCTATCAACTTCTAGATCCATTCTCTTCCAACTCTATCAACCTATGCGGACCTAGACACAAAATCTGCAATTTGAAAGACTAAAACAATGAGAAAAAGACATAGTAAACATAATTTTTAACCAGCAACAACATCATTATCAATTTGTCGTGATTCTAGGTAAGACCATAAATACTTTTAAATGAAAAAAGATCGCGATTTTCCAGTTGACCTTTGAACATACTATAACTTTAGAGCCGTATTGGAAGATGTGTGAGGTGAGTAACCTCATAGTGCCTCATAATTGACTTCCAACAAAAAACATTAATGAGATATGATTATACGTTCTTTGTTAGTCTCTAAGTGAGCAAGATTGACGATGATTTCGATCAAATCTAAACCTATAACTAGATCGTTAGAAGATTACAGTTTTTTTTTTTCAATTGATGGTATCATATATCTTTAACCGTTATGTTTAGTTATCATGCACATAAGCTTTTGCTATGGCTATAATTTCCCAACAACTACCTATTCTGCTTGAAAACTAAATCACAAATGCATACTTAATTATTTACAACTCAATATATATTTAAATTTAGTCTACGGAATTAACAGCCAAAGTAATCAAATTGTTTCATTACGAGTTATAAACCCCGAATATAGAAAATTAGTTCAAACATAGAATTTGAAGTAAAAGAAAAATGAGATCAAGTATCAAAAGAAACATACAGATCTTATGGACGATGATGAAAATCTTCAGCGTAGATACAACGATTTAGGTCATTGTGTTACGTGGGTTTCGGAAAATAGGAACGTGAATTATAAATACATACTCGTAGCATAAAAGTCGTTTGGTATATTTGTTCGAGATTTGGAATATATCATTTCTAAGCCCAAGACACATATAGGCGGTCCATAAAAAGTACGTAGTATTCAAACCCAACTCAAATGCATGGATTATTACATTACACGGTACACAAATCATGGTGTATACATTTTATATTTATAAATAATTTTTATGTTTTTCAATGTGTTAAAACGATTATGAAAATGTAACATTACATCAATAAACTTAGATTCTATAAGAAAAAAAATGGATTAATCTACCATGTTTTATCCATTTTTAGGTTACTTTCAATGTGACCCATTGGTTATAAATTAACCCAAATTGAACCATTTTTATAAATTGGTTAAAATCGGCATCTATATATTTAATTTGTAACATATTAAGTCACCAATGCCACAGTTGGACTGCAGAAGCAACACGGCATTTGCTCTTAGTGAGGTTGTTCGCTAGCCATCTATCACACATTTACTCTGTAAATCAACTGAAGAGAGTGCAACCATCAAGATTAAGGCCGCTTATCACAGCCACTTGATAATGATCCGATATCTAGAACAGTAAACCTACGGTTTAGTATTTTAGCATAACGCACAAGTTCTTTTGGTTTCTACGTTAAAGTGGATATTCCAAGTCATATCAATACGCCGAATATATTAACTTAGATCTTTTTTTGGCATTGGCTGTATATATGAAGAACAATGTTTTATTTCAATATATGGACAACTGACTTTAAATTTTCAAATTTATTTTAGTTAGGTTATCTTATGTTTCATATAGTTTTTTTTCCCTTATGCTTGAATCAGTTTTAGTGTTAAACAACGTACTAAGTTTAGCTTATTTTAATTGTGAAATTTGTTTTAGCTGTAAAAGAGAAAGTGAAATGGGTTTTCTCTTAGTTCCTATAAGTGAATGTGTTAGTTTTGAAATAACCTATAATGAAAACTAATTATCTAAACGACATAGGTCTTTATTTTCCAACAAAAACTAATATGTTCTTTATACCTATAAATTTGATTTTGATATGTTCCAAAAATCTACAAAAGCATAACAGTGCGAATAAAGATTTACCAATAGTCCAATACTGCTCAAGCATAAATTGCAGTCCGATCACAAGAAAGAAGTACTTAAGAACCCAACCCAAGTCTGCTACTAATTAAGAAAGATGACTAACACGAAACACAAGCTAAAGATCTGACACTCCAATGCGAACAATTAATGTGAAGTTTTGCACTCTAACTAAGCTTTCATGATAATCCAACGTCTGGCCATCTAGGAAGTCGTAGCAAAAGAAATAAACATTCATTTTATATTTGACAAAATCATAATAACCACGACCAAGATTATCCCTTTAGATATCATAATGTGAAGAATTAGTTGAGACATAAATATGAGGAATAAAAGCTTCTCTCAATTCCATTCAGTTTATACTATCATACTTGAAAATGCTTGATTTTCTTAGTTCCACGTATCATGAGGGGAAACAAAATCCTTCAGAAGTTATTCTAAGAAGATGAAGTGAACTCATTAAAGTACCCGCTGAAAATGCTTCGTTTTACATCACATTGATTCTCCATATCATCTATTATCTTATTCACGACGGTCTCAGCTTCTGCACACAATCTATAAAAACATGCTTGCATCTCTACCCTTTTTGATGCAAGCACCTTGTTGAGTAGTTCTTTAATATTTTGCAGTGTGACGAATATCTTTTGACCATCACCCCATCCCCTAATCATCATTTTAAAATCTCCAGGACAGCTATTATCAAGTGTCTTCTTCCGCTCCACATCGACCCTCCTAGTCTCTATATTAGTTTCTATTTTCTTTAGCTGCTCCCGTAGTTCTGACATAAGGCGTTGGGTCCCTTTGGTGACTTTTATTGCTCTAGCCTCCTGCAGTATCATAGAACCTTTATGTCAGAAACTCCCAATTCTGAAAGCTCTTTTCTAATATTGATGTAGCACTAATTATTCAATATAGTACAACAATAGCACCAACGTCTTAAAAGAAAAATGCATAGCCTGGTATATATAATATACGAATGCTAAATAAACGGAAAATCATCAATTGATGCTAAGTATTATGCATAGCCAAGGGTATAATGAATCCAGTCTGATGAAGCCTTGTTGTGTTTATATTCCTGTATTTGGTTTGTTTGGTGTGGAAGAAGCTGCAAACAAGTATTTTGGATTGCAAACTGAGTTAAAGGTAATGTAATGCTGGTTTTCATGATTCTCTCTTGTAGTTATAACGAAAAAGAAAAGAGTTTTTATGGTGGTATATCATCATAAAATGGAACTCTTGAAAGTCTAGCACAATAAAGTATGTACTGCAGATACTCTATTGAATTGACTAGAATGATGGTTCTTTGGTGATGATGCCTGACATAGTATCTCTCTTATTTAGACTGAGTATGGAGTCTACAGTCTGTAAGGGAGCTGATATACTTTTCTCAGAAAATGTAGTCATTGGAAAATAAGGGTCTGTTTGGTGTTTAAGGTTGCAAGAATTAGTAATACAGAGAAAAGATGTTTAACTAAAAGTTCATAGTATAGCTAGTTTCTTGATAGTTTTACTGTTGTTTAGATTAATTTGTGATGGGCATGTGATGAAAAAAATAAGCAAATAAATAAAATAAAATAAAATAAAAAAAAAGAAAAAAAAAAGAAGGTAATTTTGTTATTATGTTGGTGATAATATAATAGTTAACCTTTTGCAAAAATAAAATAAAAAATAAACTTTAGTGATGGCCGATGATAAAATGCCAGCAAATTAATCTTAATTTTGTCAGGTGTAATAATATGAAAATACCTCATGTGAGACGACTATACAGGTTGCATTTGGAGAACCATCAAGCAAATAGTTTTTAACTTCAGTAGACAAATTTATTTCAATTGCTGCTTGTTCCTGATCATGTTGATCAGTTGGATCAATATCTAAACTCTTTAATAGATCCTCCCCTAAATACTTAAATGGATAAATCTTTATACTCTTTAATGGATAAACCTTTAAACTCTTCAAGCTAGCAAACGGGGAAGGGTGATGTGAGATAACTTCTACCGAGGAAGAAAGAAGCTGCAAAAAAATTATAAAAACAATATGAAGTAATAGAAGACGTACGGGACAGCAGGTCAATGAAATCTTCAAAACTATGCAAACAAATGTACAGATACGCACAACAAATATTTCGGAGCATTACTCATATATGATGACCTCTTTGGCTAATTGTTGCATACAAAAGACCCATGATCCATTGACTAGGTACAATGAATCTTGTTGGGTAAGAACCAAAGTCCATAACCCATACCCATGGAGCATGATCCATAACCCATGACACATTGCATGACATCATGCATGAAGTCATGTGATATTATCCATGATCCATAACCCAAAGTCCATGACCCATGACCCAAGATCCATAACCCATTGACTAGGTACATTGTATCTTGTTGGGTATCCATGATCCAAAGTCCATGACCCATGGTCCATAACCCAATACCCATAACCCGGTTTGCAACCCAAAATCCGGACTAAGCTGACCCAGAAGCCGGATGCTTTGGGTGAAGGATCGTCGGAACCGTGGGACAGTAGGCTTGTTTTGCCTATAAATAGTGAGTCATTTCTCTCTTGCTCGCTACCTCTTTTAGACATACTTTCTCTCTATGTTCTAACCTCTCTAACCACAGATCCAAAGGATCATTCTATGTAGTTTTATCTTTTTGTTATTCTCTAGGTTTCTCTTAAAGGTGAGATCACCACCTCTTGAAGACATGCAAGCTCAAGGTCATGAGTTGCTAAGCTTCGTCATCATCAAGACCACTAAAGTGCATCTTGTTGATAGTTCTTTCCTCCGTCCATAGAGTGTCGTGTTGAAGGCATTAGTGAATGGTGCCGAAGGTGTACATTTGATATGGTGCGTCAATGTGCAAGTTGTGTGGTTTGGGTTAAAGGATATTGATATCCTATCTAGTATTGTAAAAAGGAGTGTGTCTCCTTTAGGTAGTTGTGTTGGGTAGTAGTTCCTCTTTTGTAATGGAACTCGGTATCTAGCCTTGTACTGGATAAAGTAGGCGATGTTGTGATAGTTTTGGTTCTACCTCGTGGAAGAACTCGGTGTCAAGCCTTGTACCGAATAAAGTGTAGGAGACGTTGTGAAGTCTTCTCCACCACATTAAGGAGCTTGTGTTTTGTAGTGCTTAGGGCAAGGAAAGTATCCTTGTAGCCGAACCACTATAAATACTCGTGTCGTGGTTTTGCATTCCTTTACTCTTTATTTCTTGCATTACTTATTTATATGTCCATCTATCAATATCCAACACACAAGTTTTAATCGGCGAAACTATTCAACCCCCCCCCCCTTCTAGTTTTTCACATATCTTTTGTCGTTTCAATTTCTCTTTTTGCAAAGGCTTGCACCAAGAAATTTGCTAGATTGTTGAAAAAATGAAAGGAAATGTATGGGACCTTAGAATGGGCAACTATGTTAAACATCGCATGTCAAAATTTGAAAATGGAGAACACGGTGCACTTTAAAGTTTGCTTGTTCCAAGGTTTTCACGGGTGATATCTATGGGGATCATGCCGTATCATGCGCAGGTATTATTGGTATTAAACATCGACATAATGTAGTGCGTGATACTCTCGCTGATATCTGCTCCCGGGTAGGGGTTTCGGCTCGTAAAGAAGTTGATATCAGGCTCTGCGGAGAGAGGGACAAACACCTACGCCCAGCTGACTTGTTACTATACTCGGGGGAGAGAGGCCTAGATGTGTGTGTTGATCTTAGTGGGTCATCGCCCTTGACGCAAACTGGTATGACTGACTTTGTGGCAGGGCGTGCCGTGGTTGAAGCTGCACAACGCAAACGTGTCAAATACGAAACCAAATGCGCTGATATTGGATATGGGTTCATCCCCTTCTCTTTCTCTTCGTTTGGCGAACTCGAGAAGGAGGCGGTGAACCTGTTGAAGCGAATCCGAAGGTTCTCGGTCACTCAAGATATTGGTGTGCGTGGTGCCAACTATATTTTTAGTAGGGTTTGTTTTGCTATTGCTAGAGGAGTGGGGGCCCAGTTAGTTTCTCGGCTCCCCACTAATTTCTTGTAATTTCCTATAATTTTCTAATGAAGTGATGTTTTTATTAAAATAAATAAATAAATAAATAAATAATAATAATAATAATAATAATAATAATAATAATAATAATAATAATAATAATAATAATAATAAAACGCTTTCAACATGGTGGACCGGGCTGTTATGTTACGTGAGGTTCGTTTGCATTTCCCGGCTATTTCACAGTGGGTGAAGTTTTGCTACTCTAGTCCTGCTAGATTATATTATGGTGAGCATACTCTTTGGTCTCATCAAGGTGTGCAACAAGGTGATCCTCTTGGGCCTCTTCTTTTTGCTTTAGTCTTACATCCCTTAGCATGTAAGATTAGAGATTCTTTTGACCTTTCCTTTCAAGCTTGGTATTTGGATGATGGCACTATTATTGGTGATACCTTGGTTGTGGGTAAGGTTTTAGAGTTGATTATGGCAGACGGACCTTATCGTGGCTTACACCTCAATGTTGATAAAACTGAAGTCTTTTGGCCACAAGAGGACCCCAGAAGCAGGTATGATGGTGTTTTTCCCCCCAATATTTCTCGCCCTTCACATGGTGTTAAATTATTGGGTGGACCTGTTAGTGTGGATTTTGAGTTTGGTAGTAAGTTGGTCCTGAAAAGGGTTGCTAAAACTATTGAACTTGTGGAGGCAGTTGCCAAACTTAATGGCCCTCAATGCGAGTTGTTGTTACTCCGTGCATGTGCTGGTATTTCTAAGCTCTATTTTTCTATGTGCACATGTTCTCCTCGGGTCTTTGAGTGCGCTCAGGTTTCTTTTGACGCGGCACTTCGTTCTTCCTTGGAGCGTATTGTCACTGCTTCTGGACCTGGTTTTGGTGACTGGCAGTGGAGACTCGCCAACTTACCTTTTGCTTTTGGGGGACTTGGTTTATATTCTGTAGGTGATGTCTTGAACTATGCCTTCATTGCTTCTAGACTTCAATCAGCTGGCCTTCAGACTAAGCTTCTTCATGGTTCGGGTATTATAACTGCTGGTCCCTCTTTTGATGATGCTCTATGTACTTTCAACGTGAATATGGATATTGACCTTTTGAGTAACCCTAGCGAGGTCGCTGCCCCCAAACTTATGAAGAAATTGGCAGATATATACTTCGGTCGGGTTTCCCAAACTGTTGAATCTACTTTCCATCTTTCCCCTCGACAGATGGTGGTATGGAGCTCTTTAAAGGAGGATCACACTTCGGATTGGCTTAGGGTGGCTCCGGTATCTAGATTGGGACAAACTATGAGTGCCAGGGCTTATCGGTGTGTACTGTGTTATCGTTTGGGTGTTCCTCTTTTCACTGTTCAGGTACCGTGTTCTGCTTGCTCTAAGGTTTTTCCTGGAGATATTTACGGGGATCACGCTGTTTCGTGTGCGGGTATTGTTTGCATTAAACATCGTCACAACCTTGTGCGCGATGTTCTTGTTGACATATGCTCTCGATCAGGGATTTCCGCTCGCAAGGAGGTGGATATTGGGCTTTTTGGAGATGGAGACAGTTCCTTGCGACCGGCTGACATATTACTCTACTCTTGGGATAGTGGACGTGATGTATGTGTTGATCTTACGGGTTCGTCGCCTTTGATGCAATCCGGGTTGATTGATTTTATACCAGGGCGAGCGATCAGTGATGCTGCTCAGCATAAACGGGTCAAGTACGAGGCCAAATGTGCGGATATTGGGTATGGGTTTCTCCCCTTCTCTTTTTCCTCTTTTGGAGAACTTGAGAAAGATGCAGTCACTTTACTCAAGCGTATTCGACGCTTCTCGATGACTCAGGACATTGGAGCGCGTGCAGCAGTTCATATCTTTAATAGGATTGGTTTTACCATTGCTAGAGGTGTGGGGGCTCAGTTGGTTTCGAGGCTCCCCACTAATCTTTTGTAATCCTATGAGTTTTTAATAAAAGTGTGATTTATAATTAAAAAATAAAATAAAATAATAATAATAATAATAATAATAATAATAATAATAATAATAATAATAATAATAATAATAATAATAATAATAATAATAATAATAATAATAATAATAATATGGGCGGGTATTATTGGTATTAAACATCGACATAATGTAGTGCGCGATACCCTTGTTGATATATGTTCTCGGTCGGGGATCTCGGCTCGTAAAGAAGTTGACATTGGGCTTAGTGGAGAAAGTGACAGGCCCTTGCGGCCAGCTAATGTTTTGCTATACTCGTGGGATGGAGGACATGATGTTTGTGTTGATCTGACAGGGTCGTCGCCCTTGACACAAACTGGTATGGTTGATTTTGTGCCGGGTAGTGCGGTGATTGAGGCTGCACAACGTAAACGAGCCAAATATGAAGCTAACTGTGCGAATATTGGATATGGGTTTCTCCCCTTCTCATTCTCCTCTTTTGGGGAACTTGAGAAGGATGCGGTGACATTGCTGAAGCGAATCCAAAATTTCTCCGTGACTCAAGACATTGGAGCACGTGCCGCTATTCATATCTTTAGTAGGATTAGCTTTGCTATAGCTGAAGGAGTGGGGGCTCAGCTTGTATCGCGGCTCCCCACTAATTTCTTGTAAATCCTTTGAGTTTCTAATAAAGTGACGTTCATAATAATAATAATAATAATAATAATAATAATAATAATAATAACAATAATAATAATTATAATAATAATAATAATTATTGAGATCTTCTTGATTGTCTTCTTTGTTGAGATCTTCTTGATCTTCCATGGGACTACAGATCGTGCCCTTTCAACTTCCTTTGTTGAATTGTTGTGTTTCTTCCTTATGATCTCATCATATTTCGTGATAGGGTTTGTATATTCTCCTTAGGGTTTCTTTCTTATATCGTTTTCTGCTAGGGTTTCTTTTTGAAACCTTGATTTGTTTCGTGGTCTCCTGCATTTGATTTGGACGTTGGTTTCCTTTCAGTTCTTCCAAGCTTCACTGATACGTTTTTTTAGGGTTTCTACTCGAGATATTGTTTCAGTTGTAGGGTACTGTTTGGGTTTCGTATTGCCTGGTGTATTGGCTGCGTTGTGATTCAGGTCTTGGGCAGTTTTTCGTATTGCCTGGTGTTTGGCTGCGTGGTGATTCGGGTTCCACACTTGGCTTTGGTCTTGGGCAGTTTTTCACAAGGATTTGGTACGAGCTTCTTCCACACTTGGCTTTGGTCTTGGGCAGTTTTTCACAAGGATTTGGTACGATCTTCTTGGACAGTTATCTAAGGTTTGGTTGTTACTGTTAGATTGCTTTGCGTGCTTTCACTTGCATGGTTGTCACTTTTGGTTTTTTTTTGGTCTTCCTTTCTGTTATTTCCTTACTTGAGGTTCTGGCTATAAGGGGTTGTGTTGCTTTGTTGCTATGCCGACTGTTCGATTTCATTGTCCCTTTGTGGGTCTTAGTGGATGTCGGGACGGTGGTGGAAATGGGCTTACTAAAACTTCTTTGATCACACATTTTCGGGACCGCCATTTTAGCGTTGATGCTCTTGCTATCACTAGGCAGTCTCTTTTGTCGGATTTGGCTATTTTTGAAAGGGCTGAGGTTACTCTTAAGCGTATGGGGTTGTGGTTGTGTGGTGGTTGTTTCAAAACGCATACTTTCCGGACTAAGTGTCGCCATGGTACGGGGTCGGATTTTGTGTCTCCTCCTGATTGTGGTGATGGTGTTGTTCGGTTCGTGTTACATGATCTCACCAAACCGCAGGTTCCATCCCATGTTGCCCTTGTTGAGGATTCGGTTTTGGACGAGCTTAGTGGCTTTGATTTACCTCTTCTTGATATGTTATTCTCTAAAGGGTTGCGGACTGTCAAATCTATCCCTCCCAAATGTCGATTGGAGTTCTCTCGTGCTTTGAAAAGAGCTCTTGATAAGGTGATCTGCACGCCTGATGACATTTCTGGTTGGGTTAGTTTATTTGTTATGCCGCTTTGTCTACTTAAAACCTTTTGCCCGAGGAGTAGTCAAGAGAGTAGGTCGGCCACTAAGCGACAACGCCAGGAAGAGTATATTGTTAATGCGATTCATGCATGGGGCTCTCCTGGTGGTAGTTTGCAGGTTGTGCGTGAGGTTTTAGCCGAACCTCCTCCGTCATGGTCTACTATTGATGATGATAGCTTGGATTTGGGTGATCGTAATGTCAAGCAATGTAAGAGGAAGATTTGTGATGGTCATTATACTGCTGCGGTCAGAGTTCTTTCGTCTTCTGGTATTGCACCTTATGATGTTTCTACTCTTGAAGACTTAAAAGCTAAGCATCCCTTTCAGTCTGCTCCTCTCTTGCCTGATATACCTATTGATCATCATCACCTTACCGCATCCTCTTCTACTGTTCTTGACATGATCAAGAGTTTCCCTCGTGGTACTTCTTGTGGGCGAGATGGGTTGCGTGCCCAACACCTTTTGGATTGTTTGAGTGGTGCAGCTGTGGCTATTTCTGATGAGTTAATCGCTTCTATTACCCAAGTGGTGAACCTTTTTCTTGCTGGTAACTGTCCGAGGGCGTTGGGTGAGTATATTGCTAGTGCTCCTCTCACACCCTTAGTCAAACCAGGAGGGGGTATCCGTCCTATTGCTGTTGGGACTGTTTGGAGGCGTTTAGTTTCCAAGGTTTGTGCTTCTATGATTGGTCACTCTTCAGAAAGTTATTTTGATGATTTACAACTTGGTGTTGGGTGTCGGGGGGAGGGGAAGCTATTCTTCATGCTGTGAACCGTTTGGTTGAGGACCGTGGGTGTGATGTTGGTCTGTCCATGTTGTTGGTTGATTTTAAAAACGCTTTCAACATGGTGGACCAGGCTGTTATGTTACGTGAGGTTCGGCTGCATTTCCCGGCTATTTCACAGTGGGTGGAATTCTGTTACTCTAGTCCTGCTAGATTATATTATGGTGAGCATACTCTTTGGTCTCATCAAGGTGTGCAACAAGGTGATCCGCTTGGGCCTCTTCTTTTCGCTTTAGTTTTACATCCCTTGGCATGTAAGATTAGAGATTCTTTTGACCTTTCTTTTCAAGCTTGGTATTTGGATGATGGCACTATTATTGGTGATACCTTGGTTGTGGGTAAAGTTTTAGAGTTGAATATGGCAGACGGACCTTGTCGTGGCCTACACCTCAATGTTGATAAAACTGAAGTTTTTTGGCCACAAGAGGACCCTAGAAGCAGGTATGATGGTGTTTTTCCCCCTAATATTTCTCGCCCCTCACATGGTGTTAAATTATTGGGTGGACCTGTTAGTGTGGATTTTGAGTTTGGTAGTAAGCTGGTCCTGAAAAGGGTTGCTAAAACTATTGAACTTATGGAGGCAGTTGCCAAACTTAATGACCCTCAATGCGAGTTGTTGTTACTCCGTACATGTGCTGGTATTTCTAAGCTCTATTTTTCTATGCGCACATGTTCTCCTCGGGTCTTTGAGTGTGCTCAGGTTTCTTTTGATGTGGCACTTCGTTCTTCTTTGGAGCGCATTGTCACTGCTTCTGGACCTGGTTTTGGCGACTGGCAGTGGAGACTCGCCACCTTACCTTTTGCTTTTGGGGGTCTTGGTTTATATTCTGCAGGTGATGTCTTGAACTATGCCTTCCTTGCTTCTAGACTTCAATCAGCTGGCTTACAGACTAAGCTTCTTCATGGTTCTGGTATTGTTACTGTTGGTCCCTCTTTTGATGATGCTCTATGTACTTTCAATGTGAATATGGATATTGACCTTTTGAGTAACCCTAGCGAGGTCGCTGCCCCCAAACTTATGAAGAAATTGGCAGATATATATTTCGGTCGGGTTTCCCAAACTGTTGAATCTACTTTCCATCTTTCCCCTCGACAGTTGGCGTTATGGAGTTCTCTAAAGGAGGATCATACTTCGGATTGGCTTAGGGTGGCTCCGATATCTGGACTGGGGCAAACTATGAATGCCAGGGCTTATCGTTGTGTACTGTGCTATCGTTTGGGTGTTCCTCTTTTCACTGTTCAGGTACCGTGTTCTGCCTGCTCTAAGGTTTTTCCTGGAGATATTTACGGGGATCACGTTGTTTCGTGCGCGGGTATTGTTGGCATTAAACATCGGCATAACCTTGTGCGTGATGTTCTTGGGATAGTGGACGTGACGTATGTGTTGATCTTACGGGTTCGTCGCCTTTGACGCAATTCGGGTTGATTGATTTTATACCAGGGCGTGCGATCAGTGATGCTGCACTGCGTAAACGTGTCAAGTACGATGCTAAATGTGCGGATATTGGATATGGGTTTCTCCCCTTCTTTTTTTCTTCTTTTGGAGAACTTGAGAAAGATGCAGTTACCTTACTTAAGCGTATTCGACGATTCTCTATGACTCAGGACATTGGGGCGCGTGCAGCAGTTCATATTTTTAATAGGATTGGTTTTGCCATTGCTAGAGGTGTGGGAGCTCAGTTGGTTTCGAGGCTCCCCACCAATTTTTTGTAATCCTATGAGTTTTTAATAAAAGTATTGTTTAAAATAATAATAATAATAATAATAATAATAATAATAATAATAATAATAATAATAATAATAATAATAATAATGCGTTGCGGTTAAGTTTAAAAAAAAACAACTTTTTCTCATGTGCGCTTTGGATCACTTTGTCTTAGTAGCTTAGAAAAAAAAAACAAAAACAAAAAACAATAAAAAAAAACAAAAAGGAAAAAAGAAATGAAAAGAAAGATATTTACTTCGGTTTTGTGGTTCGACCTGTGGTGTTCTGATTTTGGTTTTCATGGCTATTGTGCGTTGATGCAGGTTTTACTGACCAGGTCTTAAATTTATAGTGTCTCGTTATACCTATGGTCTACCCTAGTGCACTAACGGGCAGTGTACCCGGTCATGTGTAGTGTAGTAATCGGTAAAGTCGAGGTCGTCCCAAGAGTTATGTGTGATGGATTATTACTAAGTCTAGTGTCACAGATTAATAAAGGTTTCAATAGGGATTTAATTAATAAAACTACTAAAGCAGAATCAAATAAAGCAAATAAATGGTAAAGGGAAATCAATAGAGGAATAGTGGTGCTAACCTAGTTAATCCTCCTAGCTAGTTATGTCTACGTCTACTTACTTCCAATTACTTCATGTGGGGTCAAATTCGAGAGGACAGCATTTGGTCAATTCGCCCTAACCTATCAGCAAATATGCCACCACAGGAGAAATCAGGCGCACCGTCATAAGTCCTGTTGTTCCTGGTCCCCTAAGTCAAGTCATTAAGTACCGCTACATGCTAGATTTATAATAGTGAATGCCCGGCCGTTAGGAACTTAGACACGCACCCCCTAATTCTTAAGTTCATCCAAACGATAGGTGATCAGTTGGTCAAATCGCACAAGTAGAAAGGGTCGTCAGTTGGTCATATATTACCCTTCCCGTCTCAGTCCGCTCACCTAGGGTCAGTTGGTCATATCTCCTAGGCAATTGGCCTCTATCGCCATTCAAAACTACCGAACCAAGGGTGGCTACCAATAAACTATGCATGCATACACTTAGAAATAATTGTACGAAAGTAAAGTAAACGCAAATAAAACAATTAAGGAATCATAACTAGGCCAGCACCAAAAGGTGCTTAGCCGCTCATATTAATCATGCAAATCAATGCAATATTCAAAGGTACGAAATACATGAATTGAAAGTAAAAGAAATATAAAACGCTAATGCTTATCGTAGGGGAGTGATTTCTCCCTTGGAGAGAGCTCCGTATGCTCCTCTAGACCTGCCTTGAGCTTTTTCCCACGTTCTCTGAGTGTTGTGTGTGGAATGGAATGAATAGAAATGCTGGAATTCGTGGGGTATTTATAGGCCAGATCTGGGTTACGGCGTAACCAATATAAGAGTTACGCCGTAATCTTCAATTTCTTCGAATAATGAACTAGATCTGCTGGTTACGGTGTAACCTTATGAGTGGTTACGCCGTAGTCTTCAATAAGCTCGGTTACGTCGTAGTTGATGCAGCAGTTACGGCGTAAGTATCAGCGGCGTGGAACCTCATTTGACCTAATGTAGTTACGCCGTAACCCTTGGGAAGAGTTACGCCGTAACCTTCTGATAAGTTGGATTTCAGAGTCACGCAATAGTTACGGCGTAATGTGAGAGACGAGTTACGCCGTAACTTCTTCAAAATAGCATACTGTGATAAATCTTTAGATATTTCTCCAGTTCCGCGTCTCTTTAGCTCCAATGCTCGTAATTTACTTGAAAGTGGAAAATAATGGAAAAAAAGTGTAAATCCATATAAATGATATAAATTACAAGCATTATCGGGGGAAATTGACACTTAATATTCAGGACTATTTGATGTTATTAAATATCCCCCCACTTGAACTCTACTTGCCCTCAAGTAGACCTTATTAGAAAGATTCCTAAAAAGATATCTCCCATAACCTGGAAAATATGAGTTTACAAATCCCTTATGCTAGAATAAAATAAAGCCGAACACCTCACGAAAGGGGAACAAAACACTCAAATCTCTCAACTATAGTGTCAATTTCGGGGTGATCAATCAATCGTACAGTCATAGCATATATTCTTTCATAAGCTTGGCGGTTACACAAATCTCCACCACTAAAGTTAAGGGCTAAACAATTCTCGAAGGCAATACGGGTAGACACGACAAAGGTTAAGGGGTGACTCGTCATGACTAACATGTCACGGCGAAGTGGACAAAATCAATGATACATGACCAAATCCATGGCCAAGACACCAAAGATTGCTCGCTGCATCACTTAGACACGCTGCATGACTAAAGGGTAGGATAAGACATGGGATATATAATTGGTGTAAAATAAAAAGCAAGAGGTAGTATAAATCTATAACCAAGTCATCACCACTTACCGTCCGCCCAAAGTTCAAGCTTTGAAGTCAAGAAACCGGACATGAAATGCAAGGTAGATGTGTCATTAGAGGATGTCGTGATGGGCACACTACCTTTTCTTCAACTGTTGGCACAACTACCAACTCTAATCTTCAAATGTGACCGAGGTGGCCTCCTCGATACTAAATCAATAAAGCTCATACTACAGTGCTTATAACATCGCACTTCACAATAACATAACAACTATATATATATATATATATATATATATATATATATATATATATATATATATATATATATATATATATATATATATATTGAATCACTTCATTTTTTTTTTTCAACATAATAATAAGATAACGTAATATCCCCCCACTTGAGATGAACAATGGGGATTCGGGGGGTCTTCAATGATCTTCAGGAATGTTGTCGATGAAAGCGTGATTTCCGAACCTTTCCACTCGAACCTTGAACTTAGGCAATGATGACTTCCCAATCACAAATAAAGACTACAGGGTAGGCTAAGGTGTATAGGTGTATCGAAACAATATATTGGTTTGACAAAATGAAATGAATGGCTCAGATGGGTTTATCTAGGGGTATCTTGCACTAAAGGTGAGTGCAACAAAAGGGTTTCACATGGGGGTCGAGAAGTCGAGGTGACTAATCGATAGACACACAATGGTAGGTTGTTTGGGTGATAATCCTATAATATTGCCTTCTAAAACTGAAAAGTCCAAATACATCGAGCTAACTCAACATACCTCTTCTATGGTCTCGAAATGATGCAAAGGCCAAGTTCTAAAGTTTACAAGCTACCGGCACACTCATAATTTGGTGGATTTGGGGTAAAATATTAGAAACGGATAAGGCTAATCTCACCATATAATATCAAGGGTTGTATGTGCTCGGCTAAGGTCTAATCTAGTTAGGTTAAGAAAAACATGTCAAAATTAAAAAAATGGCATAATTTTTTCAAAATAAACTAGAAAAATGAGGGCGAAATAAAGTTCAAAAGATAATTCTACTCCTGTCCCCCCCACTTGAATTGTACAAAGTCCCTTTTGTACTAGGCATTAAATAAAAGTGAAGACAAAGGTAGAATTAGAGCGAGAACTTCCCTGAAATTTGCTCCATAAAGAAGGAAGGCTCACGAAAAGAGACGTGCCTTCGTATAAGCATCATAAACAAACTTCAATCCCTGAAATCACCATACCGACAAGCATAATTCTAAAAAGAAAAAAAATGAAAAATAAAAAACAAACCTAACTCACTTTCGTAGGAATCACGGTTGCATTTAGCATATGCAACAAGCCTTTTAAACCACTTGGTGTCCCAAGTGGACGAGTGAAGTCTCGTGAGGGTTTATAGGGAACACACCCACAAAGTTCATTTAAAATACTAATACAACGTAATTGTGTTTTAATAATGAAAGAATTAAAGAAGAGGAAGGTTACGTCGTAACTCTTTTAAGGGAGTTACGCCGTAACTAGTGAAACCTGACATAAGCTGTAGAGCGAGTGGTTACGGCGTAACCATGAAGATGGTATTACGTCGTAATTGCCGACGCGTCAAGAATTCTGCTGCTAATAAGTTGGTTACGGCGTAATGAAATGATTGGGTTAAGCCGTAACTCTGTTCAGATTAGCAAACTGCAGCAGGAATGTCTTCCTTGTTTCCTGCAAAAATGGTTAGAAAACACAAAACCCAACAGAAATGGAAATAAAAGAAAAGAAAGGGATAATTCGGGTTGTCTCTCGAAAGAGTACTTTTCTTTATTTACGAGTCTTTAAGTTAGACTCGAAGCCGCAGGGCTTCTATGGGGGCCTTTGGACTTCCTCGGCCTCTTCAATATCTTTCATCAAGTTATGCCTCATCCAGGCGACATTTGTAGCCGTTCTGAGGTATTCATTAGTTTCGATTTTCCGAATTTTACAAAATATCTCCTCCCGTCCCAAGTGGTAGCGAGTGAATTCGTACTTTTCGACAATAATAGGTGGTGGTCTCTTGTAGGGAATCCCAAGGAGTTTGCACCTTCTTTGTTCGTAAGCTTCGTCTTCTGGATCAGTAAACTCCTCATTACCTTGCAACTCGAGGTAATCTAGGATCCCTTCAATGTCATCATCATCAGAAGCAGCACCTTTAAACCATTCTTCATGGAGCAGATTCTCCACTAGTACGCGCTTGCATTCTTCTTTTTCATCTCTACCCAACTCCTTGTCATTCTCAATCGTTATTTCACTCGTGTTGTTGAGACTTTCATTGTTTGAATATTCTCGATCCATGTACTCCTTCCAAATCTTCTCTACGGTTAACATGTCAACATGCCCATACTTAATCCTAACCCAACTATCGAATTCTAGCTTGTCCAGCCAAGGAAAACTCGTTCTTTCCTCATCATTAGTTGAGGACCAAAAGAATTCATCTTTTCCAAATCTCCCAGAGTTTATTCCCCCGTTACACATATTGCCATACGGGTTGCATGACGCCCAAAACATTTCCCCAGGAGATTTTACTTTATCACACCAGTGACTGCATATTTCCTTTTTTTCAGTTTCACTTAAATGCTCATCCATGCAGTAGGTGTCTCTATTAGCCACTTCCTTTTTCTGAATGTGCTCCTCGTAATCAATTTTCAGCTTCATAAGAAGATTTGGGCTAATCTTGGCATCTCCGAATTGTATAGCAAACCAGTCATCAAATGCCAAGTCACCGAACTTTATACAATGTCTTTCACGCTCATGAGGGCATGTCCACTCTTCATCTCGTTCACTATCCCCGCCATTGTAATACTCGCGGAAGGGGTTGCATGTAGCCCATGCTCGTGTGGACTCCTCGTCAGTTATGATCACTGGAGTGCATCAGTGAGTGATAAGCGGCTCTTCTTCATCTTCTAGGGAGAGTTTCTCAAGTCCTTCATCATCAGTATAAGCAGCCCATAGAAACTTGTTATTCTTGATTCTCTCTTTATCGGTTCCTCCGTCACAAGTTTCGTTTCTAGGGTCGCATGAAGCCCATAGGTCATACGAGTTCCCCTTAGTTACTGGTATAGCCTTGCACCAGTGATATTTTTTCTTAGATGGGGATAAAGGGCATAGGTTAATATCGTGGGACCATCCGCTAGTGTTTTGAGTTTCTTATTCGTCAATATCAAGGAAGTTGTCTGCCCACGTATCCCAGTTACGCCATAACTGAGATTCTTGGTTACGGCGTAATTCATTAGAGTCATTCTCCTCAGTTTTCTTCATTACCCCATTATCGCTATCAAAAACATAGTTAAGCCATAACTCATAAGGCAGGTTACGGCGTAACTCAGATCTGTCGACGAAATCATCCCCTGGATTCGTATCATTGGCCTGAACCTTCGAGTTATCATCAGCAAAAATTAGTTTACATTCCATTGCTGGTTTAGATCCTTCAGTTTTATTTTTATTCATCCTTACTTTTTCACTGAGTTTTTCCACCATGGATTCTAGGTTTTTCAGAGTTGTGTCGTGCTTGGAAAGGTTTCTATCAGTGTTTTCCTGGAATTCATTTAACCATTCATCTTGCTCCTTTTGTATTTGGGCTGAACTTTCCAGGAACTTGTTAATTGTTTCTTCAAGACTGGGGTTTCTTTCTCCATAAGGCCCACGGTTGTAATTTCCACGATACCCATTACTATTTCGATTTTCTCCATAAAATGGTCGATTTTCTCCATACTTGGCTTCTTCGATATTCTCTTCGTCCACATGAGGACAATTCTTCATGAGATGTCCTCCCCCACAGCTTTCTCAACCTACTTGGATGGCAAGAACGGTTTCTCTGACTTTCAGCATATCTCGACTAAGATTTTCAATTTTACTAGCAATTGCTGCAATTCCTTCAAAACTTCCGCCTTAATTTCTTTTACTTCCTCTGTCGTGCCATTTTTGAGAGTGATCCGCCATTTTTTTGAATGGCTTCAATTGCAAGAGTAGGAGTCATGTTTGGGATAGGTCCTTGATAGTCCAGCAATTGCCTTGTAGTAATGTTAGTTCCTTTGTAGAAAATGTTGACCTTCTGCTGGTTGTTTAGATCATGCGTAGGACACTTGTAAAGGAGATCGTTGTATCTATCCCAGGCTTGGTACAACGTTTCGTCGTCTTCTTGTTTGAAATTGTGTATCTCCAAAAGCTGGTTAGAAATCTTCGATGGCGTACAATATCTCTGAATAAAGTGCTTCTTAAGTAGCGCCCAAGTATTAATTGCCCAGGCGGGAAATCTTTCAATCCATCTTCTAGCAGCTCCAGTAAGAGTCATTGGTAATACTCGTAACATAACAGCATCATGAGACACGCCCAGAATGTTGAAAAGGCTTGTGATGTAAAGGACATTTTCAACGTGCTCATATGCGTCTTCGTCCCTGGTTCCTGAAAAAGGTTTAGAGCGAAGCTCCCTCATAAATTGGTCTTTGATTTCGAAACGGACATCCGCTCCAATCGCCGGTCTTACGAGACCCGGCCCTTGTTCCGCTCTTGTCAACGCCAAGTATTCCTCAAGGGTGAGGTCATCGATTTTAACAACTTCCATAGTACCTGAAAACTTGAAATATGATTGTGAGAAAAGTTAAAACGAAATTAAAGACTTAATATTAATCATAAAATAACTCCCCGGCAGTGGCGCGAAAAACTTGATGCAGGTTTTACTGACCAGGTCTTAAATTTATAGTGTATCGTTATACCAAAGGTCTACCCTAGTGCACTAACGGGCAGTGTACCCGGTCGTGTGTAGTGTAGTAATTGGTAAAGCCGAGGTCGTCCCAAGAGCTATGTGTGATGGATTATTACTAAGTCTAGTGTCACAGATTAATAAAGGTTTCAATAGGGATTTAATTAATAAAACTACTAAAGCAGAATAAAATAAAGCAAATAAATGGTAAAGGGAAATCAATAGAGAAATAGTGGTGCTAACCTAGTTAATCCTCCTAGCTAGTTATGTCTACGTATACTTACTTCCAATTACTTCAGGTGGGGTCAAATTTGAGAGGACAACATTTGGTCAATTCGCCCTAACCTATCAGCAAAGATGCCACCACAGGAGAAATCAGGTGCACCGTCATAAGTCCTGTTGTTCCTGATCCCCTAAGCCAAGTCATTAAGTACCGCTACATGCTGGATTTATAATAGTGAATGCCCGACCGTTAGGAACTTAGATACGCACCCCCTAATTATTAAGTTCATCCAAACGATAGGTGATCAGTTGGTCAAATCGCACAAGTAGAAAGGGTCGTCAGTTGGTCATATCTTAGCCTTCCCGTCTCATTCCGCTCACCTAGGGTCAGTTGGTCATATCTCCTTGGCAATTGGCCTCTATCGCCATTCAAAACTACCGAACCAAGGGTGGCTACCAATAAACTATGCATGCATACACTTAGAAATAATTGTAAGGAAGTAAAGTAAACGCAAACAAAAAAATTAAAGAATCATAACTAGGCCAACACCAAAAGGTGCTTAGCCGCTCATTTTAATCATGAAAATCAATTCGATATTCAAAGGTACGAAATACATGAATTGAAAGTAAAAGAAATATAAAACGCTAATGCTTATCGTAAGGGAGTGATTTCTCCCTTGGAGACAGCTTCGTATGCTCCTCTAGACCTGCCTTGAGCTTTTTCCCACATTCTCTGAGTGTTGTGTATGGAATGGAATGAATAGAAATGCTGGAATTCATGGGGTATTTATAGGCCAGATCTGGGTTACGGCGTAACCAATATAGGAGTTACGCCGTAACCTTCAATTTCTTAGAATAATACACTAGATCTGCTGGTTACGGCGTTACCTTATGAGTGGTTACGCCGTAGTCTTAAATAAGCTCGGTTACGTCGTAGTTGATGCAGCAGTTACGGCATAAGTATCAGCGGCGTGGAACCTCATTTGACCTAATGTAGTTACGTCGTAACCCTTGGGAAGAGTTACGCCGTAACCTTCTAATAAGTTGGCTTTCAGAGTCACGCAATAGTTACGGCGTAATGTGAGAGACGAGTTACGCCGTAACTTCTTCAAAATAGCATACTGTGATAAATCTTTAGATATTTCTCCAGTTCCGTGTCTCTTTAGCTCCAATGCTCGTAATTTACCTGAAAGTGGAAAACAATGGAAAACAAGCGTAAATCCATATAATTGATATAAATTACAACCATTATCGGGGGGAATTGACACTTAATATTCAGGACTATTTGATGTTATCAAATATCCCCCCACTTGAACTCTACTTGCCCTCAAGTAGACTTTATTAGAAAGATTCCTAAAAAGATATCTCCAATAACCTGGAAAATATGAGTTTACAAATCCCTTATGCTAGAATAAAACAAAGCCAAACACCTCACAAAAGAGGAACAAAACACTCAAATCTC
Source organism: Chrysanthemum makinoi (assembly GCA_910596185.1). NCBI lineage: Eukaryota > Viridiplantae > Streptophyta > Magnoliopsida > Asterales > Asteraceae > Chrysanthemum > Chrysanthemum makinoi. Next base: position 102,120,326 of record OU343223.1, on the reverse strand, counting down.
TCAAGTATTCTAAATGTCAATTTCGGAGTGATCACTCAATCGCACAGTCATAGCATGTATTCTATCATAAGCTTGGCGGTTACACAAATCTCCACCACTAGAGTTAAGGGCTAAATAATTCTCGAAGGCAATATGGGTAGACACGACAAAGGTTAAGGGGTGACTCGTCATTACTAACATGTCACGGCGAAGTGGACAAAATCAATGATACATGACCAAATCCATGGCCAAGACACCAAAGATTGCTCGCTGCATCACCTAGACACGCTTCATGACTAAAGGGTAGGATAAGACATGGGATATATAATTGGTGTAAATTAAAAAACAAGCATGTAGTCTAAATCTATAACCAAGTCATCACCACTTACCGTCCGCCCAAAGTTCAAGCTTTGAAGTCAAGAAACCGGATCATGAAATACAAGGTAGATGTGTCATTAGAGGACGTCGTGATGGGCACACTACCTTTTCTTCAACTGTTGGCACAACTACCAACTCTAATCTTCAAATGTGACCGAGGTGGCCTCCTCGATACTAAATCAATAAAGCTCATACTACGGTGCTTTTAACATCGCACTTTACAATAACATAACAACTATATATATATATATATATATATATATATATATATATATATATATATATATATATATATATATATATCTCCGAATCACTTCATTTTTATTTTTTTTATTTTTTTTCAACATAATAATAACATAACATAATGTCCCCCCACTTGAGATGAACAATGGGGATTCGGGGGTCTTCAATGATCTTCAGGAATGTTGTCGATGAAAGCGTGATTTCCAAACCTTTCCACTCGAACCATGAACTTAGGCAATGATGACTTCCCAATCACAAATAAAGACTACAGGGTAGGCTAAGGTGTATAGGTGTATTGAAACAATATATTGGTTTGACAAAATGAAAGGAATGGCTCAGATGGGTTTATCTAGGGTTATCTTGCACTAAAGGTGAGTGCAACAAAAGGGTTTCACATGGGGTTCGAGAAGTCGAGGTGACTAATCGATAGACACACAATGGTAGGCTGTTTGGGTGATAATCCTATAATATTGCCTTCCAAAACTGAAAAGCCCAAATACATCTAGCTAACTCAACATACCTCTTCTATGGTCTCGAAATGATGCAAAGGCCAAGTTCTAAAGTTTACAAGCTACCGGCACACTCATAATTTGGTGGATTTGCGGTAAAATATTGGAAACGAATAAGGCTAATCTCACCATATAATATCAAGGGTTGTGTGTGCTCGGCTAAGGTCTAATCTAGTTAGGTTAAGAAAAACATGTCAAAATTTAAAAAAATGGCATAATTTTTTCAAAATAAACTAGAAAAATGAGGGCGAAATAATGTTCAAGAGATAATTCTACTCCCGTTCCCCCACTTGAATTGTACAAAGTCCCTTTTGTACTAGGCATTAAATAAAGGTGAAGAGAAAGGTAGAATTAGAGCTAGAAATTTCCTAAAATTTGCTCCATAAAGAAGGAAGGCTCACTAAAAGAGACGTGCCTTCGTATAAGCATCATGAACAAACTTCAATCCCTGAAATCACCATACCGACAAGCATAATTCTTAAAAGAAAAAATGAAAAATGAAAAACAAACCTAACTCACTTTCGTAGGAATCTCAGTTGCATTTAGCATATGCAACAAGCCTTTTAAACTACATGGTGTCCTAAGTGGACGAGTGAAGTTTCGTGAGGGTTTTCAGGGAACACACCCACAAAGTTCATTTAAAATACTAATACAAGGTAATTGTGTTTTAATAATGAAAGAATTAAAGCATAGGAAGGTTACGTCGTAACTCTTTTAAGGGAGTTACGCCGTAACTAGTGGAACCTGACATAAGATGTAGAGCGAGTGGTTACGGCGTAACCATGAAGATGGTATTACGCCGTAATTTCCGATGCTTCAAGAATTCTGCTGCTACTAAGTTGGTTACGGCGTAATCAAATGATTGGGTTACGCCGTAACTCTGTTCAGATCAGCAAACTGCAGCAAGAATGTCTTCCTCGATTCCTGCAAAAATGGTTAGAAAACACAAAACCAAACAGAAATGGAAATAAAAGAAAAGAAAAGGATATCGGGTTTCTCCCGAAAAGAGTACTTTTCTTTCTTTACGATCTTTAAGTTAACTCGAAGCCGCATTGCTTCTAGGGAGGGCCATTGTTGGACTTCCTCGGCCTCTCATATCTTTCAATAACTTTATACCTCTCATCCAGGCGACATTTGTAGCCG
>OU343223.1:102091834-102117974 GCA_910596185.1 Chrysanthemum makinoi | reverse complement strand
TGTATAAATTTGTAGACGACATGGGTGGCTACATGAACGTGTCGTTCAATGATTTGTGGGGCGATATTGCACTTCCTTTGGGATTGACACGGGAAGACGGACATAATGTTAAGGAATGCTATCGAGAGTATATGGCATTGGTAAAAGTGTACTATGAGGAAAACGCGAGAGTAGGGCATGGAGAACCATATTGATATGGTGGGAAAACCATGTGGTGATGCAAAGACTAGCGCATGGAGGAAGCACAAGAAGAAAAGCCAAAGAAGATGATCAAGTATGTCCATGGCGATGTCAAGAAGGAAGAAGATATGGAGTGCTCTACAAGTGGATATGGCAAGGGAAACATCAAGTGAAGATGATTTCATCATCTTGGCATGAAGGAAAAGAACCATGAAGACATTAACTTACAAAAAATACGGAGATGTAAACTCCTTATAATGTTTTGTTAAGTTAATTTGAAAAATATTATTTATGTTTTATTATGTTTGGGTCAAAACGGGTAGGAAACTATGGGTTGGACTTTATACCCAAACACCCCGTTAAACATTGGTTGTTATGTTTGTTATGGGCCCAAGGCGGTTAGGAGAAGCGGTTACATATGAAACGATACAACGTTTCATGAAAAGTGTTCATACCGTTTCATTAAGTATTTATAGATCGAGTCTAGGATGTTTATGTACAACAACAATTACTTTTATATTCAAGTCTTTTATTTATCTTTGTTCATCATTGTGTTATCATATAATTCGATATACAAGTTACTTTCATCTCAAATTCAAGTGCGCATAATCATGGTAAACTATAAGTCCATTATGTGTCGTTGATGGCTTGGTTTAGAACATGTGAAAAAGCCAACAAGCGTCTATCTTATTATTGCGGCCAGAGTGAACATTGTTAACAAATTCATGATAAGGTGAGGATCTATGTACTTCGCGACCTCTAAAATTGAGATTGGGCATTGAAGTCCAAATAAACCTCAATCTCGATGACAAAACACTTAATCTAATAGAATATAAGATGTCAACAAAAGAGAGGATTTTATAGATCGGTTAGTTTGGCAAGCGCTTAGTCTATCAACTTCTACATCCATTTTCTTCCAATTCTACGGACGGTTAAAATCGCAATTTGAAAGACTATGATAATCAGAACATAACATAGTAAACAGGCATTGAAACAATAACTTCCAACAAATAGTTGTCGAATAATATTAATGTCGAAGTAAATATTATTTTTAACCGTAGATCATTATCAAATCGTGGTTATTACGGGCAAGAGCATGGGATACTTTACATGAAATAGATCGAGATTTGTTAGTTGACCTTTGAACTATAATTTCAAAGCCGCATCACAGGGCATGCTATGGCATACGCCTCCAAATTCAAAAATTAGACCTAAATTGTTCCTTATTTTGTTTTGATTAATTTTAATTGTTATGCATGGTTATTGTTTAACTTAGTTTTTCCACAAAGCGGCTTAGCTAAGGGCCTAAGGCCTTGCAAATTTCCTAACTACCTTTGTTGCTTCCGAAAACTAAATCACAACAATATAAATGTTCAGCAAATACATATATAATTATCTACGACTCAATATAGATTAAGTCCACGTTTAGTTTGGAACTAAAGCCTTTAAAAATGGAACTAAGCGTCAAAAGTTTCAATTTATTTTAGTTATCTCTGATGATGGAACCGCATGGAAAAACCTTGATTCTCATAAATGCACATGGTCTAAAGAAATTGTGCTTCCGATCTTGTTTAGTTTTCAGCTCAATTTATGTCTTGGTCGTACCGACCATCGGACATATAAGAAACAATAGTAATAAACACGAATATCGTATAAGCGGCGAAAAAAACATACATATTATGACGATCGATGATGATTTCTTGGCGTGAGAATATGCAGCGATTTGTGTGTTTATATTAGATCGCCTGAGCGTAGGGTTATTGGGATTACGAATGTGTGAATCAAAACAATATTTGAAAGTTTGAAAAATGGTAGTCGGGTCTAACTTAAGCCTAAATCTAGATGCGCATATGATGGGAAAAACCAATTTTATTATTCCTCATTTACCTCTCCTTGATTTAACACAATCCCTCCTTAATATATAATAATAATAATAATAACTAGACGAGTATCCGTGCATAACAACGAGATTTTATAACGTGATCGTTTTGTGTTAAAAAGGTTTATGGGTTATAAACCAAAAATAATAAAAGTTTGAAGATTTGATAATTAAACATAATGTTTTGAAACCCGGTTCGACCGAGGTGGTTCAACCGGTTGAACCATTCGGTCAAAAATCAATCAATTTCCGAGTTAGCTCGACGGGTTGGGTAAGCGGGTCAAAAAGCCGGGTTTCGGGTTTGGTCGACTTCAGTTTTCGATATGTATTAATAATTTCCTTTTGAAATATACTTTTTCAACATTTCCTTTTTTAGTTTCAACTTTTCACTTTTTCGTTTTTCCTTTATATATAGTATAGGGAGGTACGCGGCTTGCGACGGCGAATACTGTGACGATTAACGGAGAAATAGATCTTGATGAGACGATTCACCGGTTTATCGGTTTCAACGGGTCCACTCTGGTTCGTTTTCAGATGGCTTTTATTGGTTAGCCGAACCGGTGGCGACACTGGTTCCCAGTTAAACCCATTGGTCCGGTCCGATTTTCAAAATTATATGTACTATCAACTTGTTAGCTTGTATGAAGCTTTGTGTATTTTATTAATTTGTATAATAACATGTACTTTTCATTTTAGGGTGTTTTAAAAATAACATTAATTAGTGTGTTTAATTATTTTATATTTTGAATTATGTTGTAGTTTCTTTAAATTGTACATTGTGAAATTTTTATTGTACTTGTTAGTAAGAGGTGTTTTGGTTGTTTTTTTGGTATATTTGCTTTTAATTGGTTGTACAATGTGAATAAATTATTGTACTTTTAAGTAATTGGGTGTTTAATAAAAGTATTAATTACACTATACATTTCTCACATTTTAACTTTTAACATTTCACTTTTTAAAGTTTGACCATTTTTCTTTTATATGTAGTATAGATATTGACATAAGGTAGCCGGTATGTCACGGACTTGTCTCTACAAGGTCTTTAGTGGCACTTAGTCTCGACTAAGCTCACGCCGCTGGGACATTCAACGATGTATGCAGCTAAAGTAAACTTCAAAGAATGGAATAAGTGGAATAAGAAAACTCTTTATATTGCTTAGAGAACTTTACAAGATAGCTTACAAGTGAACTTCTATGGATGCCTTGAACAAATGAGGCCCTAATCTGACTAAGCTATGTACAAATTCTACACACTTCCATGGTAGGGAGATTCTAGGACTTACATGAGCTTCTAAGGCTTCCATGAGGTTCTAGAGCTTCTATACTCAACACTTTCCAATATCTTCTAAAGACTTCCAAGATTATCCAAGAGCTTCCAAGAGATGTGGAATAATCCATCCCGAACATCCTCAGCGATCGATCAAGTAGGGATCGTGACATCCTCCCCCCTAAGCTCAGCGGCGTCCTCGTCGTGCCATCCTCGATACTTCTTGATCTTGTTGCAAAAATTGCCACAACAAGTATTGGCTTCCCAACTTACTTCACTATCGGGCAAATTCGCCATTTGACCAAGTACTCCTTGTAGCTTGGCACTCCTCATCTTCGTATCGTACGATTCGATAAGATCTCCTCAACCTCTCGATTATACGAAGTAACAACCGTTGTTGGTGCCGCTTGGACACCCTCGTTCGAGTCTTCCTCATCCTCATGAAGGCGTGAAGGCTAGCGTGGAAGACCGGATGAATCTTCAACTTGGGCGGTAGTTGAAGTCGATAAGAAACTTTTCCAACACGTCAATCACCGGAAAGGGCCTTCATACCTCCGTATCAAGCCTTTGTAAACTTTCCTTAATGATTTGAATTGTTGAGGCAAGAGCTTCACCATCACTTGATCTCCAACCTCGAACTCGACGTGTCTCCTTTTCCCATCCGCCCACTTCTTCATCTTCTTAGCGCTTTTCCGATGAACCGGTCAAGTCCGCTTGCTAGTGCCATTCCTTCATCCTCTTGTAAGTGGTTGGGCTACTCCCCTGGGGAGTCAAGGATTGGCGCCCGTGACCAACTCAAAAGGACTCTTCCCCGTGGCTTCACTCCATTGCATGTTGTAAGAAAATTGAGCAACATCATGGAGTTTAGCCCAATCATGTTGGCTGGCACTTACGTAGTGCCGAAGATAGAGCTCTAATAATGCATTCACCCTCTCCGTTTGCCCATCTGTTTGGGGATGAAAACTCTTAGAGAAGTTTAAATCCGTTCCCATGATCTTGAACAACTCCGGTCAAGCGCCCGTGAATCTTGGATCTCGATCACTAATGATCACATGTGGGACTCCCCAATACTTCACCACATTCTTAAAGAAGCAGCGTATCGTCCGGGTAACATGCGGTGGTGCGGCAATGAAAGTTCCATACTTCGAGAATCGATCGACCACCACAATAATACTCCCATTCCCTTCCGACTTGGCAAGTGATGAAAGTCCATGGAAGCGCTTTCCCATGGTCCCTTAGCGCGGTAGAGGCTCCAACAATCCTCGGACTTCTTTTGCTCTATCTTGTCTTGAAATAAAGACGCGTTCGCCGCGAATGTCTCTACATCGTCCTCCATCCTTGGCTAATAATAAGTGCTTCGACCAATGCCAGCGTCCTCTTGATCCCGGATGACGGCCCTTTAAATCATGACACTCTTTCAAGATTGCACGCCTAAGATCACCCCTCTTAGTGCGTAAAGCCGATCTCCTTTTGTGAACAACATGTCTCCTTTAAGCCAAAATCTCCGAGTCTTTCCTTCTCTTGCTGGGCCCGAAGCTTCTTAGCAAAGGATCATGTTCCAATCCTTCCTTGATTCGGTCTTGGAGGAAGAATTGTGCTTGGGTGATGCCGTAAACTCGCGCTTGGACTCAATCGTCGGTTACCACATTAGCCTTCCCTTGTCTCCAGTGATAGTCAACTAGGAAGTCTTGCCACCGAGCTTGCTTGGGACTTAAGTTCTTTAGGTTTGAAAGTAACTTCGTAGCAATGTTATCCGTCTTGATCGAATTTGAACCTAAATAATGCCTCAAATCATAAGCAATGCACCATAGTCATTTCTTTCTCTTGCACGTGTACTTCATTTCCGTCTCATTTAGCTTCCGACTCTTGAATGTGATCGGGTGATTGTTAGAACTCCTCCAATAGCAAAGTCCGATGCATCGGTGTGTAACTCGAAAGGCATAGTTACATCCGGTAGTCTCAACACCGGTTCTTCCATAACCTCCTTCTTCAAACTCTCGACGCCGCGGCACTCTTTGTCCCATGTCCAAGCTTTGTTCTTCTTAAGATAGGTCGTCAAAGGAGATTCTATTGTCGAGTATCCCATGATGAACCGTCGATAATAGTTCACCAAGCCAAGGAAAGATCTCAACTCCGTCACCTTGGTTGGTGGTTCCCACTCTTGGATAGCTTTTACTTTTGCCCCGTCCATCATTAATCCACCATCTTTGATCTTGTGTCCCAAGAACTAGACTTCGTCTTAGCGTAAATTTTTCCAACTTCACATAAAGTTCATTGTCTCGTAACACTTGGAACACCTGTTTCAAATGTAAGACATGCTTTCCAGGTATGACTATAAACAACGATATCGTCCAAGTATACCACCACAAAATTATCAAGAAACGGGTGAAATAACTTATTCATAAGGGTGCAAAATGTAGCGGGGGCATTTGTTAAGCCAAAGGGCATGACTAAGAACTCGTAAGATCCATACCTCATGGCCGCGTCGTCTTAGCTTCATCTCCCTCCGCTATCCGTACTTGGTAGTACCCCGATCTCAAGTCCGGAGAAGTATCTCACCTTTCCAAGTTGATCAAACAAATCGCAATAAGAATACGATACTTGTTCTTAATTGTTACCTTGTTAAGTGCGGGTAGTCTATGCATCGCGGATCGTCCTTCTTCCTTTGAAATAGCCGGCACCATATGGGGCTTTCGAGTCGAACATAGCCGCATCCAATAGATCCTTGAGTTTTTCACGCCTCCTCCACTTCGGTGGTGGCATTCGGTAGGGGCTTTGGCGGGAGGTTTGGAACGGTTCCAACTTCGATGGTATGATCCTCTCTCTAGGTGGTAGCTTCTTAGGTAACTCCTTTTGCATCACGTCCTTGAACTCATCAAGTACCCGCTCAATCTTCTTCGGTACCTCTATTTTTCCCGACTCGCCATCCGTCTCTAGCCTTGTCACCGCCAAATAGCAAGGCTGCTTCTTGTTGTACCCTTTCTTGAATTGCATGGCGGTCTTTCCACACAGAATCCCGCTCCGTGCTAACCATGCAAGTCTTTCCACCATCTATGATACATAAAGAATTAGCAAATGGCATAGGAAAAGCTCGTACCTTATCGAGGAACTCCAACCCAAGAACCACATCAAACTCATCCATCAGGACCACCGACAAGTCAATCATCCCTTCCCATTCTCCGCTCGAACATCCTTGGCCCTCCTTTAATCGGCGGCCTTCGAGTTTACCTGAAGTTCCACTCCCTTTTTAGTGGCGCTAATCCTTAGCCGCTTGGCCCGACAACCGACCGCAATTCAGGTGGCCTTTGAATCTACTAGAGCATGTACCTTGATCCCATTGATGGTTGCTTCCACAAATTGCAATCCTTTCCCTAAAAATTTTGGCACCTCCGTCTTATCCTTGATTGCATTCAAAATCCTCATCAACCTCATGCATCCACCATCACTTGGGCCTTCGTCTTCATGAGCAATCATTCCATTAAGGCTTGCTTTCTTGGGGCAATCTCGAGCTCTATGAGGTCCGTCACATATGAAGCATCCACCACTCTTGAGGGTCGTCTTTATGTATTTATTCTTTCCAGTTGGTGGTTTATGTGCATTATCGTGCTTTGCTTGAGCGACTTTCTCTCCCCAACCTTTCTCATGGTTCACCTTTCGATCCTTCGGCTTAGACGTTTCCCTCCTCGTACTAAAGTCAATCAAGGCCTCGGCATGGGCAATAGCCATAGCATGGTCTTGAACTCCACGTCTTTCTAACTCCGTCTTAGCCCATCCTTGCAAACCATCGAGGAAATAAAAGAGAGAGTCTTGTTCGGAAATATCCGGAATCTCCAAGGTTAGTGTAGTAAATTCCTTAACATAATCCGGATCATGGAATGCTTAAGTTTCTGGCGGCTCTTTGCTTCGTTCTTAGCATTCTCTGGATAAAATGCTTCTTTAGTTCGGCAACAAAATCAGCCCAAGTATCGATAGTACCGCGTGCCGATATCTCCATATCGACGTTTCCACGATAACGCCGCGGTATCCTTCAAGTATCGGGTCGCCATCTTGATCTTGTTGTCATCATCCGTAATGTTGACTCCCTCCAAATATTGCTCCATCTCCCATAAGAAATCATCAACCGCCCTAGCTTCGCTTTCCCAAGAGCGGTGATGGTTTTGGAACATCAATCTTTGGAGCATTATTACCGCGTTGCCACCTCCGTTAGCCATGGATCGCTTGCATAGCACTACATCGGCATGCAAGTCTTCGATGGTCTCTTCAATGCTGGGATATCTTACCCAAGAACAACTCTTTTAAACCATCGATCTCACGCTTAAAGTCACCACTAAGCGTATTGAGGATGACCCTAAAGTCATCCTTCATGGTTGAAAACGAGGCGGTCACGGCTATGGAACGGCAGGCGTCGAGGGCATCAAATAAATAGAGGGCATCAAATTTTTGTTGTTGTGAATCGGTTTTACATGAATAAAAGATGGCCCGGTGATGACTAATGAACTTAAGAAGAAGAAAGCAAAGTAAATGGAGAGAGGCAATACTGAAATTAAACTCGCCGGAAATTATGATACACAATCGCCGGAAACAAAAATGAGAAAGACCAAGAGGATAAAGACTACCTTAGTATTCTTCTTTTATGACATAAGTCACGTGAGTAGCATAGAAAAAGCAAAAGAGTTGAGTCAACATAGGAATACGGGAAACAAAATTTTAATTTCTTATTACATTTAATTAATTTGCATTTTCTTTTTCTTTTTTTTTATAAGTAAAGTGACATGATAAACAACTCCATTTGTGTTCTCTTTATAAATAGTGTCTAATGATATTTAGTCAAATAAATATATTACCTTCTTGTAAAAAATAAAACACGCGTTAAATGTCAATAACCCATTATATAAAATAAGATATGTTAAATGATTGTTCTAAGTTTTGGGTTTTGTTCGCAAGCTAAACCTTTAAAAGATTATGTCTTGTTTGTTTGCAATCTTTTAACATGCCATTTTCGGTCTTCTCGCTGCGTCAATAAAAACTCACGATCGCTCAAAAAATATGAGGACCGCCGGGTAGGGGCATTTTTCAATCATCTCGCCGGATAGCGGCTTCGGACCGATACGGTTGTGAACTTCGGTGTCTAGACCTTCCAAGCCCTCAACTTGGGTCTTCAACTCTTACAAGGATGTCTCAACACCCGAAAATCTCTTGTCAAAGCTCGACATAACGTCCTTAGACGCACCTATCTTCTTCGGTCTTGGCGCTTGTCATCGGGACCTTGCCTCTGTCAATGATCGGCTTCCACTAGCACCAATCTTATCGGTCGCTTGCCATCACCTTGAATCAACGACTCACGATACCACTTGTCACGGACTTGTCTCTACAGCGTCTTCCGTGCGGCAGTCTCGACTAAGCTCGGCCTTGCGGACACTCAACGATGTAATGCAGCAGTAAACTTCAAAGAATGGAACAAGTGGAATAAGGAAACTCTTTATATTGCTTAGAGAACTTTACAAGATAGCTTACAAGTGAACTTTTATGGATGCCTTGAAAAATGAGGCCTCTCTATTTATACTAGTGAACTAAGTTATGTACAAATTCTACACACTTCCATAGTAGGGAGATTGTAGGACTTCCATGAGTTTCTAGGGCTTCCTATACTTTCCAACACTTTCCAATGTCTTCTAAAGACTTCCAAGATTATCCAAGAGCTTCCAAGAGAAATGTGGAATAATCAAATCGGAACATCCCAACGATCCATCCATCAAATAGGCGGTGTAGCGGCAGGTGAGCCACTTAGTTTGAATATTTTAGTGGCACTTTTGCAATGGGTTATACGCATAATGTCTAACCTTTTGAGTGTTAGCAGTATGGATGGCCTTAGTTTATAAGTGTTAATGGACTATTTTCATCCATAAATCTTTTCACATGGTTCTTGTCAATTATCATTGAAAATTTAAGCATGCGACCAATCACATTCAACTTAATTAATCATTATTAGAGCACTAGGTATCCTCGTGCCGTCCCGCTAATGGGTGGGGGAAAAATCTTTGCGGCTTTTTCCATAATACCAAATTCACCACAACACCGAATCCCCATCCTCGATCTTATAACACGTGTTTGTGATGCCGTCGTGCACTCTTTGACACCACATATATATATATATATATATTATATATATATATATATATATATATTATATATATTTAAATACCCCAACACATTTAACTAAAATTAAAATTTCATCAATAAGAAAATACATTAAAGTATGCATTAACCCAAATTCAACCAACACAATCAAATATTTGGATTAACCGTTTAATATCACAAAATGTAAACCCAAACACAAAATTTTAACTAATTTTCGGATGTAAAATTTTAACTAATTTTCGGATGTAAACCCAAACACGAAATTTGACGGCTCGAGGCGAAAACGAGGCGTGATGTGGTTACGTGGCGTTAAAAAAATGTTTGGATACCCTCCCTCTTAACGCCACATATGTAAACGTCATATGTGGGATACTAAGAACAAAGTCACTTTTCCTGCTATCCTTTTCTTTCTCATAATTATCCTTCAGACAAAATTCGTGCAACGAGCAAAATGAAGAAAAAATAATAGTAACTTAACATTAAACTCGTAAAATCAGGTATGGATATGTCTCTACAAGATATATGGTTTCCAGATCGAAAAAAATGCTAAATTAATATGCTCATTTATCAATAGAAAACACACAAAAATGCTAAACTAATATGTTCTTTATACCTATAAATTTAATTTTGACATGTTCTAAAAATCTACAAAAAACATAACAGTCCGAACAAAGATTCACCAATACTGCCCAAGCATAAATTGTAGTCCGACCACAATTCAGAAGTACTTAAGAACCCAAGTCTACTATGTAGTATACTAACGAAAGATGACTCAACACAACAAACAAGCTAAAGATCCGACACTCCAATGCGAACAATTAATATTCTAACAAAGCTTTCATGATAATCCAACATCTAAGAATTGGATAGTCGTAGCAAAAGAAATAAACATTCATTTTATATCTGACAAAATTATACTAACCACAACCAAGATTATCCCTTTTGATATCACACTACCAAGAATTAGTGGAGACACAAATATGTGGAATAAAAACTTCTCTCAATTCCATTCAGTTTATACTATCGTACTTGAAGATGCTTGATTATCTAAGTTCCACATATCATCAGGGGAAAAAGATCCTTCAGAAGTCATTCTAAGAAGACGAAGTGAACTCATTAAAGTACCCGCTGAAAATGCTTCGTTTTACATCACATTGATTCTTCATATCATCTATTATCTTATTCACGACGGTCTCAGCTTCTGCACACAATCTATAAAAACATGCTTGCATCTCTACCCTTTTTGATGCAAGCACCTTGTTGAGTAGTTCTTTAACATTTTGCAGTGTCCAGAATATCCCTTCAGTATCACCCTGTCCCCAAATCTTCGATTTGAGATCTCGATCTCCACGACAGCTATCAGCAAGTTTCTTCTTCCGCTCCACATCAGCCCTCCTAGTCTCAATATGAGCTCCTATTTTCTTTAGCTGCTCCCGTAACTCTGACATAAGCCATTTGGCCCCTTTGGTGTATTTTATAGCTCTAGCCTCCTGCAGTATCATAGAACCTTTATGTCAGAAACTCCCAATTCTGAAAGCTTTTTTTTAATATTGATGTAGCACTAGTTATTCACTATAGTACAACAATAGCACCAAGGTCTTAAAAGAAAAAGGCATAGCCTGGTATATATAAAAAACGAACACTAAATATACAGAAAACCCTAAATTGATGCTGACATTAAAACTTATCCACAATTTACTACCAAGGGTATAATGAATCGAGTTTGATGAAGCCGTAGCGGTGTTTATTTTTTTCTATATTTGGTTTGTTTGGTGTGGAGGAAGCCTGCAAACACTCATTTTGGATTGCAAACTCCGTTAAAGGTAGTATAGTCATGCTGGTTTTGATGATTCTCTCTTGTAGTTATAAGGAAAACGGAGAGAGTTTTTATCGTGGTATATCATCATAAAATGGAACTATTGAAAGTCTAGCACAATCAAGTATGTACTGCGCGCAGATACTATATTAAATTTGCTAGAAGGATAGTTGTTTATAGATATTTGACCCTTGAGTTCGGTGATGATGCCTGGTATACTTCAGTCAGGAAATTAGTCATTGGAAAATAAGGGTCTGTTTGGTGTTTAAGGTTGCTAGAATTGATGGATCTTGCAAGAATAAGTAATACAGAGAAAAGATGGTGAACTAAAAGCTGATACTATGGTTTCTTGACAAATTTACTGTTGTTTAGATTGATTTGTGATGGGCATGTCCATTACAAAACATGAAAAATGTAATTTTGTTATTACATTGGTGATAATATATTAGTTAACCTTGTCAGTGATAATATTGAAAATACCTCACGTGAAACCACTGTAAAGGTTGCATCTGGAGAACCATCAAACAAATAATTTTTAACTTCAGTAGACAAATTTATTTCCATTGCTGCTTGTTCCTGATCATGTTGATCAGTTGGATCAATCTCTAAAATCTTTAATAGATACTCCCCTAAATCCTTAACTGGGTAAATCTTTATACTCTTTGATGGATAAACCTTTAAACTCTTTAAGCTGGCAAACGGGGAAGGTTGATGTGAGATAACTTCTACCGAGAGGAAGAAGCTGCAAAGAATTTATAAAAAAACAATATGAAGTAATAGAAGACGGGACAGGTCAATGAAATCTTCAAAACTATGCAAACAAATGTACAGATACGCACAACAAATCTTTCGGAGCATTACTCATATATGATGACCTCTTTGGCTAATTGTTGCATACAAATTATTTTTAGCATCAGATTGTTATGATATAGTATATTAGATTTTCGATATAACGTTAAAGTTCTATTGAGGCCCTTCCCAACTTTACCGTTTTTGCAAGCATATAATCCATATATGTATATGTATTTTTTTGGGTAAAAGGATTCACCCTAGTAAAATAATATATGTATATGTATCTTATTTGCCTTCCATAAAAAAGAACCGGACAGCGAATGAGTATAAGTTATAACTTTGCAATTATATGAAGCGTGAGTAGAGCCATCAAGGACTTAATAAAAATAAAAAAGCTAAGGTCGTTTTCATATGCCTCCAGAATTTAATGTACATTTCCATTGTTCAGGTTGTAAAAATTTGAAAGATACAAATCATAAACGCTAAACACCAATGTATAGAGTAATATACCTCGACAATTTCCCAGCTAAGTGCAAGTGATTTGACACTGCGGAGACGTTGAAACAGATCACAGATTTTATGAACATCTGTCCTTTGTGGAGAAGAAATACAGAGATCCACTTTCTCTAAGAAACCATCAAAAGATAACTTAAAAACATAAGAACCTTTAATGCATAAGTAGGTAAGCTCACGTGCAGATATTATAAGCCCCCCTGACATATCTCTAATACTTCTTTCTGGCAAACTATATGAGTCCTCCGATTGAGCTGTGTCCACAAATATTAGGTTCTTCAGTTGAGGTGTGTCCACAAGTAAGAATTCCACGTGGTTTACTTTTTAAGCATGAGATTTAGAAGCCGGGAATTAATAATAATGAAACCATTACAGGATTTACGTTCAAACACTTCACATCGCTCTAAGGTAAGATTCTTCAGGTTATGACACGTGGTTAACATAGAACTGCAGTTATTCAATGTGACATAGTGGAGATGTAATGTAGTTAAAGCTGGGAGATCCCAAGGGGAATAGGAAAGACCATCAATAGTGGCTGCAGTAATTGTGAGATGTCTAAGAGACTTAGAACTAAACAGAGAAAGAGGAAATTTAGAATTTGAGATGTATGAAAGACCACCAATCGGTTGTTGGACATTGTGAGAGAATGCATACTCAAAAAATTTTGACAGCGATTCAGTATCATCGCAAGCAACGTTGAGGCTGACAGAAGACACGTCTATCTTATTATTAGGCCAGAGAGACATTGTTAACAAATTCATGATAGGGTGAGGATCTATATACTTCGCGACTTGCAAAATTGAGATTGGGCATTGAAGTCCAAATAAACCTCCATCTAGATGACAAAACACTTAATCTAATAGAATATACGATGTCAACATACGAGAGGATTTTGTATATAAGCTTATCTGGCAAGCTGCTTAGTCTATCAACTTCTATATCCATTCTCTTCCAACTCTATTACCTAGATGACTGCAATTAGAAAGACTACATGAGAACAAAACATAGCAAACACCTACGGTTGAAACAAGTTGTTGTCGAATAGTGACAACGTAAACATTATTTTTAACCAGCAACAGCATCATTATCAATCTGTGGTGACTCCGGATAAGACCATGGATACTTTTACACGAAAAATATAGTGATTTATCAGTTGACCTTTGAACTACAATTTCAAGCCTGAACCAAATAGTTTCAATACTATGTTTTTTTGTTTTACCAGATTTTAACAGTTATGTATGTTTAATTAGTTATAATATTAGTTTTTGCACAAAAGCGCTTAGCTACGACAGTAATATCCCAACTAGCTTTGTTGCTTGTTAAACTTGTCTATGAAAAGTGAATCACAACACTATAAATGTTCAACAAATGCATACTTAATTATTTACAACTCAAAAAACTTACAGATTTTGACGATGATAAAATCTTCAGTACGTGCAGCGATTTAGGTATTTATGTTCGTCACCAGGCGAGGTTTTTGGAATATGAATATGAATAAAAATTAGAAAAAAACGATATATAAAAGTTTTTGGTATTTTAGCCTTTAGCCCAATTAATATACGGGTAAGCCCAGCTAATCACACCCCACTTAATTAATTTTTTTTTTTTGTGTGAGCAAAAGGTGAATTATATTACTTTACTCAACATTTACATCACGAGAATTACATAAAACTGACTTTGGACATCACCCAAATCAGCTACAAATTACACAGGTACAATACCAAGCCTAAACAACATAAATCTGATAATCCTAACAAGTCTGATAACACTGAATTGAGACAAGCATACAACAACAGAGGAATACAGAGCACAGCAGACTAATTCCATTAGCATCCATTCTCATACTAAATTCACCTTTTGTAAGCACCTACCATCTAGCTACATTTCCATTCCTCCATTCCACCAAGCCCACTCAACCTGCCACCATAGTGGTCAAAGCAGAAATAGAGAATGGCTTCACTAGGGACCCATTCACTCATTCCGGTCAAGGGCTTTTCTAGAGATCCTATATTTCCCTCTTTACAAAAGGCTTCAGAAATCTAGAAACACTCACCTTGAGGGAGAAAACCACCCCTACCCCTATGGCAGTGTATAGCTTCGACCAAATAAGATTGCTTTCACTCCCTCACTATTCCAAGCTTCATACACTGCCCACCATACTCACTTTACCCCTACTCAACTGGAAACCTACTTTATGGACAATTTGGAGCACATTTGTTAAGTAGACCTAAAAGCTTTTCCAAGCTTCATACACTGCCCACCATACTCACTTAATTAATCATTATTAACATCACATATGTAAAGTCATATGTTGGGACACACTGCGTAGTCACTTTTCCCAGTATCATTTCCTTTCTCACACGCATCCTTCAAACAGAATTCGTACAACGAGCAAAATGAAGAACAATTAATAATAACTTAACATAAAATTCGTAAAATCAGATGTGGACATGTCTGTACAAGATGGTTTCTAGATCGATCGTAAAAAATGCTAAATTAATTGGTCCATTTATCAAAAGAAACTGCACACAAAACATGAAAACAAACGAGTAGGAATTGAATAACATGATCCTGTATAAAGTTATAAACCATTTGTTGTATCATGCATGCATGTAGTTTCATAATGGTATGAAAATCGTGAGAACGTGCATTAGTCCGAAACGTTTGTTTTCCACGCACTGCGTGGCATATAGTCAGTTTCCATAATCGGTAGGTAAACATATGGAGTATTTATGTAATTTTTTGTTACACAAACAATGTCTTAATTTAACTCAAGGATTGTTTTTGTAATCGCAAGTAAACAAATGGACATTTTTGAGTTTTTAGGACTGTTTTTACGCATGTACACAAGAGGTACTAATGCTTTTTCTCAACTTTTACTTGGCCATATTCTCCTGAATATTGTATATTTTTAAAATCAATATCGAAATAAAAACCAAAACTATAATTAAAATTAAAATGTGGGCCTCGAGCATGTCGGCCATGGGGTAATGGTATGAAATACAAGAGAGCTAGGTAACACTGTAATATCAAAATAGTGCCGTCATTTCAACGCCACTGTCGTAAATGTAATAAACAAGAACACAAGCATGAGATAGAAAAATAATTCTTATTAAGTTGCAATCTAAGAAGTTACAAGAGTAATGTCTATATAGGGTAGATGATTACATGTAGTAAATTCTAATGGGCGACTAGTAAGCTAAAAGTGAATAAACATAAGCCCATAATATTAAATTACAACATTCCTCCTTGGATATTCACCAGGTTAATAATGCGTTATATACGCCTCATTAAAACCTTATCAAAAAATCCGTGGGATAAAAACACTTGATGAAGGGGAAAAAGTGCGGTCGCATAATGCTCCTCCTCAATTCAATATATATCTTTCAAAGCGCCGAATATTAATCTTACGGCAGGCTCAAACATTTATTAGGCAAAGATTTTGTAATAAAGTCCATCGAATCATTGATGTTAAGAATATGTCCTGCAAAGATGACAAAATATATAGTAGCTTTCAACCAATATCAATGCATTGGTTGGAAAACTTACATTGCTAATACAAAAATCAAGAGAGAAAAATACACTCTCTTGACGCATATTAATTATTAAAACTCAGTTGCCGTATGTATGGTACCAAGGACCATCATTTGATAAAGACATTACATATAATATATGTCCAAATGATTTTTATCCATATAAGGATTCATTCAATTTGATCAAGTAGAGTTCATGAGAACTTTAATACTTAGTTAAGGTTGTGAGACAAATTAAATGCTTCTAATAAAAATGCATTTAGAGCAAATTAAAGCTTCTAGAGCGTGTCACGTAAAATATCAATAAGATATTTGCATCCACCATAGGACAATATTTCTTTTAATAATCAACTTCATGTTTTTGTGAATTTATTTATTCACAATTCATGCCTTAAAGGACATAACCGGATCTTTGTGCATAAAGACTGTGTATATCAATAGATTTTACACAATTATGTGTATGGACTTCTGTCCCAACTTCACGTATTTTCCGAGTTGCATTTTTCATGTTGGCCAATCATTTCGTTGAGCGCACTTTTGAATAATAATTGATTTATGATCCTCATTATGCATAATACCAAGCGCTATATTGTATGCAAACAAATTTATCGACGTCGTTTTTGTTTTGATTCCATATGATTTTAGACATCATAGAATTAGTGAGATCTCATTAGCTATTTAAAGCTCGTTTGGAACCTTCATGTCTAGTGTCTCCTTATGAGACTATCATGGGGTCTTTTATACCTCGAACAACCATCTTGTTTTCATGCTCCATGTTTTTCATCGAGGATTTTTATTTGAATCGATTATTCTACAGCTTGAGGCATGTCATAATAAAATAATGTCCTTGAGGGACAACTTCTAAATAGAGCATGAGTAGTGAGAAATATTGTTTTAGGCCAATGTTTATTTATGGTTATTAGATTATCCATTGAATAATCAATTCATAAAAAATTTCTTCAGGATCAACGAGAATATGATAATTCATTAGAACATCTACTATCTCCTCTGAAGGAATTATCCATCTTCTATATCCCATATGTATTGCATTAGGTGGGTAATTTGCACACAAAATGGGATAGGTTTGATTTATAACCAAAACCAATTATAAAAAGGAGGATTTATAATAACATATTGGCATGATGCTAATTTTTGTTGTTGTGCATATTATAATATGGCCTCATACAACAACACAAAATTTTCTCTCGAGTTTTCATTTCATAATTTAGAAGTAATTCATCGCATTTTCATGATGAAATACTTATCTGAGTTAGGCTCACATTGAGCTATTAATCATGCAAACTTGATGTTGTACGATTTAATGACCATTTAGGCGATGCATCGATTTTTAAACTCTAAATGGTTCATACAATGGATTTATATGCTACATATATCCATTTGTTTTCTTTCCTATTAACATCGAGGAATTTAGTCCCCATTCTAGTTGATAGAATAATAATCAACTTTCTTTGAGAGATTATAACATTAGATTGAAGAATCTTATTCTTCCATAGCTTTCACATCATTAATGACTCGAGGATGGTTAACTTGGTCATGCCAAACATATTATAATTATTATTGCTCATAAACTTAAGTTTATGGCATTGATTAACTAATCTTTATATAATGCGTCGATCGAAGAATAAAGAAATATAATGTATCTTTAATACTTAACTTCGTTTCTCATGACAATTTTATATTTCTTTTGTGGAGCAAAATGCTCTAGCATAGATTTTTAAATCTATGAATATAGTGTGTAATATCTTTGACACACTTGTATTTCATATACATCACATTACATTTTTGCATAAATAACACTTTTTTTTTGTTTGCTCATTTCTTATTGTATTTTCGCCACTACTAGTGGTTTGTCATTGTCATACTTCCTCGACCATAGCATTTACCATGATAAATGATCTTTAACCATTTATCTTTACATTATCACATTCACATGAGGGAATAAGGATCTCATATTGATCATTTTATCACATTCACTTGAGGGAATGAAGATCTTTATGTTGCAACTTGAGGTTGCCAACCAGTTTCTTTAACACGACAATATGGAGCAAATTTAGTAAATGGGTTTATCGTGTTTGTTCAAACATTCCCATTTCTTTTATATCAAAGCACCGTTCTCGATATATAAGTATATTCGAGGCATTAACAATTTCATCGCACTTTTCATCATTTAGATGTACTACTATTAGCGAAAAATGTGCTGCGCATTTGCAAGAATCTCTTGCTTATGATGGTCAAATCTTTCTTTTAGATTTTGACATATATTTAATGGATCTTTCACCATTATATATTTTCTTTTAATTAGATCTAACATTATGAGACCGAACTCACTTAGTTTTTTTTTAATGCAACTTGAGGTGCATACAATCATAGCGAGATTTTTGGGAATATTACTTGCTTTTTTTTTTTTGTTGGTAAACTATCCTTGAGATCTTACCATAATTTACTTATTTAAGTTCCCCGAGGTCCTCCACAAAGAAAAGAGGGGTTCTCAAAAAAAATTTACGGTTAAAATAGATCTTAACATAAAAAATCCACACAAATATTAGGAACAAAAAAAAATGATGTTTGAGAACTTCAAATCGAACATGTGAACAAAATCAATATTTCTAACATTTCATTTAATTTATTGAAAAATTAGTACTAACTAAATTAAATCAAGGAACCCATAACAGAAGGCATATCAACTTGGAGCATTCATGTATATCTCGCAATTTGTTAGCATAGATTCTAATATCTATGAAGATAGTGTGTAATACATTTGACCACTTATTTTTTTATACATGACATTTTTATTTGCTTCGTTCTTATTTTACCACTTGTAGTGATTGGTCATTTTCATATTACCCACCATATCCATGACCAGGATAAATGATCTATAAGCGTGGATCATTAGATTATCACATTCACTTAAGGGAATGAAAATCTTATGTTGATCAATTCATCACATTCACTTAAGGGAATAGAGATCTTTATGTCGATTATTTAATCGACCACGTCCATGATAAATATCATCATCATTGTCGCATTCATTTTTAAAGAATGGGCGAATAGTTGAACTACTTTTATTTTTTTCGATAGCTCATTAGCTTTTCTTTTTATATAATATGAGAATTTGACAATATCTCATGATACTTTTCAAACCATGTTCTCGATATAAGCTAATATAGATGCATTTTAAGACTTTGAAAATAGAGAATGTTTTTTTAGACATCTCTTCATCAGTATCATTTAAATCACAATTTTTATTTGTTGGATCTAACAGAAAATTGTGAGATTTAACTCTAAGCACACTTTTTTTCTTGCAACATGAGGTGCATACATTAGGCGAGCTTTGAAAAAATACTTTTCTTTTATACCATTTTTTTTCTTTCTCAAAACATAACATGAGGTTATGTTATTATGATTCACAGGGAATCATAACACATTAGGCTTTAAACAAAAAATAATCATAACTTGAGGTTATGTTATAAATTGATTCTTGATAGAATCATATTTGAACATTTTAACAATAACTTGAGGTTATTATATTTTCATTTTATAATCATAATAGAACTTGAGGTTCTATAATATTCATAACATGAGGTTATGATATCTTTTGATTCTCTTGAGGGAATCATAATAGAACTTGAAGTTCTATTTTTCTTTTATTTTTAAACATAACACGAGGTTATATTATTGATTCTATTAATTGAATCAAATTAGAACTTGAGGTTCTAATAATTTTTTATTTTTTTTTATTTTTTTTTTTAACAAACATGAGGGTTATGTTATTAATCAATTAAATCCATATTAGAACTTGAAGTTCTATCTTTTTCTTTAACATAATTAAGTGATAAAATCATATCGTATGTATAGGAAAACATACAACCTTAGATGATAACATAATCAATGAAATATTAAAACATATTTAAAAAAATAATCATAGCTTAAGGTTATGATATCGTTTTGATTCTTTTTTTTTTAAGTCTCTTGAGGAGATCTTGATAGATCTTAAAGATCTTTAACACTTCTTTTATTTTAGTGTAGTTGTCACATGATTTAGCATCATAAGGCTAATCAAGACTTTCAAAGTTTCAACACAGTCAACACCTCAAAACATCATATATGCATGTTCTACAATTTCGACAACATATACAACAACAAAAAAAACAAGAATTTGAATTAGCATCCATATACATAGGTGTGCGATTGATTTCTTCAGTTAGATCTAGTTTTCCATTCCAATATGACATTATCATTGTAGGATATATATTACAAATCATATAATGTTTAAAATAAATTATATGACAATAAAGTCGTACCATTAATATTCAATTATGTAACAAATTTATGGTAGTACCCATTGCACCGTGATTCTCAATTATCATAACCCAAATATTATTTCTATCTTTACATGTTTTAGTTTAACTAGTTTTTATCATTATAGAACAATTAAGATTTATAGCAAAACACAACATATATACCACGAGTTATGAGCAATATATATAATCAATTGCATACGATAAGATATAGATTAAACTTAAACACATACGTAATAATATAAAAACATGTGATATTGTTTTTTATGAAACAACGACAATAACGACTAAGTGCAATATTAAAACTACGTCAATTATTGTACGTCATGCATGCAATAGATTAACATGTACAGCTAAATTTTTATGATCAGCATTATTAAATATTTTGCTCGATTACAATGAAAAACCGGTACTAGAACTTTGAGATTCAAGTTTCTCGTGTTACCATGAAACATATATAATTTTAGAGGTAGGCTAATTGCCTATGATGTTTCACCAATTAAAAGTTGTCAAATAATTTAAGACATACCTTCTCAATCAAAAGTAAAGATGAATACCGTATAGTGACCTGACCGTGATCCAAAACCGAATTGGATCCTATCTTCCATCTATATGACTATGTAGGTAGAGCGTGCTGATAACGTATTATAAAGTAATGAACAAGAATAGGAGGAAGACATTAATTCTTATTAATGTATAATCAAGGTTACAAGTAGATTGTATATATAGGGTAGATGAATACATCCAAAACCCTAAAGCCCACTAGAGATAATTGTGAATAGACATAAGCCCATTAATATTTACAACAATTATAGATATATATAAATATACATATAAGTTACACAATTATATTATCGTGTCTTAACGTTAAAAATATAAATAATTCATAACACAACACGTAAAATTATTAAACGAATGACTTTTTAAACATCAACGGTCTATAAGAATCATTACCAATGTATTTTATAAATGATATTTGATATGGTGAGAATTATTAAAACTTTTGAACTTTAGGCATTACTACACGAACGGAAACGATACACGTATTTCACAATTATTGTGTCTTTATTTAGGTAACTATTGTGTCTTTATTTTAATATAAAAAGATATTAAGATGTACAATACGTAGATAACGTCTTGATCAATATAAAAAAAATTAACTTACTAACACTTTCATTAATGTGACACTTTTTAATACATTGAGTTTTGAAGCAGTTTCAAAATTTGAAATTGAATTACTATGAACGAAAAACTTGATGGTCATTCTTAAATTGTCACTTACCCATCGATAAAATAAACAAGAACCATCGATTAAATGTTGACATTCGCCAAAGTAGATGTGTATAAAACAAAGAAAAAACATCACACAAAAATGGTTTAATCTTTTGAAACCTTCTTAAAAAATTAATCTTTTGAATCCTTCTTCAAAAAATTAATCTTTTGAAACCACACGGATATACAAAATAAAGAATGAACAGCCACACAAATGGTTCAATCTTTTCGAATCAAATTTATCAAAAACTATATATCGCCGTCGTTATACGTGATACAAATCTATATATGTGCGGATACAAAAATTGCCAAATCGGATCACACACACAAGTGAACTCAGCAAACCGAATTTTGTATGTAATGAACCGACCGGACCAAACATCAAGTACATTTGATTGGAGTCTACATACATTAGTAACATTACGATCAAAATAATGTCTTTTTAAACTTAGATGTAATTGCATTATATCATACTTGCTACACTTTTTAACTTTGTGTAGAGTGTTATTTTTTTTCTTTTCTTTTTGGAAATTATATTTTTAAATTTCGTTACCGAGGTTTTTCAAAACCATGAATAATCGTCTGTATGTGACCATGCCATAAAGAAACAATTATTTGTAACATTAACACTATAAATGCAAATTTTCAAAAAGATATATTCGATGACAAAGTAATGTCAAAAACTAAACACCGCTGCCGCTAGTGTAGGTAATCGCTATTTGTGTGTGTATATATATATATATATATATATATATATATATATATATATATATATAAAATATACAATTATATTTTATATTGTCTTAACATAGAAAATATAAATAATTCATAACACAACACGTAAAATTATTAAACGAATGACTTTTTAAACATCAACAGTCTATAAGAATCATTACCAACCTATTTTATAAACGATATTTGATATGGTGAGATTTATTAAAACTTTTGAACTTTAGGCATTACCAGACGAACGGAAACGATACGCGTATTTCACAACTAAATATTTCCAACCAATATTAAATTAAGTCACGAACTAGAACTACCGAAACCTAAGACTGTCCATATTGTATTTAGGTTCTGTGTTGGAGTCGTTGCCATTACATACTTGATTTGCCATATCTCGCTACTGAATCACTGAGGTGAGTTCATAGCCCCACTTTTACTTGAATTTTATAAATAAATCTCGTGGGGGAGATACATGCTATAAAACTGAACACAAGCCTTTGCAAAGCATGCGTGCTGATTATATTATTGCCTAAGTATCGTGGTATGTATGAAAACACATACATTTTCTTGATCAACGACCCAAAATAACGGAAATCAGCCATCAATGCTAACATTTGTTTATTTCTTGAGTTTTTGCATGTGCGGTCGGATAACTCAAAACGGACAAAGAAAGACAAAGAGAGAAAACCAAGCACAAGAAGGAAAAGAGTGCAAAAGCCAAAGCCGAGGAATCAGTTGAGTCAGATTGAAGAATTTGAATGCTCAGAAGATGATTTTTGAAGAATTGGATCATATTTGAAGGAATTACACAACAAACCCTCACCCTTTCTAAATTTACAAAACACACCCTCATCTTTGAAAAAATTACACAAATTACCCTTAAATTATCAAACTTGTCAATTTCACCCCTCATCTTTCCCTATTTACACTTTACACCCTTATACCCTCATTTATACCATTTACCAAAATTACCACTTTCACCAAATTACATCTTTTTAGTCCCAAAAATCCAAAAAATTACACTTGTAGTCCTTATATTCTAAAACCGGTCCAATAATAAAATCCTAGCCCTCATTTACACTTTACACCCTTATACCCTCATTTATACCATTTACCAAAATTACCCTTTCACTTTCACCAAATTACATCTTTAGTCCCTTAAAAATCCAAAAAATTACACTTGTATAAGCTTTCTCTTTAAGTTTTGCAAAAAAATTGGAGGTCCAAGGTGAACCAAGGCTGATCCTAGGATCTCACTCTCAACCCTTTTCACACGCAACAACCATCGGACCAAGTGTTTTCCCATGTTAGTCATTAGACAATTAATTCACTTAAGCCGTTTGTCCCTTTTAAGCTAAATAATCTGATAAGCTTATTTGTGGCTTATTTTAAAGGTTTTTCCACTTATCATTTTCTCAAATCGAATTATAACAAAGTATTTTTAAAAGTTTTGTAATTTTCTCAAAAGTTTTAGTATTTTTAAACATTTAATTTTTACTTTTTAGTTTTTAATTCATAAAAAATAAATAAAAAATCAAAAAATATCCATTTCCCATAATTTTCTTTTGTTAGTATCTTCATTTAGAAAAAACAATTTTACATTTAGGGTTAGTTTTTTCCTTATTTACGAGCAACACGAAACATTTTACGAATTCACAAGTCAAACCCGAGATATCCCGACTTAACAATAACATATACCCATTGCTATTTACAAACAAATAATAATTTCTAAATTAAAAATAAATTAACTTTTATTTATTTATTTTTAGGCCACTTGGGCCGGTAACCTAACCCAACACCAAACGGACCCTTAATTCCTTCCTAGGCTCGGCTTCCGATGACACCCAAAGCCCAAAACAATCACCATAGCCCAACTCCTAAAATTAGTGTTATGTTTCTTTGTTTTTCCCAGCAAACGAACCAAAGCACCCTTTTGGTCATGACACACAATCAAATGCACCCTAAGCGGTTTAGTTGCAAGATAACCAAAAACACAAACTAAACTACTTCCTTAAGATCATGTCCCCCATGTCTAAATAAAACTAAACCTAGTTTAATAAACAAATTATTTAATCTTAAGACCTTTGGACAATGTTTCCCACTAACAAAACTTGTGACATGACTACTCTTGTGTATGCATCCTTGGTGTCTAGCATGTTTCGAATAAGGGTGAACACTTCATCTCACTCACAAACGCCTCCAAATCGGTACCCTTTCTCACTAGCACACTCCAACTCCCTTCACTCTTTTGGATTTGGTCCCAAGATCATGCAACTCTAGAACTTAAAATAAACACCTAAACCCAAAGTATGTTGCCTATATGTGACAACTGGTAGTTTAGGGAGCCCTTTTAAATGCCGCATTATGTTAATTAAAACGAATAACAAACTTTTAGAAATTATCTTGGAATCATGATGAATTATATCCATATCGTTGATTAGATTTTGTGGATTATTATAATGATTGAATGATTAATGATATGTTTGATGGTAAGATTATATTAGGCACTACGTGAGTCGGCACAATAGAAACCTAATAATGCGAGACATATTAACGTTTGACTCGTTAGACGAAAATAAACAAGTTTATAGTGATTTTTAATGGAAAATAGATTTTAAAACAATGGTGCGACTTAGGAAATTATTTGGTCACATCTAGTATATTTTACGAGCCCTTAATTATGTTTTGGGAAAGTTTGAACAAATTACATCTATGGTCCTTGTTTACGCCGTAGTTGAGACAATAGTTACGGCGTAGCTTGCAGCGGCGCAAAACCTCATTTGATCTAGTTAGTTACGTCGTAATTTTTGGAGAGAGTTACGCCGTAATTTTCAGTTGAGTTGATTTTCTGAGCCACGCTTACATTGCAGTAATGTGAGAGGAGTTACGTAACATCTTCAAAATGAGCATACTATCATATATCTTCAATAAACTCTCAAATCCGGCGTCTCTTTAGCTCCAATGCTCGTAACTTTTACTGAAAGTGAAATATAGAGGAAAACAAGCGTAAATCCATATAAATGATAAAAAATACGAGCATTATCGGGGGAAATTGACACTTAATATTCAGGTCTATTTGATGTTATCAAATATCCCCCACTTGAACTCTACTTGCCCTCAAGTAGACCTTATTAGATAGATTCCTAAAAAGTAATCTCCCATTATCGTGAAAAAATAAGTTTACAAATCCCTTATGCTAGAATAAAACAAAGCCGAACACACAAATGGGAACAAAACACTCAAATCTCTCAACTATTCTCAGTGTCAATTTAGGGGTGATCACTCATCTGCAGTCATAGCATGTATTCTATCATAAGATTGGCGGTTACACAAATCTCCACCACTAGAGTTAAGGACAAAACAATTCTCGAAGGCAATATGGGTAGACACGATAAAGGTTAAGGGTGATATGTCATTACTAAAATGTCACGGCGAAGTGGACAAAATCAATGATACATGACCAAATCTATGGCCAAGACACCAAATATTGCTCGCTGCATCACCTAGACACGCTTCATGACTAAAGGGTAGGATAAGACATGGGATAAAATTGGTGTAAAATAAAATCAAGCAGATAGTCTAAATCTATAACCAAGTCATGACCACTTACCACTCGTCCAAAGTTCAAGTTTCGAAGTTAAGAAATCGGATCATGATATTACTAGGTAGATGTGCCATTAGAGGACGTCACGATGGGCACATTTC
>OU343223.1:101862776-102091734 GCA_910596185.1 Chrysanthemum makinoi | reverse complement strand
TCTAAAACCTGAAAGTCCAAATACATCTAGCTAACTCAACATACCTCGCCTATGGTCTCGAAATGATGCAAAGGCCAAGTTCTAAAGTTACAAGCTACCGGCACACTCATAATTTGGTGGATTTGGGGTAAATTTAGGAAACGGATAAGGCTAAATCTCACCATATAATTTCAAGGGTTGTATGTGCTCGGCTAAGGTCTAATCTAGTTAGGTTAAGAAAAACATGTCAAAAATTTTAAAAATGGCATAATTTTTCAAAATAAACTAGAAAAATGAGGGCGTAATAAAGTTCAAGAGATAATTCTACCTCGCCCCCACTAGAATTGTACAAAGTCCCTTTTGTACTAGGCATTAAATAAAGGTGAAGAGAAAGGTAGGATTAGAGCGAGAACTTCCCGAATTTGCTCCATAGAAGGAAGGCTCACTAAAGGAGAGCGGCCTTCAGATAAGCATCGTGAACAAAATTCAATCCATGAAATCACCATACCGACAAGCATAATTCTAAAAAGAAAAAATGAAAAATGAAAAACAACCCTAACTCACTTTCGTAGAAATCACGGTTGCATTTAGCATATGCAACAAGCCTTTTAAACCACTTGGTGTCCCAAGTGGACGAGTGAAGTCTCGTGAGGGTTTACAGGGAACACACCCACAAAGTTCATTTAAAATACTAATACAACGTAATTGTGTTTTAATAATGAAAGAATTAAAGAGAGAGGAAGGTTACGCCGTAACTTTAAGGGAGTTACGCCGTAACTAGTGAAAACCTCGAAGGTCAGAGCGAAGTGGTTACGCTAACCATGAAGATGGTATTACGTCAAAATTGCCGACGCCAAGAATTCTGCCGCTAATAAGTTGGTTATGGCGTAATGAAATGATGGGTTAAGCCGTAACTCTGCTCGTGATTAGCAACCGCGTATAATGTCTTCCTCGGACATGCAAAAATGGTTAGAAAACACAAAACCCAACAGAAAAGGAAATAAAACAAAAGAAAGGGATAATTCTGTTGTCTCTAAAGAGCACTTTCTTTATTTACGAAGTCTTTAAGTTAGACTCGGAGCGCAGGGCTTCTATGGGGCTTTGGACTCCCCCGAACTCTTCAATATCTTTCATCAGTTATGCCTCATCCAGGCGACATTTGTAGCCATTCTCAGGTATTCATTAGTTTCGATTCCGAATTTTACAAAATATCTCCTCCCGTCCCAAGTGGTAGCAGTGAATTCGCATTTTCGACAATAATAGGTGGTGGTGGTCTTGTAGGGAATCCCAAGGAGTTTGCACCTTCTTTGTTCGTAGCTTCGTTTCTGGATCGATAAACTCCTCATTACCTTGCAACTCGAGGTAATCTAGGATCCCTTCAATGTCATCATCATCAGAAGCAGCACCTTTGAACCATTCTTCATGGAGTAGATTCTCCACTAGAACGCGCTTGCATTCTTCTTTTTCATCTCTACCCAACTCCTTGTCATTCTCAATCGTTATTTCACTCGTGTTGTTGAGACTTTGATTGTTTGAATATTCTCGATCCATGTACTCCTTTCAAATCTTCTCTATGGTTAACGTGTCCACATGCCCATACTTAATCTTAACCCGCCTATTGAATCCTAGGTTGTCCGTACCCAAGGCAAACTCGTTCTTTCCTCATCATTAGTTGAGGACCAAAAAGAATTCGCTTTTTCCAATTCCCCAGAGTGCTTCCCTGTTACACATATCAAGCCATACGGGTTGCATGACGCCTCAAAATTTCCCTAGGAGATTTTACTTTTTCACACCAGTGACTGCATATTTCCTTTTTTTCAGTTTCACTTAAATGCTCATCCATGCAGTAAGTGTCTCTATTAGCCACTTCCTTTTTCTGAATGTGCTCCTCGTAATCAATTTTCAGCTTCTTAAGAAGATTCGGGTTAATCTTGGCATCTCCGAATTATATTAGCGAACCAGTCATCAAATGCCAAGTCACCGAACTTTATACAATGTCTTTCACGCTCATGGGGGCATGTCCACTCTTCCTCTCTTTCGCTATCCCCGCTATTGTAATACTCGCGGAAGAGGTTGCATGTAGGCCATGCTCGTGTGGAATCCTCGTCAGTTATGATGACTGGAGTGCACCTGTGAGTGATAAGCGGCTCTTCTTCATCTTCTAGGGAGAGTTTCTCAAGTCCTTCATCATCAAGATATGTACCATAGAAACTTGTTATTCTTGATTCTCTTTGCGGTTCCTCCATCACAAGTTTCGCTTTCGGGTCGCATGAAGCCCATAGGTCATACGAGTTCCCTTAGTTACCGTATAGCCTTGCACCAGTGATATTTTTTCTTAGATGGGGATAAAGGGCATAGGTTAATATCGTGGGACCATCCGCTAGTGTTTTGAGTTCCCGACCAATATCGGAAGCCGTCTGCCAGCGATCCCGCTTACCGAACTAAGATTATTGGTTACGACGTAATTCATTAGAGTCATTCTCCTTAGTTTTCTTCATTACCCCATTATCGCTATCAAAAATATAGTTACGCCATAACTCATAAGGCGTTGTTTGGCAGAACTCCGATCTGTCATCAAATCATCCTCGGATTCGTATCATTGGCCTGAACCTTTGAGTTATCATCAGCAAAAATTACTTTACATTCCATAGCTGGTTTAGATCCTTTAGGTTTATTGTTATTCATCCTTACTTTTTCTCTGAGTTTCTCCACCATGGATTCTAGGTTTTCCAAAGTTGTTTCGTGCTTGGAAAGGTTTCTATCAGTGTTTTCCTGGAATTCTTTTAACCATTCATCTTGCTCCTTTTGTCTTTGGGTTGAACTTTCCAGGAACTTGTTAATTGTTTCTTCAAGACTGGGCTTTATTTCTCCATAAGGCCCACGGTAGTAATTTCCATGATACCCATTACTATTTGATTTTCTTCAGAAATGGTCGATTTTCTCCATACTTGGCTTCTTCGATATTCTCTTCGTCCACATGAGGACAATTCTTCGTGAGATGTCCTCCCCCACATATTTCACAACCTACTTGGATGGCATGAACGGTTTCTCTGACTTTCAGCATATCTCGACCGAGATTTTCAATTTTACTAGCAATTGCCGCAATTCCGCCAAAACTTCCGCCTTGGTTTCATTTACTTCCTCCGCCGTATTTTTAGAGTGATCCGCCATTTTTGAATGGCTTCAATTTCAAGAGTAGGAGTCATGTTCGATTGGTCCTTGATAGTCAAAGATTTGCCTTGTTGGAATGTTAATTCCTTTGTAGAAAATGTTGACCTTCGCCGGGTTGTTTAGATCATGCGTAGGACACTTGTAAAGGAGATCGTTGTATCTATCCCGTGCTTGGTACAATTGTCTTCTTGTTTGAAATTATGTATCTCCAAAAGTTAGAAATCTTCGATGGCATGACAATATCTCAATAAAGTGCTTCTAAGTAGCACCAAGTATTAATTGCCCCGGCGGGCAATCTTTCAATCCATCTTCTAGCAGCTCCAGTAAGACTCATTGTAAATACTTGTAGCATAACAGATCATGAGATACCCGAATGTTGAAAAGGCTTCATGTAAAGGACATTTTCAACGCGTCTCTATGCGTCTTCGTCCCTGTTTCCTAAAAGGGTTAGCCAAGCTCCTCATAAATTGGTCTTTGATTTCAAAACGGACATCCGCCCAATCACGGTCTTACGAGACCGACCTTGTTCCGCTTTGTCAACACCAATTATTCCTCAAGGGAGAGGTCATCGATGTTAACAACATCCATAGTACCTGAAAACTTGAAATATGATCGTGAGAAAAGTTAAAACGATTAAAGACTTAATATTAATCCTAAAATAACTTCACAAGGCAGGCGCCAAAAACTTGATGCGGTTTTATGACCAGTCTTAAATTTATAGTGTCTCGTTATACCTATGGTTTACCCTAGTGCACTAACGCAAAGGTACCCGGCCGTGTGTAGTGTAGTAATTGGTAAAGCCGAGGTCGTCCCAAGAGCTATGTGTGATGGATTATTACTAAGACTAGTGTCACAGCATTAATAGGTTTCAATAGGGATTTAATTAATAAAACTACTAAAGCGTAATCAAATAAAGCAAATAAATGGTAAAGGAAATCAATAGAGAATAGTGGTGCTAACCTAGTTAATCCTCCTAGCTAGTTATGTCTACGTCTACTTGCTTCCAATTACTTCATGGGGTCAAATCGAGAGACAAAGAATTGGTCAATTCGCCCTAACCTATCAAAGAAGATGCCACCACAGAGAAATCAGCACCGGCCATAAGTCCTATTGTTCCCGGTCCCCTAAGCCAAGTCATTAAGTACCGCTACATGCTAGATTTATAATAGTGAATGTTCGGCCGTTAGGAACTTAGACACGCACCCCTAATTCTTAAGTTCATCCAAACGATAGGTGATCAGTTGGTCAAATCGCACAAGTAGAAAGGGTCGTCAGTTGGTCATATCTTACCCTTCCCGTCTTAGTCCGCTCACCTAGGGTCAGTTGGTCATATCTCCTAGGCAATTGGCCTCTATCGCCATTCAAAACTACCAAACCAAGGGTGACTACCAATAAACTATGCATGCATACACTTAGAAATAATTGTACGGAAGCAAAGTAAACGCAAACAAAACAATTAAGGAATCATAACTTGGCGAGCACCAAAAGGTGCTTAGCCACTCATATTTATCATGCAAATCAATTCAATATTCAAAGGTACGAAATACATGTATTGAAAGTAAAAGAAATATAAAACGCTAATGCTTATAGTAGAGGAGTGATTTCTCCCTTGAAGACAGCTCCGTATGATCCTCTAGACCGCCTTGAGCTTTTACCACGCTCGAGTGTTGTGTATGGAATGGAATGAATAGAAATGCTGGAATTGTGGGTATATATAGGCCAGATCGGGGTTACGCGTAACCAATATAGGAGTTACGCCGTATCCTTCAATTTCTTCGAATAATGCACTAGATCTGCTGGTTACGGCGTAACCTTATGAGTGGTTACGCCAGAGTCTTTAATAAGCTCGGTTACGCAGTAGTTGATGCAGCAAAGCATGCATAAGTATCGGCGGCGGAACCTCATTTAACCTAATGTAGTTACGTCAGTAATGGGAAGAGTTATGCCGTAACCTTCTCGATAAGTTGGCTTTCTCGAGTCACGCAATAGTTACTGCAGAATATGAGAGACGAGTTACGCCGTAACTTCTTCCAAATAGCATATTGTGATAAATCTTTAGATATTCTCCGCCCGCTCTCTTTAGCTCCAATGCTCGTAATTTACCCGAAAGTGGAAAACAATGGAAAACAAGCGTAAATCCATATAAATTATATAAATTACAAGCATTATCGGGGGAAATTGACACTTAATATTCAGGACTATTTGATGTTATCATGCGTTTTCATTGTCCTTTCACTGGACTAAGTGGCTGTCAGGATGGCAGTGGCAATGGACTCACCAAAACTTCGTTGATCACTCGTCTTTGTGATCGTCATTTCAATAAGGATGCGATAGCTACCACCAAACATTCTTTGGCTACTAAGCTTGTTTTTTTTTAGGCAGTCGAAGTTACTTTGAAATGAATGGGTCTCTGGCTATGTAGAGTTTGTTTTAAGACACGTACCCTCCGTTCTAAGTGCATGAACGGTTCTGACTTTGTACCTTCCCCTGATTGCGATGATGGTGTTGTTAGATTCATATTGTTCGACCTGGTTAAACCGCGTGTTCCTTCGTCTATTGTTCGTGTTGAAGACCAGATTTTTTTTGGCGGAGCATTATGGTTTTGACCTACACCTACTTGACGCCCTACTTTCTAAAGGGTTGCATACTGTCAAATCCATCCCCTGCAAGTGTCGTTTGGGATTCTCTCGTGTATTGAAAGGAGCTCTTGATAAGGTGATTTGCACACCTGAGGACATTTCTTGTTGGGTTAGCCTGTAATTATTGCCTCTTTGTCTCCTTAAAACCTTTTGCCCGAGGAGCAACATTGTTGGGACATAAAATCAAAGTGTTGCTGAAAGTAAAAGTACTGCTTAATGAAGAAAGTCAAAGTACTACTCACTCATCAAAGTACTGCAAGGATAAAGGACTGCTATGCAAATCGTTAAGGATTATTTTGTAATTCTAGAATATTCTTAGTTTAGTATTACTTGTAGTACAAGCATTGTAATTGTAAACCGACTAGGATATTCCTTATGCCTATAAAAGGACTCCTAGATTGGCATTAGAGATACGACTTTTAGAGAGAATATTAGAGTTTATCAAGTTCGATATTAGAGTTATTAGGGTTGTTAGTGAATCTGTGTATCAAGCAGGTTCAAAGTATTAATAAAATCGTTGAAGTTAAAGTTATTCTTCTTAGCTTTATTGAAGTAGTTTCCGCATACTTAATAGAGTAAATTCAGTGTTTCATTGTTAGTAACTTAGGATTTATCCGAGATTGCTAAGCCCTTAACAAGCTACATTGTTAGTTTGGTCAGAATATATCGATCCAACAAGTGGTATCAGAGCTTGTGTGGAAACTCTGATTAAGAAGAAACCCTTAAAACCTATTTAACTAAGAATATTCTAGAATTACATAATAATCCTTAACGATTTGCATAGCAGTCCTTTATCCTTGTAGTACTTTGATGAGTGAGTAGTACTTTGACTTTCTTCATTAAGCATAGCAGTCCTTTATCCT
Source organism: Chrysanthemum makinoi (assembly GCA_910596185.1). Lineage (NCBI taxonomy): Eukaryota > Viridiplantae > Streptophyta > Magnoliopsida > Asterales > Asteraceae > Chrysanthemum > Chrysanthemum makinoi. The sequence goes on along the minus strand of OU343223.1, from coordinate 102,085,082 downwards.
TGCAGTACTTTGATAAGTGAGTAGTACTTTGACTTTCTTCATTAAGCAGTACTTTTACTTTCAAAGAACAATTTGATTTTATGTCCCAACAATGTTGCTCCTCGGGCAAAAGGTTTTAAGGAGACAAAGAGGAGTCTCCTTAAATGAAGAAAGTCCTTTATAATCAACAATGTTGAGAAAGGCAAAAGGCTTTAAGATAGCTTTGATTACTTGTAGTACAAGCTCCTTCAAGCTGCACCACCCCCATCCATCATCTCACTCAGAATTCCTATAATCAAGAAGGGAGAATATGATCTTTGGAGCATGAAGATGAGGCAGTACATTGCTATTACAAACCATGCACTGTGGAATGTAATTGTCAATGGTAATGAAGTTATTGAAGATCCTGTAGAAGTTCCTGGACAACCTAAACCACCTAAGGCCGTCTTGCCAGCAGCTACAATAAGAAATCAAGAAAAGGCTCTCAACATACTATTGTCTGCTATTCCTGATGGTCACCTACTCAAGTTCCATGATGCTAAAGATGCAAAACAATTATGGCTGCCTCAAGACAATATTTGGAGGTAATGATGCTTCCAAGAAGATGCATAGAAATCTGTTGAAACAAGGTTTGAAACATTCACTGTTGGTGAAAGAGAAGGTCTTGATGCTGCCTATGATAGATTCCAAAATCTCCTCAGCATGCTAGAGTTATATAAAGCAGAGGTATCTATTGAAGATGCAAACCCGTTCTTAAGAAGTTTGCCATCGGTATGGCATGTAATTGCTACTATGATCGAGGACAACCGGTTTGGACACTATGGACTTTGATGATCTTTACAACCACTTAAAGGTGTATGAGCATGAGATGAATGGCCAAACAAGTTCAAAATCTCACAGTATTGCTTTTGTGTCTTCTGAAAAGAGAGGCAGTACTTCCACTAAAAGTACTGCTTATCCTACTCAAAGTACTGTTGCTCAAAGTACTGTTGTTTTTCCTACCCCCACCTCATCACCAACAAACACCATCCATTCTGATGAAGTTGTATGTTCATTATTTGCTCAGCAAGCCACTTTACCCGTCACTTATGAAGAAGATTTGTCACAAATTGAAGAAGATTCTTTTGAAGAAATTGATTTAAGGTGGCAAGTTGCTATGATCACTGCTAGGATCAAGAAGTTCATGAAGAAAACAGGAAGAGGCATTGACTTCAAACCCAAACAGGGTATCACGTTTGACAAGTCCAAGATTGAATGCTTTAATTGTCAAAGAATTGGACACTTTGCAAGAGAATGCAAGTTTGCTAAATATCAGGCAAATAGAATGATTGAGAAACCCAAGCTTGAACTAAAGGAAATTCCTATTACTGAAACAAAAGCTTTGGTTGCTCAATAAAATCTATCAGAGGTTGATTGGAGTGCTGAATTTGATGATGAACCAGTAACCTACTCTATGGTCGCAGTGGAAGAGTTTGATTGGAGCATAGCTTTTGATGAGGAACCAGGATTTGCTGCTTTGGGATCAAGAGATGGTCTTGGAAGCTTTGATTGGAGCATGGAAAGTGAAGAAGAACCTGTTCTGCTCGCCATGGTAGCTACTTCACCAAGTTCACCCCCTATCTCTGAGGTATGCTCTAAGTGTCATGATTTTTATCAAAAAGTGATTAAAGATTATGTAACTGAAAGAGATAATTGTAAAAGGGCTATGTCTGAGGTAGCTGGTTATCAAATAACTTTAGAATCAATGGAAGCCAAAATAATAACTCATGAAAATAATGAAATGGCCTGGGCAAAAAAGTATGAACAACAGGATTATCAATTAAAATTAAGTGAACGGACGTTAGGATGTAAGGTTTCTGAACTTGAAAAGATAACTAAAGAAATAGATGAATTGTTATAAAAGTTTGCTAGTTGGGAAGAATATGGTCTTTCACATGTTAGTTTTGTTGAAAAACAGATAAGAGCACACATTAAAACAGGCCTAGGTTTTGGTATGGAGTTTAGTAGCACAGAAGAGAACCCACCTAGTGATAAGGAACAAATTTATTCAGAGGATATAGTAACTAGTGATGATGACCTCATTAGCTCAGAAGAGAACACATCTAGTAATGAGGAATCAATTAGTCAAACACCTCCTGAATTTAAGAAAGACAAGGGTTATCATGCAGTTCCACATCCCACTGGTAGTTTTCAACCACTTAGGACAGATGTTTCTCGTTTTGGAGTAGACAATTTAGAGTTTAGGAAAAATCTTACTAGTCAATCTAATTCAAGTCCATCTAGTTCTGAAACCCCAAAAGAAACAGTTGAAAAACCTAAGGTTGATAATGTTAAGAGTCAAGCAGTACCTTCAACTCAAAGTACTGCTAAACATTCAGCAGTACCTTCAAGAAAATCTTTTCAAAATACTGCTAAACCTTTTTGGGATAATTTTGGTCAAAATAATTTTCATAATTCACCAAAAAGTCAGGTTAGGTTTGGTCATAGAACTAAAGGAAGAAATTTTGGGATTACTGGTCAAAAATTGTGTTTTGTTTGTTATAGTCCTGATCATTTGATTAAGGACTGTGACTTTCACTCAGACTATTTAAGCAAATTCCCAAAGTCTAAAACTGCCAACCAAAAACCAAGGGAGAATAAACCAGTTTGGAATAATTCACATAGGGTTAACCACATCAATTTATCAAAAGACTATAGGTACCCTCACCAGAGAAGACCTTTTTCAAAATCACCAGTACCTTCAAGCACTTTTCAAGGTACTGATAAGCCAAAAGTTTCTCAAGTAGTACCTTCTCAAAGTACTGCTAAGTTTTCACCTAATCAAGGTACTGCTAGCACTTTTTGGAATGGAAGCCCTAGAAGATCTAATTACTATCAATCTAGAAGGCGCTACACCTCAAAAAGAGTATTTAGATCAAAGAACCCTACACAAAAAGTTAAAACCAGTTGGGTTAAGAAAGAAAGTACTGATGGGGAACAAACAGTACTTTCAGCAAGTAAGAGTGAAACAGAGATTTTTGTTGAAAATAATAAAGAGAATTTTGATGAAAAAGAAATTTTTGTTGAAAAACCAACACAAGTTTTGGAAAAACCAAAGATAATTGATCATGTACTTAAAAACAGTGGAGATTACATACTTAAAGAATTTAAGTATGTCACTCCACAAGGGGAACACAAGTCAGTAATGGCTTGGGTTCCTAAAATTAACTAACTCTTTTATCTTTATGAAGGGCAACCCAGAAGAGGAGCTTAAAGATCATTTAATTGTGGATAGTGGTTGCTCTGGAAGCATGACAGGAGACAAAGAGATTCTGTCAGATTTTAGATCTTATTTTGGAGGAAGAGTTACATTTGGGAATGATCCTAGTGGAGGAAGAATTACTGGCAAAGGAACCATCAAGGCAGGAAGCATAGATTTTGAGAATGTTCGTTATGTAAAGGAACTCAAGTTCAACCTTTTGTCAGTCTCTCAGATCTGTGACAAGAAGCACCCTGTGTTATTCACTGATACATAATGTCTTATTCTTTCCCCTGATTTCAAGCTTGTTGATGATAACTTGGTAATACTGAGAGTACCAAGAACCAATGATGTGTACAGTCTGGATATGAGGAGTCTTAACTCTTATGAAAGAGCAACATGTTTAGTAGCAAAGGCAACACTTGAAGAAGCACATCTGTAGCATAGAAGATTAGGCCATGTGAATTTCAAGAATATCAACAAGTTGGTTAAAGGAAATTTAGTTAGAGGTTTACCTTCCAAAACATTCAAGAATGATCATTCATGTTTGGCGTGCAAGAAGGGTAAACAACACAAAGCATCATGCAAGAATATTGAGGAAAGAACTATTAGAGATCCTTTAGAGTTGTTGCACATGGATCTGTTTAGACATGTCTCTATTGCAAGCCTAAATAAGAAGAAGTATTGCTTAGTTGTAAAAGATGATTGTAGTAGATTTAGTTGGGTCTTTTTCTTGGGATTTAAAGATGAAACCTTTGATGCTATTCATGATCTTATAATAGCCCTTGAAAACCAATTGAGACTCAAAGTAAGAGGTATTAGATGTGATAATAGGACTGAATTCAAGAACAAGTTTATGGATGAATTTTGTGCCAAGAAAGGAATCAAGAGGGAGTTTAGCATTGCTAGAACTCTACAGCAAAATGGTGTTGCAGAGAGGAAGAACAGAACCTTGATAGAAGCAGCCAGAACAATGCTTGCAGACTCACAATTACCTATTCAATTTTGGGCTGAAGCTGTAAGTACTGCTTGTTATGTATTGAATAGAGTATCACATTACTAAACCTCGATGAAGACACCTTATGAGTTGCTTATGGGAAACAAACCTAACATACGTTTTATGAAGCCTTTTGGATGTCCTCTGACTATTCTCAATACTCTTGATGCTTTGGGAAAATTTGATGGGAAGTCAGATGAAGGATACTTATTGGGATACTGTACCAATAGCAAAGGATTTAGAGTGTACAACAAGGTTACCAAAAAGGTTCAAGATTGTCTTCATGTTGAATTTTTAGAAGATCAAAAAAATTAAAAAGGTAAAGTGTGACACCCCCAAATCTCGGTACAGCGGAAGACTTAATCAAGTTTTCGGGGCGTTACTATTGGATTGGTATCGTACACAAGTATAGCAAAAAGATAGTCATTTAACATTCAAAGCCAATCCCAAATTTAGTCATTTAAAAAATTTAATCCAAAAGAGTAAACCTTAGGCCCAAAACATGGTTTAATCAAATAGGTCCCCATAGTTTATCAGAGTCAGAAATGATTCTTGAACCCCGCCTTCTTGCCAAGCTTCCACCGATCACGTATTCCAAACATCTCTCAAACACCTGAGAAATCATGCTAAAAGGTTAGCTTACGATGGTGAGTTCATAGGTTTAAGTTCAACAAAATCATAGTGGACATGTAAGAGTTGATTTGCTATGCGAGACCTAAGATAGGTAAATACCGTTTCACGCACAGATCCTACCCGGATGTCCAATCATATCCCGCATCCAGGGATTACTCGGGCCCCTCACGACTCTAGTCCAGCATTGTTGTGGAAAAATCTAGAACAATTGCCAACCCCGGACTAGGTCGAGGTAGAAGTCTCTTCTTAGCTAGGCAACGGTCTAACCTAGTCTAAGGCAACAACTACCGCACATCTATCTACACAGTCAAGCACATAAGCAAATCCAAATAGTTTTCATGGTCCAAAAACAGTAGCATGATTCTCACCCCAATATAGTTAAAACATATATAAAAGTGGGGCTATGAAACTCACCTTAGCTACAACAATGCACAAATAAACACTAGCAGGAGATAACAGGTAATCACGGCACAACAATGCACTTATTCACTATTGACACGACTGACATCTAAAGTTAATCTCCATGGCATCCAAAAGATTGTACGACGAGTACAATAGAATAGTCGTGACGCAACCTAATGCGTATACGATATTCTTAGAATACGGCTCATATGATAAAGAAATCAATAGAAAGTAATGTGTTGTAGTTTTCGTAGATCATTCATGTCGTTACTTTCAAAAGTACATTATCTTTCCCAAAAATTCATAATCAATATCTCAAAAGTTTGGTTTTAACGTTTCGTGTGGTGGTAAGAAACATAGACACGACATACAACTCACGCCAAAAAGAAGAGACATGACCAAGCCAAGAAATATAGACGGTACTCAAGCTAGTCAAAGCCTAGAAAATGACGACATCTATTTATGTAACATAAATAGGTTTATTGATAAGTTTCGGCAAGTTACCCAATAATTCCCCGAACGTACAGGTTTACTAATAAAAGACAAGTTTCCATTTATCTCTTAATTAATAAAGGTATCTCAATCGTTATTCATAATCATACAAGTTTACCCGAAATTACTTCATATAAGGTATAGTAAATAGTGTACTATATAAATGACACGTTCGTTTATTCCAACATTTCCAAATCAATACGACTTCAATAATATTTCCAAACAAGTTTATCAAGGCTATCATGTGTTGTAAAACATGTGTTACCATCGTATTTAATAAGGGTTTATAATAGACTAAACCATATCCGTCCATACTATATATATATAGTCATATAGTTCAATAGCAACTTAGATGTGAAATCGGAATATTTAGCTTTATCGTAAAAAAAATTATACTAAACTTATTTAAACCAAAATGTTTAATAGAGTACAACACACTAATTAATATAAATGATATCAACAAGTTTTTGAAAGATATTTTGTATTTATTAAACACAAGTCATTATTGTAGTTAATAAGGGTTCTTAGTAAATAAAACCGTATTTGTTGACAATTTATATATCAAAACATCTCGTCATTAGTTAATATGAGAAAATAGGACATTTAAACATATCACGAAACAAATATATTAAACTTGCGTCATGTCTAACATATTATATTTGGTTACTTCAAAACGTTGAATAAAGTATATTTCAATATCAATATGACTCGAATAGTAAACGTTATTCCACTTTATAAACCGTAGTTACACTTTATAATGTTTACGTAATAATTGACACCAATTATAAGTCACGTATCTAGTTTTAATAGCTATCATCCCCTTTTTATACCCAACTCGATCGTTATTCCCTCGAATCCAATATATAAATGATCTAATAAATCTAACATGCCCAATTTGTAGCAATATCAAATCTGATATAATCAATTTTGACGAATCATAATCCGTATTCGATCCTCACAAGTTATATCGTATATCATAATAATTTTATTCCGGTATAAATTCATATATTTGATCCGTTACACCATCGAGTCATTAGATATATATATTTTTACAATTTATCCGTCGTCATGTACTAATTACTATTTCTTATCAATAGCCGTTTATGCTTCAAATCTAGCTTCAATGACTTATTATAATTATCCCGTTACCACTTGTTTTGCTATTCCTCGATAATTTATAATTTTTACTACATATAACATTTATCGTGCCTTAACAAAATTTAATTCGTAACCCATTGAGTTGACTTACCCAAGTCGACTCTACTCAACTTAGTTTCAAAATAAATAAGCATTTAAGCAAGGAAGATACCAATATCATTTGGGTTAAACCCGGCCCGACTAGGTAAACCATTAGATTTGACTCACACCATACAACTTGACTTTACTCTTGGCCCGGTTGAGCCAACTCGAGACTCAACACTGAAATGTTAGTCACACCACCATCTTATTACCATTCTTTTGTAATCATCCGAATACAACAAATCCAAGTTCCCCCTTTAAAATCTGCTATAATCAGATCTAATATCCCAAGACCGAGACTCATAAAATTCCTACACCACTTTTATATTTAGCGCCACATGAATCTGAACCCAATCCAAAATCCGAACGACAACAAGCCTTATTAAATTCCGTATACCATTTCTTACCACACAATCCGAAACCAAAAATAACTTTGAAAACAAAACTGTTATCTAACATGTCCTCGTATAAGTCTTATCCCACACGAAATCTGTTACCAAAAATTACTCTTAACCGGTTTAATCACGAATTTAATCCATGGACGTTTTAAATGAGTTTCATATCCACGAAAACACAACAAATATAATCGTAACAATAAAATAAAATAACGAGAGTTATGTGTGGGTCGTTTTACCGAGAGAGAAGGGGAGTGAAACGAGAGCGTTGATGGCTTCTTTTACGAGTACAACTCATAGCCATCCAAGCACGACCCTTAATACTTGTTTCATTTCAAAAACCCTAATAATCCGAATCTTATTTTTAAGATTGGAGGCGCGTGGGGTTGTTCCGTGGTGTATGTGTTGCATAAACGTGACCACAATCACCCGATCTATCATTTGATATGGGTGGTGTAATTATTTGAGTTGGCCGGAATAAATGACGGCGCCGGAACCCTAATTTAGGGTGGCCGGATTTTATTGTAGAGAGAGAGTTTTTGGGTGGTGTGTGTTTTTAAGAGAGAGAAAGAAGTGGTGAAAAATGAGGAAATGGGGAGAGTGGGGAGTATATATACTCCAAGGGAGGTCTAATCTTGTACTAGTGAAACCATAGGGGCAAAAATGAAATATTCAAAAGGACCCTAGATGAAAATTCATGAAATTTCCTATATATTCGGTTTTGGGCTCGTTTTGACTAGCAATCGAAAGATTCATGACCCGGGAGTTACGTCATTGTTTTTAAAATATTAATTCCAATAAAAACGATATAAAATACTACTCGTATCTCAATTTAAATCAAACGATCGCTCTAATCGACGTTTCTCCAATTACGACGCATCGAGAAATTTACGAGTTGTCACATAAAGGTCCTGATTGGATGTTTGATCTTGATGTTCTGACTCCTTCCATTAATTATGTTCCTATTAGAGAGGAAAATCAATTTGTTCACACAGAAGAAGATTTATAGTACATTGTTCATGGAGTTAATATTAAACCTGATGCTGTTCCTGATGAAGAACCTATAACTGTTGAGAAGGAGAAAAGTACTGATGAACCAAAATCCACTTTGTCTGCTGAAGATCAAGCTATTCAAGATGAGCTTAATAGGATGCTTTTTCAAGAAACAATAGCACAATCTTATGAGGATGAACAAAGAAGAGCTTATGAAGAGACAAAGAAAAAGGGTAAGTCTACAGAATACCCTCACAGTACTTTGGATCAAAGTACTGTTGCACCAATTGACAGTACTTCTGATGATTTGTATGATCCTAACATGCCTGGGTTAGAAGACACGAATGATGAATTAGATGATGAAGGTATTTTCTCAAATTCCAATGAAGAAGCTGATTTCACAAATTTGGATGATGATATTGAAGTTCCACAGACTCCTACATTAAGAGTTCATAAAGATCATCCAGCTGGTCAAATCATTTGACCTTCTACTTCTGGAGTGCTCACAAGGACCAAGGCTAAAGGTTTTTCTAAACCACATAATGCTTTACTTAGCTTTGTGTATAAACAAAACAGACTGAATCATAAGGATCATCAAACATGTTTATTGACTTGTTTTATCTCTCAAGAAGAACCCAAGAATGTAGCTCAAGCATTAACTAAAGAGAGTTGGGTTGAAGCCATGCAAGAAGAACTTCTTCAATTTAGACTTCAAGAAGTTTGTGTACTATGTGATCTACCAGATGGAAAGAAAGTCATTGATACAAGATGGGTTTTCAGAGTTAAGAGAGATGAACGAGGGAATGCCATCAAGAAAAAAGCAAGATTAGTTGCACAAGGATATAGACAAGAAGAAGGAGTGGACTATGATGAAGTGTTTGCTCCTGTATCAAGGATTGAAGCCATTAGAATATTCCTTGCTTTTGCATCATATATAGGATTTCATGTTTATCAAATGGATGTCAAAAGTGCCTTTCTTTATGGCATGATTACAGAGGAGGTCTATGTCAAACAACCTCCTGGTTTTGAGGATCCTGCACATCCAAACAAAGTCTATAAAGTTGTCAAGGCTCTGTATGGCCTTTTTCAAGCACCTAGAGCTTGGTATGAAAGACTCTCCACTTTCTTATTGCAACATGGTTACAGAAGAGGAGCAATTGATAATACTTTGTTTATCAAAAGAGACAAGAAGGATATCATGCTTGTTCAAGTCTATGTAGATGATATTATTTTTGGAGCTACAAAACAGTCTATGGTGAAAGAATTTGAGAAGCTCATGTTACAAGAATTTCAAATGAGTTCCATGGGTGAATTAACTTTCTTTTTCGGGCTTCAAGTTAAACAATTAGAGGCTGGAATTTTCATTAGTCAAGACAAGTATGTCACTGACATTCTTAAGAAGTTTAACTTTGATGCTATGAAGCCTGTCACCACACCCATAAAATCTATCAACTCATTGGGCAAGGATGAAGATGGTCAACCTGTAGAAGTCAAGCTTTACAGATCAATGATTGGTTGTCTTATGTATTTAACTGAATCTAGACCTGATATCATGTTTGCTGTCTATTTATGTGCCAGATATCAAGTCTCACCTAAGGTCTCTCATATGAATGCAGTCAAGAGGATTTTTAGTTATTTGAAACAACAACCTAAGTTAGGGTTGTGGTATCCAAAGGATTCACCTTTTCACTTGGAAGCTTTTTCAGATAGTGATTATACAGGTGATAATTATGATAGAAGATCAACCACTGGAGGATGCCAATATCTTGGAAAAAGATTAGTTTCATGGCAATGTAAGAAACAAACCATTGCAGCAACATCATCCACTAAAGCAGAATACGTTGCTGCTGCAAGCTATTGTGGACAAGTATTGTGGATGCAGAATCAACTCTTGGATTATGGATTTAATTTTAAGAATACTCCTATCAACATTGATAATGAGAGTACAATCTGTATTGTGAAGAATCCTGTTTACCATTCCAAGACCAAGCATATTCAGATTAGGCATCACTTTATTCGAGATTGTTATGAGCATAGGCTCATTAATGTTGTCAAGGTCCACACAGATGACAATGTAGCTGATCTACTCACAAAAGGATTTGATGTTTCAAGATTCAATCATTTAGTGGTGAGTATTGGTATGATTAACTATTAAGCTACAATTAAGGGGAGGACTTATTAGTTAGTTAGTTAAGTCCTATGCATTGTTTAAGGGGAGGCAATGCCATGCTTTTTGATGTTTTTGCCATTGTGAAGAAGAGGCTGGAAAAGTACTGCTTATTGTTAATCTGAAAGTACTGCTGTGAAAGTACTGCTTTGGAAAGTACTACTTACGTGGAAACCATTGCTAGTCTTATCAACGTACTGTTCCATCGGTCAAAAGATGGGGTAAAATTCAAATAACGGTAACTGTATTAATTGGGCTGTAATTTTTTTTAAATCTTACCTATAAATAACTACCCTCCGATTTTTCCTCTCATCTTTATACTTATCAATCTTTTCCATATCTCTCTTCTCTTATTCACATTCACTATTCATCGAACCATTTTCTCTTATAACAACATTCAATGGCGAATCGAAACACGGTTAGTAAGCATAACATGGTGGCTAACTTGGACAAAACTCCGTCCAATATTCTTTTTCATGACATAATTGATTTTCTCGCTGGATCAACAATCAATTATGCTCTTTTGGTTGAACCTGACATTATTGAGCTCTGGATTCAACAATTTTGGGCAACTGCAAGATCTCATATGGCAGATGATGCACCATACATTCAGGCTAAGGTTCCTGGAAAGATTGTTAAAGTTAGTGAAGCCTCTATTAGAGAAGATTCACAGTTTGATGATGAGGAAGGGGCTATTCGTTTTGATAAGAAAGTTCTTTGGGATACACTAAGGGATATTGGGTATGAAGGGTCTTTAACTGAAACAACTTTTAGGAAACCCTTGTTTAGTCCTCAATGGAAGTATCTTGTTCATGTATTACTTCATTGCATAAGTTCCAAGAGTACTTCATGGGAACAATTTGGATCTAATATTGCATCTGCTTTAGTGGGATTAGCTACAAATCGTCGCTTTAACTTTTCAAGATTAATTTTAGATGGAATGCTATCTCATATCTCCAATGGTTCACCATGGTTAATGTACCCACGATTTATTCAAGTTTTCTTGAACAAACAACTTCAGGATGTACCCAAACCTTCGAGCTTGTTACCTGCTGTTGTACAACCACCAAAGGTGTTCACTTTCATGGCTAGGAAGAGTGACAAATTCTCTGGGAGGAATACACCTTTGACTGCTCACATGATGGAAATTGTACAAGCAGTTAGAGATGAAGCTTCTGCAAGTGAAGAACATGAGCTTCCAGGATCAAGAGAAGGAACTGCTTCTTAACATACTGCATCTCCACAAGGTACTGCTTCACAAGAAGGTACTGAAGCTCAACCTACTCCATCTCCACAAGATACTGCTCATGGTGATTCAGAACCAGAGGTAAACCCACCATCCTCTCCCAATGATTACACTTCCATAGATGGGACTCAAACATCTGGAGGTGATAAGGGAGATATACCTCCTGAGGGATTGGTTCTGGATAACTATGTCTTGACAAGAGAATTGGTGAGATTGAAGAAAGCTACTGACGCTCAAGCTGCACAACTTATGAAGTTAAACACCAAATTTAGAATATTGAAGAAATTTGTATGGCCTTTAGTTCAACATCACAGGTTGTGGGTAAAGTCACAAAAGAAGAAAGGAAAGAAGTTTAAGAAGGCTTCTAAAGGTAATAAGGTTCACAAGTAGTCTTCATTCCAATTAGGGAGGATATTGGAGCAAGAGAATTTGAATGAAGATGCTGGACATTATGAAGAACCAGAAGTTGATATTCAAAGTATTGAGCCTCAAGGTACTGATGCTATTCAAAGTACTGAACCTCAAGGAACTGAAACTCAAGTTAATGTTCAAAGTACTGAGCCTACTAAGCCTCAAAGTACTGATGATCAAGGTGCTGATGATCAAGGTACTGATGATCTTCAAGGAACAGATAGACAAGAGCTTATTACACCAAGGACTCTAAATTTTGAAGAAGAAGCTGGTCCTTCAACAGCTGGTCCTTCAACAGTTCTACAAGAAGAGGAAGCTGATACACCCAAAGTAGAGCATACTGCTAGTGATGATGAGACCGTTGCTCAGATATTGCAAAACTTATCACGACCAAGAGGTGTTAGTATTCCAGGAGTTGCTGAAGAACAACCTCAAGCTTCTCAACTTACTTTGGATCCTAAAGACAAAGGTAAACGTAAACTGGTTGAAACAAAGAAAAAGAAGAAGCTTACTTTGGCAGAATTAAGAGCTATTGAAGTGGCTAAGAATGAAGAAGCTGCTAGGAAGATACAAGCTCAATTTGATGCTGAAGTTGCTTTACCAGAAAAGCCAGTAGTTATACCACAAAGACCTCCTAGTATTGCTAAGGAAAGAAATGCTATGATGGCATATCTGAAAGGTCAAGGATATACTGGATTACAAGAGCTGAAATATTTAGAGATGAAAGATTTTTATGATGCTGTTAGAGAAGCATATCAAAAGCAAGTTGATAGTATTATTTCTTTTAAGGATGATGAAAAACAGAATGAGGATGCAAGGAAAAGGAGCTTAAAGAGAAAGAGAACAACTGATGATGAACAACCATCAAAGAAGGTAGAATTGAGATCAGATACAGTTGATGAGCTGAGAAATTACTTAAGAGTATTTAATTTACTATGGGATATACTGCACATGATAGATAGAGAGGATCTGTTTCATTTATATCAACTAGTGCAAGAGTATTTTGAGCATATTCCTTCAACTGGAGTCGGCTTAGTCTTGCTAGAGATTGATAACTATCTGGGAAACAGAAGAAACAAGCACTAATGAAATCTGGCAAAACCAAGAAGTTTAGGAAATTACTAGCTGGAGATTCTTTGAAGAATCAAGAGTGCATGTTGTGGAGTTAGAAGATCGAACCATGATTCATATGTTAGCAGAAATAAGATATCCACTTACAACAAATCTTATGAGAAGAATGCTAGATCATGGTATGGAGGTTGAAGAGGAGAATGAAACAGCTCTCATGGTCATTGAACTATTCATCAAATGGACAACTATGGCTGATGATGAAGCATAAGTACTGGTATGGTTCTTAATTATATAAATTTTTGAAAAATAGGTACTTTATTCAAAAGTACTGCTAAACAAACAAAGACTTTAACCAAAGTACTGCTTGCAGCACAAAACCAGTAAACGATTTTTAATAAAGAATAAGCAAATTTTTGTTAAGTGCAAAATATTTTGAAACAAAAGTTAACAGCAACAAATGGTTTTTGAGATAGAAGGTTATCAGTCCACCATGCCTAACAAAAGGACTGGCTAATCCATGAGCAAACGGCTCTGGTAAAGATATCTCAAAACCGTTGATGGTTGACAACTTGCCAATAAGTTGTATGGTAATCAACTTACCATATCCGCAATAGTGAAGAGTTGGCTAGCCCACAAGAAAAATGGCTTGTGGTAAAGGTCGTGGAAAACCATTTATATGGTAATTAGTTCACCATGATTGCAAGAACTAACTAGTCCAAAAGGGTACGGCTTTTGGTAAAGACAAAACAAATCCGTTGATAGCTGATGATTTGCAAAAAATCATATGGTTATCAATGTACCATGGTTTTACACATCTAAACATTGGCTACTCCAGAGTTAATGGCTTTGGTAAAGAGACATCAAAATCCATTAAATTTTCAATGATTCACCTCTCACAGGAGTTTACACACCTAAAAGTGATGAGAATAGACTGAAACTTTATGATCTGATGTACAATTTGTCATATGTTGCTGAGTAGCTGAAAAGATCAGTTGCTGATAATTGTTGCTGATAAAGATTGCTGATGAATACTACTTTGATGATGATAATACAAGCACAATAAGTAAAAGATAAATCTGAAGATAAAGATACAATTCTTCCTTGAAGACAAAAATGTTAAAGTTAAAGATACAAAGAAACTTGAAGTCAAGCAAGTAGAATTCAAGTTAGGGGAGGATTATTGGGACATAAAATCAAAGTGCTGTTGAAAGTCAAAGTACTGCTTAATGAAGAAAGTCAAAGTACTGCTCACTCATCAAAGTACTGCAAGGATAAAGGACTGCTATGCAAATCGTTAAGGATTATTACGTAATTCTAGAATATTCTTAGTTTAGTATTACTTGTCGTACAAGCATTGTAATTGTAAAACGACTAGGATATTCCTTATGCCTATAAAAGGACTCCTAGATTGGCATTAGAGATACGACTATTAGATACGACTTTTAGAGAGAATATTAGAGTTTATCAAGTTCGATATTAGAGTTATTAGGGTTGTTAGTGAATCTGTGTATCAAGCAGGTTCAAAGTATTAATAAAATCGTTGAAGTTAAAGTTATTCTTCTTAGCTTTATTGAAGTAGTTTCCGCATACTTAATAGAGTAAATTCAGTGTTTCATTGTTAGTAACTTAGGATTTATCCGAGGTTGCTAAGCCCTTAACAAGCTACATAGTTAGTTTGGTCAGAGTACATCGATCCAACAAACATGGAGTGTAGGTCTGCCACTAAACGCCAGCGCCAAGAAGAATATATCGCTAACGCCATTCACTCCTGGAGTACGCCTGGTGGGAGCTTGCAGCTTGTTAGAGAGGTTTTAGCTGAATCAACCCCTACATGGTTTAATATTGATGAGGAAAACCTGGAATTGGGTGAACGTAATGTCAAGAAATGTAAGAGGAAGATTTGTGATGGTCATTATACTGCGGCTGTCAGAGTTCTTTCTTCTTCGGGTGTTGCTCCGTATAATGATACCACTCTTGACGACTTAAAAGCTAAACACCCCTTCAAGTATGCTCCTTCCTTACCGGATATACCTATTGACCATCATAACCTTATTGCATCTCCTGCTGTGGTCCATGATATGATCAAGAGTTTCCCCCGTGGTACTTCTTGTGGACGAGATGGCTTGCGCGCCCAACACCTTTTGGATTGTTTTAGCGGCACTGCTGTGGCTATTTCTGATGAGTTAACCGATTATATCACCCATGTGGTGAATCTTTTTCTTGCTGGTAAATGCCCTAGGGCATTGGGTGAGTTTATTGCTAGTGCTTCGCTTACACCACTGATCAAGCCCGGAGGTGGTATCCGCCCCATTGCTGTGGGGACTGTTTGGAGGCGTTTAGTCTCTAAGGTTGGTGCTTCTATGATCGTCCACTCCTTAGACGGTAATTTAAATGATCTCTAGTTTGGTGTTGGAGTTCCTGGAAGGGGGAGGCTATTCTTCATGCTGTGAATAGGTTTATTGAGGACCGAGGTAGCGAGGAAGGTCTCTCGATGTTATTAGTGGATTTCAAAAACGCCTTCAACTTGGTGGACCGTGAGGTCAAGCTACAGGAGGTTCGCTTGCGTTGCCCTGCCATTTCACGTTGGGTGGAGTTTTGTTACTCTAGCCCAGCTAGATTATATTATGGGGAACATATGTTATGGTCGCACCAGGGAGTGCAACAAGGTGATCCACTTGGACCTCTTCTCTTTGCTCTCGTGTTACATCCCTTGATATGTAAGATTAGAGACTCTTTTAGTCTTTCCCTTCAAGCTTGGTATTTAGACGATGGTACTATTATTGGAGATACCTTGGTCATGGGGAAGGCTTAGAGCTTATTATGTTGGATGGACCACAGCGCGACCTACACCTCAATGTTGACAAAATTGAGGTCTTTTGGCCGCAGGTAGACCCCAGAAGCATGATTACAAGTGTTTTCCCGCCCAATATTGCTAGACCGCTGCATGGGGTCCAATTATTAGGTGGACCGGCTAGCACAGACTTCGAGTTTAGCTGTGAGATCGTTATGAAAAGGTTTGCTAAAACTATTGAGCTCATGGACGTTGTTGCTAAGCTTTGGGACCCCTAATGTAAGCTGCTACTCCTCCGTGCCTGTGCCGGCATTTCAAAGTTATACTTCTCTATGTGCACATGTTCTCCTCAGGTCTTTGAGCATGCTCACGTTGCATTTGATACAGCACTGCGTTCTTCTCTGGAACGTATTGTTACTGCTTCTGGGCCCGGATTTGGTGATTGGCAATGGAGGCTGGCAACCATGCCATTTATATTTTGGGGACTTGGTGTATATTCAGCAGGAGATGCCTTGAACTACGCATTCCTTGCCTCTAGACTCCAATCTGCCAAACTACAAACTAAGCTCCTCAGACAATCTGATATTGTAACCTCTGGACCTTCCTTCGAGGAGGCCCTGAGTGCTTTTAATTCAAAAATGGAGATTGACCTTTTGAGTAACCCGGATGAGATCGCTGCCCCCAAGCTCATGAAGAAATTGGCAGATATATAATTCACACGTGTTACCCAAATGGTTGAATCCACATTTCGCCTAACTCCTCGACAAATGGCACTCTAGAGTTCGCAAAAGGAGGACTACACCTCAGACTGGCTTAGGGTGGTTCCGATATCTGGGCTGGGACAGACTATGAATGTCAGGACTTATAGGAGTGTATTATGCTATCGGCTAGGCATTCCCCTTTTCTCTGTCCAGATACCGTGCTCAGCCTGCTCCAAGGTTTTTTCGGGGGATATTTACGGGGACCATGTTGTGTCATGTGTTGGCACCATTGGTATTAAACATCGACACAACATGGTGCGCGATACTTTGGTTGATATCTGCTCTCGATCTAGGGTCTTGGCTCAGAAGAGGTTGACATCGGGTTATGGGGAGAAAAGGAGCAAGTCTTACGGCCAGCAGATATCTTGCTCTATTCTTGGGATGGAGGGCAGGATGTATGTGTTGACCTCACGGGGTCGTCTCCCCTCACGCAAACCGGTATGATTGATTTTGTACCAGGCCGTGTGGTGATTGATGTCGCAAAATGTAAGCGTGTTAAGTACGCAGCCAAATGTGCGGATATGGGATATGGGTTCATCCCTTTCTCATTCTCCTCTTTAGGGGAACTTGAAGCAGATGCGGTGACCTTACTTAAACGGATCCGGAAGTTCTCTATAACTCAAGATATTGGGGCGCGTGCGGCTACTCATATCTTCAGTAGGATTAGTTTTGCTATTGCTAAAGGTGTGGGAGCCCAGATAGTTACGCGGCTCCCCACTAATTTCTTGTAATCCTATGGTTTTGTTTTTAATGAAAGGGCTTTTATAAAATAATAATAATAATAATAATAATAATAATAATAATAATAATAATAATAATAATAATAATAATAATAATATAATAAATTATAAAAAAAATATTGGTTGCTAGAAACTTTGCGCTTTAAAGTGCACCATGTTCTTTATTTGCCAATATTGGCAAACGATGTTAGATGATACGTTTAACCACAAATACACAATTTGTACCCTAGCATCAGAAACAAAGATAAAAAATCAGTAATACGTATGCCTTTTGTGTAAGGAATCTGTTACAACATTAGGGTTTTTTTCCTTACTACCTTTGCAATCGCTAATGCAGTTGTGATATATTTGTCATAAGTCCAAGACAACAAATCATAAGTGGTGATCAATACTCACCCAACAAAAAAAGATGAGAGTACACCAGCAAGAGGTGCAATTTTTGTTTGTCAAATAGTGATCATCATATTTGTTTACGATGATGTCTCCTGAAACAACATATATCGTTAGTTTGGCAGCAAAAAGAAGGAACAATTGCAGCATTTTATTTGAAGAGATAAAGAATCACAAACCTTAACAGTGTAAATAGGCGGCTTAAAACATTACGGATGGTGCTGTTGGCATCTAAAATGAGGCTCAGATTTTCAATTTCTTGAGGCACTCTATGCACCCGC
This sequence comes from Chrysanthemum makinoi, assembly GCA_910596185.1. NCBI lineage: Eukaryota > Viridiplantae > Streptophyta > Magnoliopsida > Asterales > Asteraceae > Chrysanthemum > Chrysanthemum makinoi. The sequence continues at coordinate 102,066,856 of OU343223.1, read as the reverse complement.
CATGGCTGCAACCACATAATAGTTGTGGTTACCCTGCCAAGATACGAGAACACGTAGGCTAAATTCAATAAACAGTTAATATAGAGAAAGCTCATCACTACCTCTTACTCTTCACCAGCCTATAAAATAAATGTCAAAAAAAGGAAAAAAATAGAAAGCATTTATTGATATTCATAATTTGAAGTAAATAAAAATGGCTATGTTACTAACTTTACATGTTGTTTGTGACTAAGTCAACTTTTAAAAATTCATTCAACGAAATATAAAGGGATTTTACGCTATCTTACCACATCCAACCATAGTTGCATTTCACATTATTTTTAAACATCCACCTTTAAACAATACTAATAATGTAAGTAAATATAAGGTATGGGGTCTGTATCTTACCCTATTTGTTGTTGGTAAGTCCAGATCCGCAGAAAATAAGATGCATTGGACCACAAGTATCTCTCACTTATCTCTCTAATTATCTCTCTCATTCGTCGGCACTTTGGCAAGCAAAAAAACACCAATCAGCGAAGCTAGCCTGATCCAATACTTAAAATGAGGCTCAGATTTGCTATTCATTGAGCCATCCTACACATCTGCCATGGCTGCAACCATATAAAAGTTATGGTTACCATGCCAAGATACGGGGATACATGAGGAAGACTCATGAAATAGTTATGGTTACACATCTTCCATTCTTACTATCTCATATACTAAGTATTCGACTGTAAAACTGCCCGAATAGCAACATAACTGGAATCTCTTACATCCCCCCCCCCAATTTCTTTTGCTATTCAGTTAGACTTTACAAGGTGGCATGCACCAGACGCACTGCACTGAAGTAACAAAAGAAACTGGAGGAGAAAGATAAGAGGAGGCAGCTACATTGAACACTATTGATATCTAAAAACTGGCTTAGATCTGCAATTCATTGAGCCACTCTACGCACCTGCCATGGCTGCAACCACATAACATTCCTGGTTACCCCGCCAAGATACGGGAATGCGCGATGCACAATAAAGAAATACTTAGCACGCAGACAAATCATCATTTCTTTCTGCAATAAACATTGCAATCAACAGTTTCAATGCAACATGTATAAAGCAAAACAGTTAACCCTTTTTGGTTCCCTTACAGATTCTTTTGTCGTTTCAACTCTCTTTTTGCAAAGGCTTGCACCAAGCGATTTGCTATATTGTTGAAAAAACAAAAGGAACCGTATGGGAACTGAGAATGGGCAACTATGCTTAACATCGTATGTCAATATTTGCGAACGAAGAACGTGGTCAACTTTAAAGTGCACCACATTCTTCGTTTGCCAATATTGTCAAACGATGTTAGATGATGCATTTAATTACCAATACACATTCAACGATACTTAAGCAACTTCTCAGCATCTGTTGAACACCTGATTCTTTTTCTACGCACCTGCGTTTCATCACCAATATTGATTAATACATGTCAACCAAATAGCCAGCATTAAGAAGATTTTGTGAAAAAAACTGAGACATAATACAGTTTCTTTTTTAATGAGGCTCAGATATGCAATTCCCTGAGCCACTCTACGCACCCGCCATGGCTGTAACCATATACCGTTCAGGGTTACCCTGCAAAGATACGGGAATGCGCGAGGTATACTCAAGAAATATTTAACACGGAGACAAATCATCATTGCCTTCTGCAATAAGCATTGCAGTCAACAGTTTCAATGTAACAGGTATAAAGCAGCATAATTAACCCTTCTGAGTTCCTTTACAGATCCTTTTCTCGTTTTAACTCCCTTTTTGCAAGGGCTCGCACCAAGCGATCTACTAGATTGTTGAAAAAAGAAAAAGAACTGTATGGGAACTCAGAATGGGTAACTATGTTGAACATCGTATGTCAATATTTACGAAAGAAGAACATGGTGGACTTTAAAGTGCACCACATTCTTCCTTTGCTAATATGTTAGATGCTGCATTTAATTACCAATACACAATCGACGATACTTAAGCCACTTCTCAGCCTTTGTTCAACACCCCACTCTATTCGCACACACCCGCGTTTCATTACTAATACAGGTTAATACATGCAAACCAAATAGTGAATGTTAAGAAGACACTGAAAAAAGATCTTACCATGTCATTTTGCACTGTTACAATGGTTGTGTTCTGCTACTGTTGTCACATGGGCTTTAATGATCCCAAAGGCTCTATATCACTTAAAGACATCATAATTTCAATTACAACTACAACAATGGCCATGGACTATTAAAGCCATTGTGACCGATACTACAGACTATGTTACATCACATACCAGTGTTTTGTTACACTTTTTTTTCCAGAAAAGTAAAAAAAAAAGCCATAACACAATATCTTTTTTAATGAGGCTCGGATTTGCAATTATTTTGAGCTACTCTACGCACCCGCCATTGCTACAACCACATAATGTTGTTGGTTACCCTGCCAAGATACGAAAATGCGCGAGGCACACTCAAGAAATAGTTAACACGCAGACAAATGATCATTACCTTCTTCAATAAACATTGCAATCAACAGTTTCAACGTAACAGGTATTAAGCAACATAGTTAACCCTTCTGAGTTCCATTATAGCTCCGTTTGTCATTTTAACTCCCTTTATGCAAATGCTTGCACCAAGCGATTTGCTAGATTATTGAAAAAACAAAAGGAACAATATGGGAATCCTTAATGGGTAACTAAGTTGAACATCGTATGTCAATATTTGCAAATGAAGAACATGGTGGACTTTAAAGAAGAAAGAATCTAATCGAAATCTTTTGAAATTTTTAATTTAAGAAAAAAGAAAAGAATAGAAAAAAGGGGAAAAAATAATAAAAGGTTGGTTGCTAGAAACTTTGCACTTAAAAGTACACCACGTTCTTCATTTGCCAATATTGTGTAACGATGTTAGATGCTACATTTAATCACGAACACACAGTTTCTTGCCAAACACAAAGAAACAGTATAAAAATTCAGAGACACGGATGCCTTCTGTGTAAGTTTGCAGCTGATTTTATATTTGTGATATACTCATCATAGGGCCAAAACAATGAACCATAAGTGCTGATCAGTGTTCGACCAACGAAAAAGATGAGATCACATCAATAAGAAGTGTATTTTTTGTTGGCCGAAGACCGACCAACATATTTGTCTACTCTGATGACTGCTTAAAAAAAACTGTCATTAGTTTATGAGTAAAAAGAAGTAAAAAATGCATTTCATTTTAACAGATAAAGAGTCACAAACCTTTCATTAAACAGGAAAAAAAACCTAAAACATCAAACAGATTCAACACATGGCATAATCAGTCTCAATGTTGTTGTTAACATCCAAAATGAGGCTCAGATTTACAATATCTTGAGCCACTCTTTGTGCTCGCCATGGCTGCAACCACATAACAGCCATGGACCCCGCCAAGATACGGGAACGCGCAGACCAAATTTAAAAGACATTGCCTATTGCAATCAATACTGTATAGTAGGTATGGCAAATAAATGCAACCCTGGGTACTTAAGTCAGTTCTCAGCCTCTCATGGAAAACCCATTATGCTTGTATACACCTGTGTTTCATTACCAATAGAGGTCAATACATGTAAACCAAACACCTAGCTTTAAGAAGATATTGGAAAAAGATCTCACCATCCGCTTTTGGACTGTTGTAATGCATGTGTACTGCTGTTGTAGTCACACGGACTTTAATAGTCCAATAGACTCAATGTTACTTTAAAACATCATAATTTCAATTAGAATCACAACAATGGCCAGTGGACTATTAAAGCCCATGCAACTGATGACGCCGACTACATTATGTCAGATGTCAACCTTTTGAGGTTCAGATCTGCAAATTCTTGAGTCACTCTACGCACCCGCCATGGCTGCAACCACATACCATTCCTGGTTACCCCGCCAAGATACGCGAATGTGCGAACCATACTCATGAAATAGTTAACACGTAGACTAATCATCATTGCCCATACATTCATGGCCTTAGGTTTTCATATATAGGATCACATAGGAGGCAACAATTTTTTGGCCAACATAGAACAAATAGCAGACATGTGCTGCAACAACAACTCATGTTATGTTGCTTTGCCAAAATAATGCCCTTAATAAGCCTATAAACCAAACAACCAAAAAAATGTAAAAAAAAAAAAAAAAAAAGTTGGAAACCAGTTTTCGGCATTCATAACTTTAAGTAAACACAAACTGCTATCTTACCAACTTTGCATATTGTTCACTCACCATCCCAATTTTTAAACATCCATTAAACTGAATATAAACACCTTTTACACTATCTTTAAACATCATACTGCAGTGATTTCACATAAAATTAACAGGAACACATCAAGGTATTTAAAACCCTAAAGTTATAAATCACAAAGGTGCTAACTATAACACTATAAGCAGCAAACATGCAAAACTTAAAGATGCAAAAACCTAATTTAATAAAACTGGACAACTCCACACATAACAACATCAATCATCTGACGAACTACAACAAATCAAAAAGATAAACAAAAACCATCAGCTACGTCATGAAGCATCGATTATATCATGAAATAAACCAAACCCAGAAGATCAAAAAACACCAACCTATATCATCTAATGAACAACAAATCAAGAAGATAAACAAAAACCATCAACTATGTCGTGAAACCTCAATTATATCATGAAATAAACCAAACCCAGAAGATAAAAAAACACCAACCTAATTGATTGAATGATCAAAAAAAACTTTAAACCATACCAAATAACCAACATGTGGCTGAGAAAAAAAAAAGAGTAGTACCAGGTAACAAATGCCAAAGATACAACCACACAACACAATAAAAATATTAATCCCTCTCACAAAGGGACTGTAGCCCTATTTAAATAATCTATTCCTTTAGATGATACTGTGCTTTCACTCACACAAATCACTATTGATCTTTCAGTGTCGGATCGGGCTGGGTTCGCCGATCGGTTTTTTTTATTGTCGGAGCGCCGATCAATGAGAGAGAGCGTGAGAGATAAGTGAGAGATTTTCCGGGTCGGGTAGATTATTCTACCCGGACCCAATAAAAGAAACGGACCACAAAATTTTGATGGCAACAGTACTTTGACAAATGTTATAGTTTTATAATTAAGCCAAAATATTTTAGGATTTTGTTACAATGATAGCCCTAAGCTCATCTATATTTTAGTTTTGAAATAACATATAATGAAAACTAATTATCTAAAAGACATAGGTCTTTATTTCCAACAAAAACTAACATGTTCTTGATAACTATAAATTTGATTTTGATATGTTGCAAAAATCTACAAAACCATAACAATGCGAACAAAGATTCACCAATACAGCCCAAGCATAAATTGCAATCGGACCACAAGAAAGAAGTACTTAAGAACCCAAACCAAGTCTACTACAAAAGAAAGATGACTCAACCCAAAACACAAGCTAAAGATCCGACACTCCAACGTGAACAATTAATGTAAAGTTTTGCATTCTAACAAAGCTTTGATGATAATCCAACGTTGGGCCATAGGAATAGTCGTAGCAAAAGAAATAAACATTCATTTTAGGGCTAATCATTTTAAAAATCATCATACTTGCCACTTTATCCTTTTATGTGTAACGAATAAAAAAAATTGCTTATATGTGCAATAAACTTGACATTTTTATCTTTTGTGTGTAATATTCAACCCACCAAACCGGTTTTGTCCAGCTAAGCAGGTAATATGCCACGTTTTTTTTGCCATCTCATCACACACATTTAACACTTGGTTTGCTTTCCCTTTCTCATTTGTTACAGATAAAAACACACACACACTTAAACATAAACCCTAATTCATCAAATTAATCAAATACGTACAACTTCTTTCAATTTCTCTATTTGTATGATGTGTTTTTAGTGATTATTTGTGAACTTATTGAATTTATATGTGGCAATTTCATATGTAAATGTTATATTAAAGAAAACGTGGCATGTTACCTGCTTAGCTGGACAAAACCGGTTTGGTGGGTTGAATATTACACACAAAAGATAAAAATGTCAAGTAACCGGGCTATTTCAAATGAAGAAGGACGGATCCTTGCGGAAATTTATACTAACCACAACCAAGATTATCCCTTTTGATATCATACTACGAAGAATTAGTGGAGACACAAATATGTAGAATAAAAACTTCTCACAATTCCATTCAGTTTATACTATCGTACTTGAAGATGCTTGATTATCTTAGTTCCACATATCATCAGGGGAAAAAAATCCTTCAGAAGTCATTCTAAGAAGACGAAGTGAACTCATTAAAGTACCCGCTGAAAATGCTTCGTTTTACATCACATTGATTCTCCATATCATCTATTATCTTATTCACGACGGTCTCAGCTTCTGCACACAATCTATAAAAACATGCTTGCATCTCTACCCTTTTTGATGCAAGCACCTTGTTGAGTAGTTCTTTAATATTTTGCAGTGTCAAGAATATCTGTTCACCATCACCCCGTCCCCAAATCTTCATTTTGAAATCTCGACTACAGCTATCAGCAAGTGTCTTCTTCCGCTCCACAGCAGCCCTCCCAGTCTCCATACAAGCTTTCATTCCCTTTAGCTGCTCCCGTAATTCTGAAATAAGACGTTGGGTCCCTTTGGTGAGTTCTATAGCTCTAGCCTCCTCCAAAGATCATAGAACCTTTATGTCAGAAACTCCCAATTCTGAAAGCTCTTTTTCAATACTAATGTAGCACTAGTTAATCACTTTAGCACAGCAATAGCACCAAGGTCTTAAAAGAAAAATGCATAGCCTCGTATATATAAAAAACAAACACTAAAGAAAGAGAAAACCATCAATTGATGCTGACATTAAAACTTATCCACAATTTACTACTAAGGGTATAGTCATTCGAGTTTGATGAAGCCTTGCGGGTGTTTATATTTTTCTATATTTGATTTGTTTGGTGTGGAGGAAGCTGCAAGCACTCATTTTGAATTGCAAACTCCGTTAAAGGTAATGTAGTCATGCTGGTTTTGATGATTCTCTCTTGTAGTTATAAGGAAAACGTAAAGAGTTTTTATCGTGGTATATCATCATAAAATGGAAGTATTGAAAGTCTAGCACAATCAAGTACGTACTGCGCGCAGATACTCTATTAATTAAATTGGCTAGAAGGATGGTTGTTTGGAGATATTTGACCCTTGAGTTCGGTGATGATGCCTGGTATACTTCATTCAGGAAATGTAGCCATTGGAAAATAAGGGTCTGTTTGGTGTTTAAGGTTGCTAGAATTGATGGATCGATCTTGCAAGAATAAATAATACAGAGAAAAGACGATGACCTAAAAGCTGATACTATAGTTTCTTGACAAATTTACTGTTGTTTAAATTGATTTGTGATGGGCATGTCCATCACAGAACTTGAAAAATGTAATTTTGTTATTACATTGGTGATCATATATTAGTCAACCTTTTGCATAAAAAAAATAATAAAATAAAAAAAATAAAAACCATAGTGATAGACGATAAAATGTCAGCAAATTAAGCTTTGTCAGTGGTAATATTGAAAATACCTCATGTGGGACCACTGTAAAGGTTGCATTTAGAGAACCATCAAGCAAATAATTTTTAACTTCGGTAGACAAATTTATTTCCATTGCTGCTTGTTGATCAGTTGGATCAATCTCAAAACTCTTTAATGGATACTCCCCTAAATACTTAAATGGATAAATCTTTATACTCTTTGATGGATAAACCTTTAAACTCTTTAAGCTGGAAAACGGGGAAGGTTGATGTGAGATAACTTCTACCGAGGAAGAAAGAAGCTGCAAAGAATTTATAAAAAAACAATATGAAGTTATAGAAGACGGGACAGGTCAATGAAATCTTCAAAACTATGCAAACAAATGTACAGATACCCGTAACAAATATTTCAGAACTTTACTCATATATGGTGACCTATTTGGCTAATTGTTGCATACAAAATATTTTTAGCATCTGATAGCTATGACATAGTGGTTTAGATTTTCAATATGACGTTAGAGTTCTATTGAGATCCTTCCAAAAGCAACCTTCACCTTTTTTGCAAGCATATAATCCATATTTGTATATGTATCTTGTTTGCCTTCCAAAAAAAAGAGAAAAGAAAAGGAAAGCAAATAAGTATGAGTTACAACTTTGCAATTATATGAAGCGTGAGTAGAGCCATCAAGGACTTAATAATAATTGAAAAGCTAAGCTCGATTTTATAATTGTTCAGGTTGTAAACATTTGAAAGATACAAATCATAAACGCTAAACAGCAATGTATATATATAAATATACCTCGACAATTTCCCAGCTAAGTTCAAGTGATTTGACACTGTGGAGACGTTGAAACAGATCACAGATTTTATGAACATCTTCCCTGTGTGGAGAAGAAATACAGAGATCCACTTTCTCCATGAAACCATCAAAAGATAACTTTGGAAAATAAGAACCTTTAATTTGTAAGTAGGTAAGGTCATGTGCAGAAATTGTAAGTCCCCCTGACAATTCACTAATATGTGATATATAGTAGCACTTGATAGGAGGTGTGTCCACACATATTAGGTTCTTTAGTTGAGGTGTGTCCACAATTACGAAATCCACATTCCATTTTACCTTTTTAAGCGTGAGACTACAAATTCGGGAATTAATAATAGTGAAACCATCAGAGTCTTTACGTTCAAGGACTTCACATCGCTCTAAGGTAAGATTCTTCAAGTTCTGACACATGGCTATAGTAGAACTGCAGTTATACAATTTGACGTACCGGAGATGTAATGTAGTTAAAGGTGGGAGATCCCAAGGGGAATAGGAAAGACCATCAATAGTGGTTGCACTAATTGTGAGATGTTTGAGAGACTTAGAACTAAACAAAGAAAGAGGAAATTCAGAATTTGAGATGTATGAAAGACCATCAATCGGTCAGTTGTTGGACATTGTGAGAGAATGCATACTCCAGAATTCTTTTGACAGCCAATTAAGTATCCTCGCAAGCAGGCTTGAGGCTGACAGATGACACGTCTGTAAACTCCTTATAATGTTTTGTTAAGTTAATTTGAACAATATTATTTATGTTTTATTATGTTTGGGTCAAAACGGGTAGGAAACTATGGGTTGGACTTTATACCCAAACACCCCGTTAAACATTGGTTGTTATGTTTGTTATGGGCCTGTTTAAGGCAGTTAGGAGAAGCGGTTACATATGAAACGATACAACATTTCATGAAAAGTGTTCATACCGTTTCATTAAGTATTTATAGATCGAGTCTAGGATGTTTATGTACAACAACAATTACTTTTATATTCAAGTCTTTTATTTATCTTTGTTCATCATTGTGTTATCATATAATTCGATATACAAGTTACTTTCGTCTCAAATTCAAGTGCGCATAATCATGGTAAACTATAAGTCCATTATATGTCGTAGATGGCTTGGTTTAGAACCTGTGAAAAGAAGCCAACATTGGTATCAGAGCCCACGTTACGATTCATGGAACAAGTCATCAAGAGAGGATACTAGGGCCACGCTAAACAAAAGATTTCTACAACGCTGTGAACCAACAATCGTTCAAAGAAAGGAGGGAAAGCAAAAACGGTTATCAAGTTTTGGAAAACAATTATTAAAGGATAAACTTAATGAAGTCTTATCCTTTAATACTTCAAAAACTAACCCAACCGTTCCTAAAGAATCCCAACAATTTCCCACTTTTCAAGGGAAGACTTGTACAACTTCCAGAAAAGAAAAAAGGTCACGGTGTTATGTATGTAAAGTCAGAGGACATTTTTATTGGAACTGCAGCAATAAAAAGCACATCGATCCAAAAGAAAGAATGAGGAACGAGGAAGATAGGAATGAAATCTTCAACTGGCCATCAGAAAAAATTCGTGTGGATACTGATTACATGATAAAGGGAACGGACAAAGCAAACTGGAAGAATATCTGGTATGTTAGTAAAACTGTTACTAAACATATGACCCCATCAAGATACTTGTTCAAGCGCATGTTAAACCAATTCAAATTGGTGGGAAAAGATGAATGGGTGAGAAAGTTTATCATTGCCTACGGAGTAGGGGAGGCAATCATTGATAATAGGAAAGAATAGATTGTAATTCCTAGCGTGTTGTATACGCCTGAAATTACAATGAATGTGCTGAGCATGAAACAACTCGAGGATCAAGGTTTCGTTGTGACTTGTAAAGACGGTACATGTCAAGTAAAATATATGTTTGACAAAGATGAGGAAACCGTAGAAAAGGGTGATGAGGAAGCAATCAAGGAACATGAAGAATTCATGGAAGGATACTACAAGTCGCTTGATCCAAGTGAGGAATGCTCGTTAGTGAAAGGAATGGAGGAACTAGAGATGAACAAAGAAGATAGCCATGATTACATCGATGAAGAGTATCTTAGTTTAAATGGTACGCTCTATCATCTTAAAATAAATACGTTTCAACGTTTCTTATCGTTTTTAGATCTAGTTAAAATTGATAAGTTAGTTTTCAAAAACTGGAAAATCATGGAAGAAAAGTTTATTGATTTGTTGGGATGGTTCTATTATGAGTACATGGGTATGGATGCGTTGGTTGATTTACCACCAACAATAGGGGTGTTTAGGATAGATTTGTTTGCCTTGTATAAATTTGTAGACGACATGGGTGGCTACATGAACGTGTCGTTCAATGATTTGTGGGGCGATATTGCACTTCCTTTGGGATTGACACGGGAAGACGGACATAATGTTAAGGAATGCTATCGAGAGTATATGGCATTGGTAAAAGTGTACTATGAGGAAGCACGTAGAGTAGGGCATGGAGAACCACATATTGATATGGTCGGAAATGAACCATGTGGTGATGCAAAGACTAGCGTGTACATGGAGGAAGCACAAGAAGAAAAGCCAAAGAAGAGGATCAAGTATGTCCATGAAGATGTCAAGAAGGAAGAGGATATGGAGTGCTCTACAAGTGGATATGGCAAGGAAAACACATCAAGTGAAGATGATTTCATCATCTTGGCATGAAGGAAAGAACCATGAAGACATTAACTTACAAAAATTACGGGGGAGATGTAAACTCCTTATAATGTTTTGTTAAGTTAATTTGAACAATATTATTTATGTTTTATTATGTTTGGGTCAAAACGGGTAGGAAACTATGGGTTGGACTTTATACCCAAACACCCCGTTAAACATTGGTTGTTATGTTTGTTATGGGCCTGTTTAAGGAAAGCGTTAGAGAAGCGGTTACATATGAAACGATACAACGTTTCATGAAAAGTGTTCATACCATTTCATTAAGTATTTATAGATCGAGTCTAGGATTTTTATGTACAACAACAATTACTTTTATATTCAAGTCTTTTATTTATCTTTGTTCATCATTGTGTTATCATATAATTCGATATACAAGTTACTTTCATCTCAAATTCAAGTGCGCATAATCATGGTAAACTATAAGTCCATTATGTGTCGTTGATGGCTTGGTTTAGAACCTATGAAAAGAAGCCAACAACGTTTATCTTATTATTGCAGCCAGAGTGAACATTGTTAACAAATTCATGATAAGGTGAGGATCTATGTACTTCGCGACCTCTAAAATTGAGATTGGGCATTGAAGTCCAAATAAACCTCAATCTCGATGACAAAACACTTAATCTAATAGAATATAAGATGTCAACAAAAGAGAGGATTTTATAGATCAGTTCGTTTGGCAAGCTGCTTAGTCTATCAACTTCTACATCCATTTTCTTCCAATTCTACCTGGACCTAGACGCAAAATCTGCAATTTGAAAGACTATGATAATCAGAACATAACATAGTAAACAGGCATTGAAACAATAACTTCCAACAAATAGTTGTCGAATAATATTAATGTCGAAGTAAATATTATTTTTAACCAGCAACGTCATTATCAAATCGTGGTTATTCTGGGCAAGAGCATGGGATACTTTACATGAAATAGATCAGGATTTGTTAGTTGACCTTTGAACTATAATTTCAAAGCCGCATACGGCCTCCAAGTTTTATGGGCCTCAAAATTAAAATTAGACCTAAATTGTTCCTTATTTTGTTTTGATTAATTTTAATTGTTATGCATGGTTATTGTTTAACTTAGTTTTTCCACAAAACGCTTAGCTAAGGGCCTAAGGCCTTGCAAATTTGCTAACTACCTTTGTTGCTTCCTCTATGAAAACTAAATCACAACAGTATAAATGTTCAGCAAATACATATATAATTATCTACGACTCAATATAGATTAAGTCCACGTTTAGTTTGGAACTAAAGCCTTTAAAAAATGGAACTAAACGTCAAAAAGTTTCAATTTATTTTAGTTATCTACAGTGATGGAACCCGCATGGAAAAACCTCGATTCTCATAAATGCACATGGTCTAAAGAAATTGTGCTTCTGATCTTGTTTAGTTTTCAGCTCAATTTATGTCTTGGTCTGTACCGGCCATCGGACATATAAGAAACAATAGTAATAAACCTGAATCTGTATAAACGAAGCAGAAAAAACATACATATTATGACGATCGATGATGATTTCTTCAGCGTGAGAATATGCAGCGATTTGTGTGTTTATATTCGTCACTGAGATGAAGGGTTATTGGGATTACGAATGTGTGAATCAAAACAATATTTGAAAGTTTGAAAAATGGTAGTCGGGTCTAACTTAAGCCTAAATCTAGATCTGCACATATGATCGGGAAAAACCAATTTTTATTATTCCTCATTTACCTCTCCTTGATTTAACACAATCCCTCCTTAATATATAATAATAATAATAATAACTAGACGAGTATCCGTGCATAACAACGAGATTTTATAACGACAGATCGTTTTGTGTTAAAAAGGTTTATGGGTTATAAACCAAAAATAATAAAAGTTTGAAGATTTGATAATTAAACATAATGTTTTGAAACCCGGTTCGACCCGGGTGGTTCAACCGGTTGAACCATTCCGGTCAAAAAACGGGTCAATTTAAACCGAGTTAGCCCGACGGGTTGGGTAAAAAACGGGTCAAATTAAACCGGGTCAACCCACCGGGTTTGAAGCGACCCAGGTCAGCTCAGTTTTCGATATGTATTAATAATTTCCTTTTGAAATATACTTTTTCAACATTTCCTTTTTTAGTTTCAACTTTTCACTTTTTCGTTTTTCCTTTATATATAGTATAACAGGGTACCTGCGCGTTGCGACGGCGAATACCGTGTGACGATTAACCGGAGAAATAGATCTTGATGAGACCTGATTCACCAGTTTTATCGGTTTCAACGGGTCCACTCTGGTTCGTTTTCAGATGGCTTTTATTGGTTAGCCGAACCGGTGGCGACACTGGTTCCCAGTTAAACCCATTGGTCCGGTCCGATTTTCAAAATTATATGTACTATCAACTTGTTAGCTTGTATGAAGCTTTGTGTATTTTATTAATTTGTATAATAACATGTACTTTTCATTTTAGGGTGTTTTAAAAATAACATTAATTAGTGTGTTTAATTATTTTATATTTTGAATTATGTTGTAGTTTCTTTAAATTGTACATTGTGAAATTTTTATTGTACTTGTTAGTAAGAGGTGTTTTAATTGGTTGTTTTTAATTTGGTATATTTGCTTTTAATTGGTTGTACAATGTGAATAAATTATTGTACTTTTAAGAATTGGGTGTTTTAATAAAAGTATTAATTACACCATACATTCTCTTACATTTGACTTTCAACATTTCACTTTTTAAAGTTTGACCATTTTTCTTTTATATGTAGTATAGATATTGACATAAGGTAGCCAGTATGTCACGGACTTGTCTCTACAAGGTCTTTCGTGCGGCACTTAGTCTCGACTAAGCTCAGCCTTGCTCGGACATTCAACGATGTATGCAACGAAAGTAAACTTCAAAGAATGGAATAAGTGGAATAAGAAAACTCTTTATATTGCTTAGAGAACTTTACAAGATAGCTTACAAGTGAACTTCTATGGATGCCTTGAACAAATGAGGCCTAATCTATTTATACTAGTGAGCTAAGCTATGTACAAATTCTACACACTTCCATGGTAGGGAGATTCTAGGACTTACATGAGCTTCTAAGGCTTCCATGAGGTTCTAGAGCTTCCTATACTTTCCAACACTTTCCAATATCTTCTAAAGACTTCCAAGATTATCCAAGAGCTTCCAAGAGAAGTGTGGAATAATCCGAAATCCCGAACATCCTCGAAAACGATCCAGTCAAGTAGGCGGATCGTGACATCCTCCCCCACCTAAGCTCGCGACGTCCTCGTCGTGCCATCCTCGTGATACTTCTTGATCTTGTTCGCAAATTGCCACAACAAGTATTCGGCTTCCCAACTTACTTCACTATCAGGCAAATTACGCCATTTGACCAAGTACTCCTTGTAGCTTGGCACTCCTCATCTTCGTATCGTACGATTCGATAAGATCTCCTCAACCTCTCGATTATACGAAGTAACAACCGTTGTTGGTGCCCGCTTGGACACCCCTCGTTCCGAGTCTTCCTCATCCTCATGAAAGACGTGAGAAGGCTAACGTGGAAGACCGGATGAATCTTCAACTTGGGCGGTAGTTGAAGTCGATTAGAAACTTTTCCAACACGTCCAATCACCGGGAAAGGGCCTTCATACCTCCGTATCAAGCCTTTGTAAACTTTCCTTAATGATTTGAATTGTTGAGGCAAGAGCTTCACCATCACTTGATCTCCAACCTCGAACTCGACGTGTCTCCTTTTCCCATCCGCCCATTTCTTCATCTTCTTAGCCGCTTTGTCCAACGAAGCCCGGTCAAGTCCGCTTGCTAGTGCCATTCCTTCATCCTCTTGTAAGTGGTTGGGCTACTCCCCTCGTATGATGCGGCTAAGGCATTCGGAGTCAATGGTTGGCGCCCCGTGACCAACTCAAAAGGACTCTTCCCCGTGGCTTCACTCCATTGCATGTTGTAAGAAAATTGAGCAACATCAAGGAGTTTAGCCCAATCATGTTGGCTGGCACTTACGTAGTGCCGAAGATAGAGCTCTAATAATGCATTCACCCTCTCCGTTTGCCCATCTGTTTGGGGATGAAAACTCTTAGAGAAGTTTAAATCCGTTCCCATGATCTTGAACAACTCCGTCCAAAAGCGCCCCGTGAATCTTGGATCTCGATCACTAATGATCACATGTGGGACTCCCCAATACTTCACCACATTCTTAAAGAAAAGCTTAGCCGTATCGTCCACGGTAACATCGGGTGGTGCGGCAATGAAAGTTCCATACTTCGAGAATCGATCGACCACCACGATAATACTCCCATTCCCTTCCGACTTCGGTAAGCAAGTGATGAAGTCCATGGAAACGCTTTCCCATGGTCCCTTGGGCGTCGGTAGAGGCTCCAACAATCCTCCGGACTTCTTTTGCTCTATCTTGTCTTGTTGGCAAATAAGGCACGTTCACACGAATGTCTCTACATCGTCCTCCATCCTTGGCTAATAATAAGTGCTTTCGACCAATGCCAACGTCCTCTTGATCCCCGGATGACAGGCCCACTTTGAATCATGACACTCTTTCAAGATTGCACGCCTAAGATCACCCCTCTTAGGTACGTAAAGCCGATCTCCTTTTGTGAACAACATGTCTCCTTTAAGCCAAAATCTCCGAGTCTTTCCTTCTCTTGCTAGGGCCACGAGCTTCTTAGCAAAAGGATCATGTTCCAATCCTTCCTTGATTCGGTCTTGGAGGAAGAATTGTGCTTGGGTGATCGCCGTAAACTCCGCCTTGGACTCAATGCGTCGGTTACCACATTAGCCTTCCCCGGCTTGTCTCCAAGTGATAGTCGAACTCAACTAGGAAGTCTTGCCACCGAGCTTGCTTGGGACTTAACTTCTTTTAGGTTTGAAAGTAACTCGTAGCAATGTTATCCGTCTTGATCACGAATTTCGAACCCAATAAATAATGCCTCCAAATCCGCAAACAATGCACCATCGCCGTCATTTCTTTCTCTTACACGGTGTACTTCATTTCCGTCTCATTTAGCTTCCGACTCTTGAATGTGATCGGGTGATTATTGCATTAGAACTCCTCCAATAGCAAAGTCCGATGCATCCGTGTGTAACTCGAAAGGCATAGTTACATCCGGTAGTCTCAACACCGGTTCTTCCATAACCGCCTTCTTCAAACTCTCGAACGCCGCTTGGCACTTTTTGTCCCATGTCCAAGCTTTGTTCTTCTTCAATAGGTCCGTCAAAGGAGATGCTATTGTCGAGTATCCCATGATGAACCGTCGATAATAGTTCACCAAGCCAAGGAAAGATCTCAACTCCGTCACCTTGGTTGGTGGTTCCCACTCTTGGATAGCTTTTACTTTTGCCCCGTCCATCATTAATCCACCATCTTTGATCTTGTGTCCCAAGAACTAGACTTCGTCTCAGGCGAAATAGCATTTTTCCAACTTCACATAAAGTTCATTGTCTCATAACACTTGGAACACCTGTTTCAAATGTAAGACATGCTCCTCCAAGGTATGACTATAAACAACGATATCGTCCAAGTATACCACCACAAAATTATCAAGAAACGGGTGAAATAACTTATTCATAAGGGTGCAAAATGTAGCGGGGGCATTTGTTAAGCCAAAGGGCATGACTAAGAACTTGTAAGATCCATACCTCATGACGCACGTCGTCTTAGCTTCATCTCCCTCCGCTATCCGTACTTGGTAGTACCCCGATCTCAAGTCCAACTTGGAGAAGTATCTCGCCTTTCCAAGTTGATCAAACAAATCCGCAATAAGAGGAATACAGTACTTGTTCTTAATTGTTACCTTGTTAAGTGCCCGGTAGTCTATGCACATCCGCAAGGATCCGTCCTTCTTCATTTGAAATAGCACGGCACCATATGGGGCTTTCGAGGGTCGAACATAGCCCGCATCCAATAGATCCTTGAGTTTTTTACGCAACTCCTCCAACTCGGGTGGTGGCATTCGGTAAGGGGCTTTGGCGGGAGGTTTGGAACCCGGTTCCAACTCGATGGTATGATCCACCTCTCTCCTAGGTGGTAGCTTCTTAGGCAACTCCTTTTGCATCACGTCCTTGAACTCATCAAGTACCCGCTCAATCTCCTTCGGTACCTCTATTTTTCGGGACTCGCCATCCGTCTCTAGCCTTGTCACCGCCAAATAGCAAGGCTCGCTCTTGTTGTACCCTTTCTTGAATTGCATGGCCGAAAGGGTCTTCACTCCACACTTAGAATCCCGCTCCGTGCTAACCATGCAAGTCTTTCCACCATCTATGATACATAAAGAATTAGCAAATGGCATAGGAAAAGCTCGTACCTTATCGAGGAACTCCAACCCAAGAACCACATCAAACTCATCCATCAGGACCACCGACAAGTCAATCGTCCCTTCCCATTCTCCGCTCGAACATCGTTGGCCACTCCTTTAATCGGCTTGGCCTTCGAGTTTACCAGCTTGAACGTTCCACTCCCTTTCGTAGCGCTAATCCTTAGCCGCTTGGCTTCAGCAACCGACACGCAATTACGAGTGGCACTGGAATCTACTAGAGCATGTACCTTGATCCCATTGATGGTTGCTTCCACAAATTGCAATCCTTTCCCTAAAAATTTTGGCACCTCCGTCTTATCCTTGATTGCATTCAAAATCCTCATCAACCTCATGCATCCACCATCACTTGGGCCTTCGTCTTCATGAGCAATCATTCCATTAAGGCTTGCTTTCTTGGGGCAATCTCGAGCTCTATGAGGTCCGTCACATATGAAGCATCCACCACTCTTGAGGGTCGTCTTTATGTATTTATTCTTTCTAGTTGGTGGTTTATGTGCATTATCGTGCTTTGCTTGAGCGACTTTCTCTCCCCAACCTTTCTCATGGTTCACCTTTCGATCCTTCGGCTTAGACGTTTCCCTCCTCGTACTAAATTCAATCAAGGCCTCGGCATGGGCGATAGCCGTAGCATGGTCTTGAACTCCACGTCTTTCTAACTCCGTCTTAGCCCAACCTTGCAAACCATCGAGGAAATAAAAGAGAGAGTCTTGTTCGGAAATATCTGGAATCTCCAAGGTTAGTGTAGTAAATTCCTTAACATAATCCCGGATCATTCTGGAATGCTTAAGTTTACGAAGCCGGCTTTTTGCTTCGTTCTTAGCATTCTCTGGATAAAATTGCTTATTTAGTTCAGCAACAAAATCAGCCCAAGTATCGATAGTACACGTACCTCGCTCGATATCTCCATATCGACGTTTCCACGATAACGCCGCGGTATCCTTCAAGTATCGGGTCGCCATCTTGATCTTGTTGTCATCATCCGTAATGTTGACTCCCTCCAAATATTGCTCCATCTCCCATAAGAAATCATCAACCGCCCTAGCTTCCCGCTTTCCCAAGAACGGTGATGGTTTTGGAACATCAATCTTTGGAGCATTATTACCGACGTTGCCACCTCCGTTAGCCATGGATCGCTTGCATAGCACTACATCGGCTTGCAAGTCTTCGATGGTCTTCTCAATGCCGGATATCTTACCCAAGAACAACTCTTTTAAACCATCGATCTCACGCTTAAAGTCACCACTAAGCGTATTGAGGATGACCCTAAAGTCATCCTTCATGGTTGAGAACAGGGCCGGTCCTGGCTATGGGCGGCACGGGCGACGGCTCAGGGCATCAAATAAATAGAGGGCATCAAATTTTTGTTGTTGTGAATCGGTTTTACATGAATAAAAGATGGCCCGGTGATGACTAATGAACTTAAGAAGAAGAAAGCAAAGTAAATGGAGAGAGGCAATACTGAAATTAAACTCGCCGGAAATTATGATACACAATCGCCGGAAACAAAAATGAGAAAGACCAAGAGGATAAAGACTACCTTAGTATTCTTCTTTTATGACATAAGTCACGTGAGTAGCATAGAAAAAGCAAAAGAGTTGAGTCAACATAGGAATACGGGAAACAAAATTTTAATTTCTTATTACATTTAATTAATTTGCATTTTCTTTTTCTTTTTTTTTATAAGTAAAGTGACATGATAAACAACTCCATTTGTGTTCTCTTTATAAATAGTGTCTAATGATATTTAGTCAAATAAATATATTATTTTACCTTACTGTAAGAAAATAAAACACGACGTTAAATGTCAATAACCCATTATATAAAATAAGATATGTTAAATGATTGTTCTAAGTTTTGGGTTTTGTTCGCAAGCTAAACCTTTAAAAGATTATGTCTTGTTTGTTTGCAATCTTTTAACATGCCATTTTCCAGTCTTCTCGCACACGTCAATAAAAAAACTCACGATCTGCTCAAAAAAATCTGAGGACCCGCCAGGTAGGGGCATTTTTCAATCATCTCGCCCAGGATAGCAGAAAACTCAGGACCAGCCCTGGTTGTGAACTCGGTGTCTAGACCTTCCAAGCCCTCAACTTGGGTCTTCAACTCTTACAAGGATGTCTCAACACCCGAAAATCTCTTGTCAAAGCTCGACATAACGTCCTTAGACGCACCTATCTTCTTCGGGTCTTGACGCTTGTCATCGGGACCTTGCCTCTCGTCAATGATCGCGCTTCCACTAGCACCAATCTTATCGGTCTCGCTTGCCATCACCTTGAATCAACCTGACTCTGATACCACTTGTCACGGACTTGTCTCTACAACGTCTTCCGTGCGGCACTTAGTCTCGACTAAGCTCAGCCTTGCTTGGACACTCAACGATGTATGCAACGAAAGTAAACTTCAAAGAATGGAACAAGTGGAATAAGGAAACTCTTTATATTGCTTAGAGAACTTTACAAGATAGCTTACAAGTGAACTTTTATGGATGCCTTGAAAAAATGAGGCCTCCTCTATTTATACTAGTGAACTAAGTTATGTACAAATTCTACACACTTCCATAGTAGGGAGATTGTAGGACTTCCATGAGTTTCTAGGGCTTCCTATACTTTCCAACACTTTCCAATGTCTTCTAAAGACTTCCAAGATTATCCAAGAGCTTCCAAGAGAAATGTGGAATAATCTGAAATCCCGAACATCCTCGAAAACGATCCAATCAAATAGGCGGGTCGTGACAGGTAGGCCACTTAGTTTGAATATTTTAGTGGCACTTTTGCAATGGGTTATACGCATAATGTCTAACCTTTTGAGTGTTAGCAGTATGGATGGCCTTAGTTTATAAGTGTTAATGGACTATTTTCATCCATAAATCTTTTCACATGGTTCTTGTCAATTATCATTGAAAATTTAAGCATGCGACCAATCACATTCAACTTAATTAATCATTATTAGAGCACTAGGTATCCTCGTGCCGTCCCGCTAGTGTCGTGGGGAAAAATGCTGCCACATCAGCACTTTTTTCCATAATACCAAAATTCACCACAACACCAGAATCCCCCATCCTCGATCTTATAACACGTGTTTGTGATGCCGTCGTGCACTCTTTGACACCACATATATATATATAAATTTTTTTTTAAATACCCCAACACATTTAACTAAAATTAAAATTTCATCAATAAGAAAATACATTAAAGTATGCATTACAATAATTGGCATAATTTCATGTATATCCTTGTAAATTTCAAAAATTACATATATATCTTTTTTACCAGTTTTTTATGCATAAAGTACAATGCTTTTAATGCATCAAAAGGATATATATGTATTTTTTGAATTTTGCAAGGATATATATGTAAATGCCCCCATAATAATTCCGTTGTCCAAAAATTATCCCAAATTCAACCAACACAATCAAATATTTGGATTAACCGTTTAATATCACAAAATGTAAACCCAAACACAAAATTTTAACTAATTTTCGGATGTAAAATTTTAACTAATGTTCGGATGTAAACCCAAACACGAAATTTGACGGCTCAGGAAGCGAAAACACGAGACGTGATGTGGTTATGGCGTGCTCGTGTTGCTTTTTTCCGAAAAACGCCTCTCATGGCGTTGGATACCCTCCCCTCTTAACGCCACATATGTAAACGTCATATGTGGGATACTAAGGCAAAGTCACTTTTCCTGCTATCCTTTTCTTTCTCATAATTATCCTTCAGACAAAATTCGTGCAACGAGCAAAATGAAGAAAAAATAATAGTAACTTAACATTAAACTCGTAAAATCAGGTATGGATATGTCTCTACAAGATATATGGTTTCCAGATCGAAAAAAATGCTAAATTAATATGCTCATTTATCAATAGAAAACACACAAAAATGCTAAACTAATATGTTATTTATACCTATAAATTTAATTTTGACATGTTCTAAAAATCTACAAAAAACATAACAGTCCGAACAAAGATTCACCAATACTGCCCAAGCATAAATTGTAGTCCGACCACAATTCAGAAGTACTTAAGAACCCAACCCAAGTCTACTATGTAGTATACTAACGAAAGATGACTCAACACAACAAACAAGCTAAAGATCCGACACTCCAATGCGAACAATTAATATTCTAACAAAGCTTTCATGATAATCCAACATCTAAGAATTGGATAGTCGTAGCAAAAGAAATAAACATTCATTTTATATCTGACAAAATTATACTAACCACAACCAAGATTATCCCTTTTGATATCACACTACCAAGAATTAGTGGAGACACAAATATGTGGAATAAAAACTTCTCTCAATTCCATTCAGTTTATACTATCGTACTTGAAGATGCTTGATTATCTAAGTTCCACATATCATCAGGGGAAAAAGATCCTTCAGAAGTCATTCTAAGAAGACGAAGTGAACTCATTAAAGTACCCGCTGAAAATGCTTCGTTTTACATCACATTGATTCTTCATATCATCTATTATCTTATTCACGACGGTCTCAGCTTCTGCACACAATCTATAAAAACATGCTTGCATCTCTACCCTTTTTGATGCAAGCACCTTGTTGAGTAGTTCTTTAACATTTTGCAGTGTCCAGAATATCCCTTCAGTATCACCCTGTCCCCAAATCTTCGATTTGAGATCTCGATCTCCACGACAGCTATCAGCAAGTTTCTTCTTCCGCTCCACATCAGCCCTCCTAGTCTCAATATGAGCTCCTATTTTCTTTAGCTGCTCCCGTAACTCTGACATAAGCCATTTGGCCCCTTTGGTGTATTTTATAGCTCTAGCCTCCTGCAGTATCATAGAACCTTTATGTCAGAAACTCCCAATTCTGAAAGCTTTTTTTTAATATTGATGTAGCACTAGTTATTCACTATAGTACAACAATAGCACCAAGGTCTTAAAAGAAAAAGGCATAGCCTGGTATATATAAAAAACGAACACTAAATATACAGAAAACCCTAAATTGATGCTGACATTAAAACTTATCCACAATTTACTACCAAGGGTATAATGAATCGAGTTTGATGAAGCCGTGCGGGTGTTTATATTTTTCTATATTTGGTTTGTTTGGTGTGGAGGAAGCTGCAAACACTCATTTTGGATTGCAAACTCCGTTAAAGGTAGTATAGTCATGCTGGTTTTGATGATTCTCTCTTGTAGTTATAAGGAAAACGGAGAGAGTTTTTATCGTGGTATATCATCATAAAATGGAACTATTGAAAGTCTAGCACAATCAAGTATGTACTGCGCGCAGATACTATATTAAATTTGCTAGAAGGATAGTTGTTTATAGATATTTGACCCTTGAGTTCGGTGATGATGCCTGGTATACTTCAGTCAGGAAATTAGTCATTGGAAAATAAGGGTCTGTTTGGTGTTTAAGGTTGCTAGAATTGATGGATCTTGCAAGAATAAGTAATACAGAGAAAAGATGGTGAACTAAAAGCTGATACTATGGTTTCTTGACAAATTTACTGTTGTTTAGATTGATTTGTGATGGGCATGTCCATTACAAAACATGAAAAATGTAATTTTGTTATTACATTGGTGATAATATATTAGTTAACCTTGTCAGTGGTAATATTGAAAATACCTCACGTGAAACCACTGTAAAGGTTGCATCTGGAGAACCATCAAACAAATAATTTTTAACTTCAGTAGACAAATTTATTTCCATTGCTGCTTGTTCCTGATCATGTTGATCAGTTGGATCAATCTCTAAAATCTTTAATAGATACTCCCCTAAATCCTTAACTGGGTAAATCTTTATACTCTTTGATGGATAAACCTTTAAACTCTTTAAGCTGGCAAACGGGGAAGGTTGATTTGAGATAACTTCTACCGAGGAAGAAAGAAGCTGCAAAGAATTTATAAAAAAACAATATGAAGTAATAGAAGACGGGACAGGTCAATGAAATCTTCAAAACTATGCAAACAAATGTACAGATACGCACAACAAATCTTTCGGAGCATTACTCATATATGATGACCTCTTTGGCTAATTGTTGCATACAAATTATTTTTAGCATCAGATTGTTATGATACAGTATATTAGATTTTCGATATAGCGTTAAAGTTCTATTGAGGCCCTTCCCAACTTTACCGTTTTTGCAAGCATATAATCCATATATGTATATGTATTTTTTTGGGTAAAAGGGATTCACCCTGGTAAAATAATATATGTATATGTATCTTATTTGCCTTCCATAAAAAAGAACCGGACAGCGAATGAGTATAAGTTATAACTTTGCAATTATATGAAGCGTGAGTAGAGCCATCAAGGACTTAATAAAAATAAAAAAGCTAAGGTCGTTTTCATATGCCTCCAGAATTTAATGTACATTTCCATTGTTCAGGTTGTAAACATTTGAAAGACACAAATCATAAACACTAAACACCAATGAATATAGTAATATACCTCGACAATTTCCCAGCTAAGTGCAAGTGATTTGACATTGTGGAGACGTTGAAACAGATCACAGATTTTATGAACATCTGTCCTTTGTGGAGAAGAAATACAGAGATCCACTTTCTCTAAGAAACCATCAAAAGATAACTTAAAAACATAAGAACCTTTAATGCGTAAGTAGGTAAGCTCACGTGCAGATATTATAAGCCCCCCTGACATATCTCTAATACTTCTTTCTGGCAAACTATATGAGTCCTCCGATTGAGCTGTGTCCACAAATATTAGGTTCTTCAGTTGAGGTGTGTCCACAAGTAAGAATTCCACGTGCCAGTTTACTTTTTTAAGCATGAGATTTAGAAGCCGGGAATTAATAATAATGAAACCATTACAGGATTTACGTTCAAACACTTCACATCGCTCTAAGGTAAGATTCTTCAGGTTATGACACGTGGTTAACATAGAACTGCAGTTATTCAATGTGACATAGTGGAGATGTAATGTAGTTAAAGCTGGGAGATCCCAAGGGGAATAGGAAAGACCATCAATAGTGGCTGCAGTAATTGTGAGATGTCTAAGAGACTTAGAACTAAACAGAGAAAGAGGAAATTTAGAATTTGAGATGTATGAAAGACCACCAATCGTCAGTTGTTGGACATTGTGAGAGAATGCATACTCCAAAAAAATTTTGACAGCCGATTCAGTATCATCGCAAGCAACGTTGAGGCTGACAGAAGACACGTCTATCTTATTATTGCGGCCAGAGAGAACATTGTTAACAAATTCATGATAGGGTGAGGATCTATATACTTCGCGACTTGCAAAATTGAGATTGGGCATTGAAGTCCAAATAAACCTCCATCTAGATGACAAAACACTTAATCTAATAGAATATACGATGTCAACATACGAGAGGATTTTGTATATAAGCTTATCTGGCAAGCTGCTTAGTCTATCAACTTCTATATCCATTCTCTTCCAACTCTAGCTACCTGGACCTAGATGCAAAAGCTGCAATTAGAAAGACTACATGAGAACAAAACATAGCAAACACCTACGGTTGAAACAAGTTGTTGTCGAATAGTGACAACGTAAACATTATTTTTAACCAGCAACAGCATCATTATCAATCTGTGGTGACTCCGGATAAGACCATGGATACTTTTACACGAAAAATATAGTGATTTATCAGTTGACCTTTGAACTACAATTTCAAGCCTGAACCAAATAGTTTCAATACTATGTTTTTTTGTTTTACCAGATTTTAACAGTTATGTATGTTTAATTAGTTATAATATTAGTTTTTGCACAAAACGCTTAGCTACGACCTTGAGTAATATCCCAACTAGCTTTGTTGCTTCGTCGCTTCGTCTATGAAAAGTGAATCACAACACTATAAATGTTCAACAAATGCATACTTAATTATTTACAACTCAAAAAACTTACAGATTTTGACGATGATAAAATCTTCAGTACGTGCAGCGATTTAGGTATTTATGTTCGTCACCAGACGCGAGGTTTTTTGGAATATGAATATGAATAAAAATTAGAAAAAAACGATATATAAAAGTTTTTGGTATTTTAGCCTTCCCAATTAATATACGGGTAAGCCCAGCTAATCACACCCCACTTAATTAATCATTTTTTTTTTTTTTGTGAGCAAAAGGTGAATTATATTACTTTACTCAACATTTACATCACGAGAATTACATAAAACTGACTTTGGACATCACCCAAATCAGCTACAAATTACACAGGTACAATACCAAGCCTAAACAACATAAATCTGATAATCCTAACAAGTCTGATAACACTGAATTGAGACAAGCATACAACAACAGAGGAATACAGAGCACAGCAGACTAATTCCATTAGCATCCATTCTCATACTAAATTCACCTTTTGTAAGCACCTACCATCTAGCTACATTTCCATTCCTCCATTCCACCAAGCCCACTCAACCTGCCACCATAGTGGTCAAAGCAGAAATAGAGAATGGCTTCACTAGGGACCCATTCACTCATTCCGGTCAAGGGCTTTTCTGTTGGTCCCTACGTATGAATGATTGAGTCGATATGAAATATGCAAACAATAATAATATGGATCTTTGAATAACTAAATCGTCTAACTATTGAAATGATTCATTACATCATATTTATACTAAACAAATGTAACCGCTTGTGGCGGTTAATTAACTGCTTCTATAACTACCTATCATAACCGCTTGGCGGTTATATAACTGCTACTAACTGCTATTCGGTTATTGAGTTTCTGTTGAGCAAGTTTGGTCCTTCGAGTTAGAAGCAATGGCGAGATTATTAGTTTACAATCTCCTCCTTAATTTTGATCGTTGCTTCGTCCTAAGTCTTGAACTCCGAGCATTTGTCGCATAGTCACGAACTTGAGTCTTGGTAAGGCTTTCGTTAAGATGTCTGCTCTTTGTAGTTCTCCACTTACGTGTTCCACTTTGATATGACCATTCTCTACGCATTCACGAATGAAATGATAGCGAATGTCTATGTGCTTGCTCCTTCCATGAAAAACTGGGTTCTTTACGAGTTGTATAGCTGATATATTGTCAACTCTAAGTGTTATCTTCTTTTCTTCTAATCGGTTAATTCACCGAGTAATCGTTTTAGCCATAAGGCTTGACATGCTTCTTTGTAGCTGCCATGAATTCTGATTCACATGATGAGAGTGCTAATGTTGGTTGTTTCGAGTACACCAAGTAATGGGTGACTCTCCAAAGTAAAATACTATTCCAGTAGTTCATTTTCCTTGATCTGTATTGATTCCATAACTACTGTCGTTGTATCCTGTAATCTTGCGTGCCTCCTTCTTTCTTGTATATTATTCCATGGTCTTTCGTTCCTTTGATGTATCATTACTTGTTTCACGCCTTCGGTGATGATCCTTCGGTTCTTGCATAAATCTGCTGAGTAGTCCGACTGAGTAACTAAGATCTGGTCTTGTATGTAGTAAGTATCTGAGACTTCCAATTAGGCTTCGGCAATAAGTTGCGTCAACTGGTTCTCCATCTTCCGCCTTGACCAACTTAGTGCCGGGATCCATAGATGTCTTCGTATCATTACTATCCGTCATGCTTGTCTCTTTTAAGATCTTGTTAATGTATCCTGTTTGCTTGATTGTAATCTCTCCTCCTGTCTGTGTAACTTCTATCCCAAGGTAATATGCTAGCAAACCTAAGTCGCTCATTTCGAATTTGTCTTCCATCTGGGACTTAAACAAGTCTACTTCCTTCTTTGGAGTGCCCGTGATTATCAAATCATCTACATATACTCCAACGATAAGTGTAGAAGTCTTGCTTCTCTTTGTGTAGATTGCTTGTTCGAGATTACATTTCTTAAAGTCTAAGGACTTCAAGGTCTGGTCAAGCTTCATGTTCCAAGCTCTAGGTGCTTGTCTTAAGCCATACAAAGCTTTAGTTAGCTTGTAGACTTTTCCAAGGTTCCCTTTTTGAATGAAACCTTCAGGTTGTGTAACATAGACTTCTTCCTTCAATTCTCCATGTAAAAATGCTGATTTTACATCTAAGTGGTGTACTTGCCATCCATGATATGCTGCTAGTACTAATATTAATCGAACTGTCTCTATCCTAGCAACTGGTGCAAACACTTCATCGAAGTCTATTCCTTGTTCTTGTACATAACCTTTTGCTACTAATCTTGCTTTATACTTTATGATCATTCCTTGTGCATCTCTCTTAGTTTTATAAACCCACTTAAGTCCTATTGCCTTCTGATTTTCGGGCAATGTGGTGAGGGTCCATGTGTTATTTTTATTAATTGAATCTAATTCAATTTCCATGGCCTCAATCCACTTCTCATCTTTTGATGCTTCCTTGTAATTACGGGGTTCTTCTTCTGTGAAAAATAAGCTAGGGGCTTCTACTTCACGTGCAGTTTGATAAATTTCCGTAATATCCTTTAAACCTTGTATAGGTCTATGATCAAATCTAGGATCTGAGCTTTCTAATGAACTTATAGTAGCTCTTTCTTCATCTTCTAAGTTAGGGTTGTAAGTGTATGATGGTGGTGTGATTGGTGAGGGTGGATCTGGTATTGGTTCTTGTTCTTGATACGTGTTATCAGTGTTTTCTAAGTTGACTGGTGTAGGATTATCATAGTCAACTCCATCTACCATTAAGCTAGTCCAAAGCACGTATGGATGTGTCTTAATGTATCCTCTTCATTGTTGTTCCAATCCACGGTTTAGTTTCCATAAACTTCACATCCCTACTAACATTTTTTTCTTTCCTACTGGATCATATATCCTACATGCTTTAGATCCTTCTTCAACTCCTAAGTAAATCATTGGAATGCTTCTATCATCCAGCTTCTTCAAGTGTGGTATCGTCACCTTAGCATAAGATGTGCATCCAAATATTCTTAGGTATTCTAGGTTTGGTTTTCTATTGTAGAGGGCTTCATATGGTGTTTTATCTATCAGGGCTTTCGTAGGTACCCTGTTGAGTATGTAAATGGCGTGCCTGACTGCTTCCGCCCAATAAGTTAAGGGTAACTTCATCGTTTTCATCATACTCCTAGTAAATCGATATCTTGTTCTATTTCTCCTCTCTACTACACCATTCTGCTGCGGTGAGTATGGTGCTGTCAATTGTCTTTCTATACCATTCTCCTACAGTATTTGGTGAATTCATGTGATGTAAATTCACCTCCTCTATCCGTTCTTAGCATCTTAATTTTCAACTTCAACTTTGATTCAACTGCTTTGCCTAAATTCCTTGAATGTGTTGAATGCTTGATCTTTGAGTTTAGAAAGTAAGCCCACAGAAGCGTGTGCATCATCTACTAATAAGAAGATGAGCTTCTTTCAGAGTGTGTTCTTTGGACTTATGGGACCACAAAGATCTCCATATACTAAGTCCAACGGGTTCTTTGATCTGAATTTATCTTGGTTTGGAAAGGTGTTCGATGTGTTTTTCTAATAAACATGCATCACAGATTTGTCTGCATGGTTTATTCTAGGTATTAGTCTACTAGACCTTTTCTTGTCATCTTGTCTATAGCATCAAAGTTCAGGTGACCTAATCTAGCATGCCATAACCATGCTTGGTCGTCTACGTTTGCTAAGAGACATATAGGTGCTAATATATGTAATCTATCTTGTAGAGTCGATTCTTAGATCGTTCTACTTTCATCAACAACTTCTTATTCTTATCATTCAAAGTCAGTAAATTTCCATCCATGATGATCTTGCAACCTATTTCGTAAGTTGTCCTAGACTAAGTATGTTGCTCTTGAGGTTTGGAATGTAGTAAACATAAATCAGTTTTGTTGTAAGTCTCTACATCCTAATAATATTGAACCTCTACCCTTTATCTCTAGATACGATCCATCTCCAAACGAGCAGCGTCAGGTGATGTTTTCGTTAATATCCTTAAAATGGCCTTTGGTGCCTGTCATATGGTTACTTGCACCACTATCTAAATACCATATGTTAGCATCTGTTGTAGCATATTTTCGGGGGTGTACTTGTTCTTCATTTAACAAGACTTCTTCAGTTTCTTGTGTAGCCATTAATAATGATGGTTCATCGTCTTCTAAGATAAGGTTTGATTGTTCCTGAGTTGTTGGTGGACTTTTGCAATTTCTCTTGAAATGTCGGGTTTTCCCTTAATTGTAACATTTCAAATTCTTTCTATCCCACTCACCTTTATTCTTATTGTGAGGTGAGTTTCCTCCATTCGAGTTATCTCTATTTCCCTTATTCTGCCAATTACCTCGTGAATTGTTTGATCTACCCCTATATTTGGTAAATCGTTTCTTATTTCTAGAGTGTTCGCCTTGTGCGAATAATAGGTTATCTTGGCTTTCTACTTGTCCTCCCTTTTGGAGTTTTATTCTCTCCTCGAATGCCTTAAGTTTTCCTGCGATCTCATCTAACGTTATGTCATCGAGATCATTTGTCTGTTCTATGGATGCTACTATTTGAATGAACCTATCGGGTGTGGAATCTAATAGTTTTCGAACTAAAAGTGATTCATCCAAAGCTTTTCCTAATTCTTTAGCCTTTGTGGCATAGCCGTTCAGTTTGGTTGTAAATGCATCCACCGTTTCATCCTCCTTCAATTGAAGGGTAAATCAATCATCAATGATTGTAACCGTGCTTGTTGCACTTTCTCTTCTCAAACGTGTCTCTTTCTTAATGAATCCCATAATTCCTTTGCCGTATTCTGACTTGCTACTTGTAAGATCACATCTTCGGCCAATGCTTGATATAGGAAGGTAGTTGTTGCCTTATCCTTTTTAGCATCTACTTGTATATCGCCTTAGGTTCTATTGCTTCCATAAACCTTGTGCTTCTAGTATCACCTTAATTTGTATAGTCCAAACTGTGTAGTTTGTGGCTTTGAGTTTTGGGCATTGATACTGTGTCATAGGGGTTACGGGTTTTGGTGCAGTTTTATTGCCACTTGCATCGTCACCAGGCATATTGATAGTTCTTATGATCTTCACTTTCTATGGGAATTCTAACTAAGTATATTATACTTAATACTATGGGAGCAGAAATGGTTTTAGGGAATCTAATATCTGGGATCAATATATATAGTCCTCGGGATTTCCTAGTAATGTAAATAACAATCTATACTATCAAAAGTATAAAGAGAAATCCAAAGTTTTGAATTTGTGACCTCTTTGTTGTGTATTAAACACATTCGTACTCCCACTTTTGTCGGTAATTGAGTATGATACCAACTACGTTCTTTCTTTCCCCACGTTGTCTTTCTCCTTTCTTGTGTATCGATGTAATAATGATTTGCCTTTGAACTCTTGGTCTTGGCTATTTTCCGAACACAAATAACTTCCAAAATACCTTTCGGTATTTTCCAAAGAAACAAGTAAAACTTGTTCTTTCCCTTTACCACGTTGAATGGTAAACTTCTACGTTTGCTTGCCGCGTCTCACAACCCTTTTTCTTTGTTTACGTTCCACACCTAATGTGCTTCACCCCAAAATACCTTTCGGTATTTTCCAACAAAAACCCACAAGTGATCAAGTTGTGTCCTTTGTTAATATTCTTATATCGCTAGCGTCTCTTCTTTCAAAACAATACTTGATTGTTTCTTAATCGGTTGTGTTTCTTCTAATTCCAAGCAACGTCTTTTTCTCTTCTTGTATATGCCGTCTACTATACAAGGTATCTCTAACGCGTCTTTTCTTCTTTGGTTACGTAACTCCTTTTTTCTTGTTGCTGCGTATTGATGCTTCACAACAGAAAAAAAACTGACACCACAATGGAATGGTGTCCTCTCCGTTTGCAATTTCGACACAAAGACAAGTTGTATACGACTTATCTTATGTCCTAGTTATCCAAGTAACAACGTTTTCTTTTGAAAAACGTCTTCCCTTCTCCTGAAACAAAATTTCAGCGAGTATACTTCTTCCAGGCTCTTGATACCAAATGTTGGTCCCTACGTATGAATGATTGAGTCGATATGAAATATGCAAACAATAACAATATGGATCTTTGAATAACTAAATCGTCTGACTATTGAAATGATTCATTACATCATATTTATACTAAACAAATGTAACCGCTTATGGCGGTTAATTAACTGCTTCTATAACTACCTATCATAACCGCTTGGCGGTTATATAACTGCTACTAACTGCTATTCGGTTATTGAGTTTCTGTTGAGCAAGTTTGGTCCTTCGAGTTAGAAGCAATGGCGAGATTATTAGTTTACATTTTCTAGAGATCCTATATTTCCCTCTTTACAAAAGGCTTCAGAAATCTAGAAACACTCACCTTGAGGGAGAAAACCACCCTACCTCCTATGGCAGTGTATAGCTTCGACCAAGTAAGTTTATCTTTCACTCCTCACTATTCCAAGCTTCATACACTGCCCACCATACTCACTTTACCCCTACTCAACTGGAAACCTACTTTATGGACAATTTGGAGCACATTTGTTAAGTAGACCTAAAAGCTTTTCCAAGCTTCATACACTGCCCACCATACTCACTTAATTAATCATTATTAACATCACATATGTAAAAGTCATATGTGGGACACTAACGCGAAGTCACTTTTCCCAGTATCATTTCCTTTCTCACACGCATCCTTCAAACAGAATTCGTACAACGAGCAAAATGAAGAACAATTAATAATAACTTAACATAAAATTCGTAAAATCAGATGTGGACATGTCTGTACAAGATGGTTTCTAGATCGATCGTAAAAAATGCTAAATTAATTGGTCCATTTATCAAAAGAAACTGCACAAAAAAAAAAACATGAAACAAACGAGTAGGAATTGAATAACATGATCCTGTATAAAGTTATAAACCATTTGTTGTATCATGCATGCATGTAGTTTCATAATGGTATGAAAATCGTGAGGGCATTACGTCGATATTAAGTGACGATTTGTTTTTCCACGCTTCACTGCGTGGCGCATATAGAGATCGTTTCCATAATCGGTAGGTAAACATATGGAGTATTTATGTAATTTTTTGTTACACAAACAATGTCTTAATTTAACTCAAGGATTGTTTTTGTAATCGCAAGTAAACGAAATGGACATTTTTTGAGTTTTTTAAGGACTGTTTTTGCAACGCATGTACACAAGAGGTACTATTAATGCCTTTTCTCAACTTTTACTTGGCCATATTCTCCTGAATATTGTATATTTTTAAAATCAATATCGAAATAAAAACCAAAACTATAATTAAAATTAAAATGTGGGCCTCGAGCATATCGGCCATGGGGCATGGGGTAATGGTATGAAATACAAGAGAGCTAGGTAACACTGTAATATCAAAATAGTGCCGTCATTTCAACGCCACTGTTGTAAATGTAATAAACAAGAACACAAGCATGAGAGAGAAAAATAATTCTTATTAAGTTGTAATCCAAGAAGTTACAAGAGTGTATCTACTTATAGGGTAGATGATTACATGTAAATCCTAATGGGCCGGGCTAGTAAGCTAAGAGTGAATAAACATAAGCCCATAATATTAAATTACAACACTCCTCCTTGGATATTCACCAGTTATCATACGCTATATACCGCCTCATTAAAAACCTTATCAAGAAAAACCGAGTGGGATAAAAACACTTGATGAAGGGGAAAAAAGTGCGATGCGCATGCTCCTCCTCAATTCAATATATATCTTTCAAGCGCCGAATATTAATCTTCTGAAGCAGTTGCTCAAACACATTTGTCGGCAAAGATTTTGTAATAAAGTCCATCGAATCAGTGATGTTAAGAATATGTCACCAAAGATGACAAAATATATGCGTAGCTTTCAACCCAATATCAATGCATTGGTTGGAAAACTTACATTGCTAATACAAAAATCAAGAGAGAAAAATACACTCTCTTGACGCATATTAATTATTAAAAACCTCAGTTGCACTTATGTATGGTACTTAAGGACCAATCATTTGATAAAGACATGTACAAAAATAATTCATATAATATATGTCCAAATGATTTTTATCCATATAAGGATTCATTCAATTTGATCAAGTAGAGTTCATGAGAACTTTAATAATTACTTCGAGAAGTTAAAGTTGTGAGACAAATTAAATGCTTCTAATAAAAATTCATTTAGAGCAAATTAAAGCTTCTAGAGCGTATGTCACGTAAAATATCAATAAGATATTTACATCCACCATAGGACAATATTTCTTTTAATAATCAACTTCATGTTTTTGTGAATTTATTTATTCACAATTCATGCCTAAAGGACATAACCCGGATCTTTTGTGCACAAGACTAGTGTATATCAATAGATTTTACACAATTATGTGTATGGACTTCCTGTCCCAATACTTCTCGTATTTTCACGAGATTGCATTTTTTCATGTTGGCCAATCATTTAGTTGGCGCACTTTTGAATAATAATTGATTTATGATCCTCATTATGCATAATACCAAACGCTATATTATATGCAAACAAATTTATCGGCGTCGTTTTGTTTCGATTCCATATGATTTTAGACATCATAGAATTAGTGAGATCTCATTAGCTATTTAAAGCTCGTTTGGAACCTTCATGTCTAGTGTCTCCTTATGAGACTATCACGGGGTCTTTTATACCTCGAACAACCATCTTGTTTTCATGCTCCATATTTTTCATCGAAGATTTTATTTGGAATGATTTGTCTACCAGCGAGGCATGTCATAATAAAATAATGTCCTTGAGGGACAACTTCTAAATAGAGCATGAGTAGCTGAAATATTGTTTTCGGCCAATGTTTATTTATGGTTATTAGATTATCCATTGAATAATCAATTCATAAAAAAATTTCCTTCGAGGATCAACAGAATATGATAATTCATTCTGAACTTGCAGCTACTTCTCTCCTCCTGAAGGAATTATCCATCTTCTATATCCCATATATGTGCATTTAGGTGGAGTAATTTGCACACAAAAAACAATAATGGGATAGGTTTGATTTATAACCAAAACCAATTATAAAAAGGAGGATTTATAATAACATATTGGCATGATGCTAATTTTTGTTGTTGTGCCTATTATAATATGGCTTCATACAACAACACAAAATTTTCTCTCAGTTTCATTTCATAATTTAGAAGTAATTCATCGCATTTTCATGATGAAATACTTACTCTGGAATGTTAGGCTCACATTGAGCTATTAATCATGCAAACTTGATGTTGCGATTTAATGACCATTT
Source organism: Chrysanthemum makinoi (assembly GCA_910596185.1). Taxonomy (NCBI): domain Eukaryota; kingdom Viridiplantae; phylum Streptophyta; class Magnoliopsida; order Asterales; family Asteraceae; genus Chrysanthemum; species Chrysanthemum makinoi. The sequence continues at coordinate 102,032,443 of OU343223.1, read as the reverse complement.
AGACGATGCATAGATTTTAAACTCTAAATGGTTCATACAATGGATTTGTATGCTTACATATATCCATTTGTTTTCTTTCCTATTAACATCGAGGAATTTAGTCCCCATTCTAGTTGATAGAATAATAATCAACTTTCTTTGAGAGATTATAACATTAGATTGAAGAATCTTATTCTTCCATAGCTTTCATCATTAATGACTCAGGATGTGTAATGGTCATGCCAAACATATTATAATTATTATTGCTCATAAACTTAAGTTTATGGCGTGATTAGCTTTACTAATCTTTATATAATGCATGTCGATGAAGATATAAAAGAATATAATGTATCTTTAATACTTAACTTCGTTTCTCATGACAATTTTATATTTCTTTTGTGGAGCAAAATGCTCTAGCATAGATTTTAAATCTATGAATATAGTGTGTAATATCTTTGACACACTTGTATTTCATATACATCACATTACATGTTTGCATAAATAACACTTTTTTTTGTTTGCTCATTTCTTATTGTATTTTCGCCACTACTAGTGGTTTGTCATTGTCATACTTCCTCGACCATAGCATTTACCATGATAAATGATCTTTAACCATTTATCTTTACATTATCACATTCACATAAGGGAATAAGGATCTCATATTGATCATTTTATCACATTCACTTGAGGGAACGAAGATCTTTATGTTGCAACTTGAGGTTGCCAACCAGTTTCTTTAACACGACAATATGGAGCAAATTTAGTAAACGGGTTTATCGTGTTTGTTCAAACATTCCCATTTCTTTTATATCAAAGCACCGTTCTCGATATATAAGTATATTCGAGGCATTAACAATTTCATCGCACTTTTTCTTTTCATCATTTAGATGTACTACTTAATATTGCGAAAAATGTGCTCGCATTTGCAAGAATCTCTTGCTTATGATGGTCAAATCTTTCTTTTAGATTTTGACATATATTTAATGGATCTTTCACCATTATATATTTTCTTTTTAATTTAGATCTAACACTGAAATTATGAGACCGAACTCACTTAGTTTTTTTTAATGCAACTTGAGGTGCATACAATCATAGCGAGATTTTTGGGAATATTACTTGCCTTTTTTCTTTTTTTTTTGGTAAACTATCCTTGAGATCTTACCATAATTTAACGAATTTTTCATCGTTAAGTATTCCCTTTTGAGGTCCTCACGAAGAAAACAGGGTTCTCTTAAAAAAAAATTACAGTTAAAATAGATCTTAACATAAAAAATCCACACAAATATTAGGAACAAAAAAAAATGATGTTTGAGAACTTCAAATCGAACATGTGAACAAAATCAATATTTCTAACATTTCATTTAATTTATTGAAAAATTAGTACTAACTAAATTAAATCAAGGAACCCATAACAGAAGGCATATCAACTTGGAGCATTCATGTATATCTCGCAATTTGTTAGCATAGATTCTAATATCTATGAAGATGGTGTGTAATACATTTGACCACTTATTTTTTTATACATGACATTTTTATTTGCTTCGTTCTTATTTTACCACTTGTAGTGATTGGTCATTTTTCATATTACTTCCACCATATCCATGACCAGGATAAATGATCTATAAGCGTGGATCATTAGATTATCACATTCACTTAAGGGAATGAAAATCTTATGTTGATCCATTCATCACATTCACTTAAGGGAATAGAGATCTTTATGTCGATTATTTAATCGACCACGTCCATGATAAATATCATCATCATTGTCGCATTCATTTTAAGGAATGGACGAATAGTTGAACTACTTTTATATTTTTCATCGAAAGCTCATTAGCTTTTCTTTTATATAATATGAGAATTTGACAATATCTCATGATACTTTTCAAACCATGTTCTCGATATCGCTAATATAGATGCATTTTCGAGACTTTGAAAATAGAGAATGTTTTCTTAAACATCTCTTCATCAGTATCATTTAAATCACAATTTTATTTGTTCGGATCTAACACGAAAATTGTGAGATTTAACTCGCTTACACTTTTTTTTTCTTGCAACATGAGGTGCATACAATAGAGCGAGCTTTCAGAAAAAAAATACTTTTTTTTTATACCATTTTTTTTCCTCAAAACATAACATGGGGTTATGTTATTATGATTCACATGAGGGAATCATCAAAGCACATTAGGCTTTAAACAAAAATAATCATAACTTGAGGTTATGTTATCGTGATTCACTTGATAGAATCATATTTGAACATTTTAACAATAACTTGAGGTTATTGTATTTTCATGTTATAATCATAATAGAACTTGAGGTTCTATAATAATCATAACATTAGGTTATGATATCTTTTGATTCTCTTGAGGGAATCATAATAGAACTTGAAGTTCTATTTTTCTTTTTATTTTAAACATAACACGAGGTTATATTATTGATTCTATTAATTGAATCAAATTAGAACTTGAGGTTCTAATAATTTTTTATTTTTTTTTTAAACATAACATGAGGTTATGTTATTAATCCAATTGATCAATCCATATTAGAACTTGAAGTTCTATCTTTTTTTTCTTTTTTTTTTACATAATTAAGTGATAAATGTTATGAACAAGAATTGAGGGAATGAAAAGTATTCTTCAATTATTCATAATGTAGGAGATACAAATGGTATATATAGATAAGTATTAGGGTAAAAACCCTAATAGCTAATTGGGCCATGGGCTTGTTATAGGTTATATAGACATCCACATAATATTATCCATAACACTCCCTCTTGGATGTACATATTATTAATACACTTTAGGAATGCTGCCTCATTAAAAACCTTGTCAGGAAAACCCAGTAGGACAAAACCATGACTAAGGACAAAAAGAGTGCAGCGCGTATTATCTCCCTCTGATGACTATACACTTGAGCTCTTTAAGTCGTCGCATTCCAATGTTGTAACTTAGTTTCCCAAATGTTGATGTAGGAAGTGTCTTGGTAAATAGATCCGCCAAATTGTCGCTTGAACGAACTTGTTAATATCACCATTCTTCCTTAAGTCATGAATGAAGAAGAATTTTGGTAAAATATGTTTCGATCCTATAAGCGCCCTTGATATAACCTTCTTTAAGTTGAGCAATACATGTTGCGTTATCTTCATGCAAAACTGTTGGTGCCTATTTTTTTGAAGAATTTCCACATGATCTACGTATGCGTTGTATCACACTTCTTAGCCAAACACATTCTCGACTTGCTTCATGTATCGCTAGTATTTACGCATGGTTGGATGAAGTTGTTGAGATCGTCTGCTTAAGCTGAGCGTCATGAAATTGCGGTTCCTCCACTTGTAAATACATATCCAGTTTGAGATCGACCATTGTGAGGGTCAGACATTCTAGAAGATATGTAATCTTCTAATATAACTCAATTACCTCTAATCAATATCCTATAAGATATAGACATCCATATTATAATTATCCATAACACCCTCCTTGGATGTCCATTTGAGGATTATGCCTCGTTAAAACCTTACTAGACAAAACCCAGTGGGACAAAAATCTAGTGAAGGGAAAAGAGTACATACTTCCTTTATACGCTCGGGGATGTTGCCTCATTAAAAACCTTGCTTGAGGAAAACCCTGTGGGGATAAAACCGTGGTCAAGGGAAAAAGAGTGCAACGCGTATCTTCTCTCCCCCTGATGATCACATCACTTAAGCTTATTGAGTCAGTGAAATGCACATTAAAGTGTCTTGATAGAATCATATGAATAAATATTCTCTACACGTTGTTCGCATATTCATATTACCATATGTCATACACCTTATGCAAGTATAGCATCATACTTCATAAATTATTCATTGCCAACAAATTCAAAGTGAATGATATATCATATCATGTATGACCACTAGCGAGAACTTCAATCGTTCCATACGCATTTTAGTATCACACTTTTAAATCCATATTGTGATCATCATCTTTATAAGTAAAGGGGTCTTTCTTCATCAATTGACCTCATAAACATGAGCGTTGTTATCCATATAAAGATATATAGCATCTTTCTTTAGCTTTCATTATGAAAAATGATTTCATCTTTAAGATGTTTAATTCATAAAACAAGACAAAACTTTGTATTCATTTCAAGGTATTCAATCCTCATGAGTTCCATTCACATTTACCTCATCAAAACATATGTAACTTATACCATATACAAATCTCTTTAAAACTAGCATGAGTAAATTTTGTTATTTCAATGACTCATTTTAAACCAATACCATATTGCCTTTCACTTATATAGTGATTTATTCAACTTGATCAAGTGTTATTCTTGAAAACTTTCTTATATGCTTTCAACATTTTAAATCATGAGACATGCTTCATGCATTTTATATCCATCATGTAGTCTCAACTTCAAATGAGCTCTATTCATTTTCTTTTAGACGCATGCAGGACTTATAGATATTATATATATTATTGGATCCACCACATGAGAACATATCTCCTTATGATTCTTTTTCGTGTCTTTTCGAATATATTGTGTGCCATTAGTTATGCCTTAAACACGAAAATTTCAATACTTTAATTTCACTTTCTCATAAAGATCGATACATATCTAATAATTTTACACATTCATATGTACGGACTTCAAGCCCCAGTAACCATGTCTCATCACAAGAGACTTAACTATTTTCATTACTTGTCTTTACCTCTTGTGGCCACTCTTTATATACTTCTGCACTTTCTGCAGGTATGCTTCCATGATCCTCACCATGATTATAGCGCTATCTTATTTACTTATATAATCATTACCATATCGACGTTGATTCGTTACTTTTCGATTCCACACTTTACTAGACATTATATTCTATCATTTGTTGAGATCTCAAAGTTTTTCATGTACCCGGGGTTTTCAATAACCTTCATGTCTACTTTCTCTTTAAGAGACTATTATGGGGTCTTTATTACCTTGATTCGACCGTCTTGATTTTATTGCTCCATTTTATCTCTTCATTCGAGGACTTTTATTTAGAATCGATTAGTCTATCACGTTGCAGACGTGCCATAAACTTACTATCAATCATTGGTTTTAATCTTGGGACACACACTTTAATTGGAGCATTAGCAGCGTATGTATGATCTAGTCACTTTATATAGGTCACAAAACTTTCCTGGCAACTACTAGATCTGGAATGTAAATTGTCCCTTGAACTTTAAGTTCATTTTCATTAGCGTGAGGATCAACATTTTTATATCATAATTCATTCCATATTTCTCGCTGCTCATTCTCCCCCTGAATGAATTATCAACTTCAACATCCCTTGTGTGCGTTGTGGTGGATATACAATACATGTTCCGCACATTTACAGAAAACTTTATATTGGAAACATATGGTTTGTGACTGAAACCATTCTAATAGGGAAAATTCATTATTAATTGTTGGCAAGATCTTAATTGTATTTTATCATTTAAAATTACATGTCCCATAAACTACATTTTGTTCACACAATTATTGGCTTTGCAATCAAGCCGAAGACTTTTATGAGCGTTTCAACAAAAGCAATTGGCGTCGAACATGAGCTACTTTTAAGTTCGACACTTATTTCAATAATTGCCCAACATATGGAAGTATTCACCACCATTTCCAAAGATACAATTTGGAAAACCATGCTCACATTTTATAAGGCGAGCCATTCATCACGCTAACCTTAAGTTGCGTCTTTAATGATCATTTTGACGATGCATCGATTTTAAAACTCAAAATGATCCACATGGCGGATGTGTAGGCCTACATACATCCCCGTCATATTCTTTCCAAAACTTTATAAGACAGAGTCCTTACTTAAATTTGGTGGTGATAGATGAATAATTAACTTCCAATGAGAACAATCAAATCTATCTTTGGAGAAATTTGTGGTTCTTCTATATATTTCGCATCATCATTGACCCGGGATGGTTCAACCGGTCATGCCAATCAATATAACAATCTTGGCTCATAAATTTATACTTTATGACCACGTGTGCTTTAATTACACCTTTTTTATATATAAATATAATAGTATAGAGAGCCATTAATATGCAATTAATCAATTAATATACAATCAAATAAAATCACATGATAAATAATTGACATATATAAAGAAAACTCAATGGCATAATCTGAGTCAATTAAAACTCCTTATACACGGACAACCTTAACAACAATATTGCAAAATTCATAATAATTATGGTCATCACATCTTTTCCCTACTCGAGGGATAATTAATAAATGACATTTAGAGAAAAAATGGTTTTCATATTGACAATGAATATGTATATTTTCGATGCCAACTTTACCTCTTGCGCACTATGATATTATTCGACCAATGAACTTGCAAAAATTGTGGATCAAAAGAGTAAGTCATGTCTAGCCTTTTTACTAAGCACATATCACATTCCTCGGCATAAATGACATACATATAGATCACATAGACATTTTAACTTCCGTGAATTTCATAATATATTATGCTAAGCAACAAAATGAAATCATCACATTAGAGAATATATGGTGTTACTAGTCTCGTCACTTGATAAATCAATCAGTTGAAATGTTTCATTAAGAACTCAAATTGAGGTTATTGATTCTTCATTTTATATCATAATATTGCATATTAGTTTATTATTTTCATTCTGATAACGTGAGGTTATGAACAAGAATTCTCTTGAGGAATCATAATAGAACTTGAAAAGTTCTATTTTTCTTCAATTATTCATAATGTAGGAGATACAAAATGGTATATATGATTCTATAAGTCAAATTAGGAAAAACCCTGAGGTTCTAATAATTTTTATTTTTTTTTTTATTTTTTTTAAACATAACATGGGCTTTGTTATAGGTTATCCAATGGACATCCACATAATATTATCTTTTTTCTTTTTTTACATATTAAATAAAATCATATGTATGTATAGGAAAACATACAACCTTAGATGATAACATAATCAATCAGTAGAGTTAAAACATATTTAAAAAAATATAGTTCACAAATCTGCAAGACTATCAATATAAAACAAACGAGGTCATAACACTTTGTTTATGTTTGTCTATAATTAATGTTTTACACCGTCTTACATATATATTTTAAGTTTATGAATTCAATGATAATAAAAAATAAAATAAAAATTAATCTGTTGGTATCGTAAAATCGAACTATTACATATACAATTGACAAATCACGAAACTTCAAAGAATCATATATCGTCATATTACATATATAATTTTTTTTATTATTTTTTTTTAAATAAAAATATCATGCATATATTCGACCATGCATATTATGCATAATATTATCTACACCAAGTAAATATTCTTCTTTCTTTAAAAAAAAACCTCTTCATTGTCCTCATTAGTCATTAGTTCTAGAAACCAAACTTATGGTGACATACGATATATTCACATCAGTTGGTAATTAATGTGCATGCTTTATGATTTAATTTAATTTAGCGGCATAAAAAAAAATTGTTAGGTCAGCACATAATAAATTAATTATTATATCGTTACCTTAATTTTGATGTAGCTTTCAAAGTTGATTTTACCTTTCTCTCTCATGTAGAGATATACGCCGTAAACATTCATGATACCTCTTCCCTGTAGAGCTTAGTATTTTATTTTGAGCAATTCGTGCTGATAACGTGTTGTAAATGTAATAAACAAGAACACAAGCATGAGAGAGGAAAATAATTTTTATTAAGTTGCAATCCAAGAAGTTATAAGAGTGTATCTACTTATAGGGTAGATGATTACATGTAAACCCTAATGGGCCGGGCTAGTAAGCTAAGAGTGAATAAACATAAGCCCATAATATTAAATTACAACAGCCACATCATTTTTAACACTAAAAAATTTAACATTCAAAAATCCCCCCTTAGAGCAAATGGAGTCATAACTTGTGTTAACACCAAATTCCTCGTCACGTCAACGTTACATCATTTCAACACCAAATAACATAACACCAAAAAATCACCGTTATAATAAAACCAAATAACACCACATTTTGGGACTCACCCTTTTAAAAAAAATACATTAGCCAGTTAATTAATATTTCAATCATTAAATAAACCCTTCACTAATATTTCATTCATAAACATAAACATTAAATAAACATTACATAAAATACAATACGGAATACGATACGATATGAAAAAAAACATATGATACGAAATACATAAACATATCTTAATCTGAATGCTCCTCGCATGCAGAATCATACTCAGGTTCCTCCGCATACTCAAATTCCATTATAAACGCTGCCCTTTCTGCTTCTTCTTTCCTGAGTCTCTCCTCCGACTCTTGTTGAATCCTTGCTTGTTATGCTTCAACTTCTCTTAAAGCCTCTTCGCCACACATAATTTTATAATGTTGTTTTGCAGTTAAGCCATGCTCATCAACTGCCACGTCTGCATAACCTGTAAACTGATAATGTTGTTGCTCAATAAATCCATGTGCATCAGCTGAAGTTGATACACCTAGCCCAAGTTGATTCAGCTGTTGTGATAACGAACCAACAATTTTGTTTTCTTTATAACTCCAATGGATTTTGTTGTTGATGTTGTCTTGTATCTGTGAATCACACGACCACAACGTTTCGCTAATGGCGTCATCTTTTCTGGCTTCATTCCTCAAAAATTTGTCGATCATAGCTTGTCTTTCCGGTGAAATGTCTTTGCATTTCGCGTATCATTTTCTCAAACGTTCTTTCTTTCCCTTTGCAAGCTCAAACAACTTGATAACGTTGACAATAGCCTTTTGTCAAGCCGCATCGTCTTGATCACATTGTTTTTGAATATAAGCTTGCATTTCTTCGACGAAATGGAGGAAAGGACAGCCATAATGTGTAGGGTTTATAATTATTGTGTGAGTTAAGTGTGAAAATATTGGGTAAAGGGGTGTTGTATTTATAGAGGAGTTAAAATGTAATTACAAAAAATTTAAAAAAAAAATTACCGTTAACCCCAAAGGGGGGTATTTTAAAAATATTTTGAATTTGAAAATGTAGCCGTTTGACCCCAAAAGTGATTTTTTTTTTGTCCTTACTACGTTCCAACACACGTTGGTAAACCAACGTGCTTCTCAACGCCAACATAATGCAAGCTAGGACGGAGTAGTTAACGCGAAATAACATTTCCCACATACACCATAACGCACGAATTGCGTTACCACTCCAAAGCCTCTTATTATAACACTCCATAACACCACTTTAGGACCCACATTTCTTACAAAAAATACAAATTACAAATTAACCTGTTAACTAATATTTCATTCATTAAATAAACCCCCAACTAATATTTCATTTACTAAATTAGTATACAAATAACATTTTTATTCAAAAAAAGAAAAAAAATAAAATGTTGTTAAAATTTGTTTGGTCCAATAAACTCGTTTCCAGCCCAACCCACACCAACGCCTACTATTGAATGTTTAAAAAAAAAGACCTTCATCTTCTTCATTATTTAACCTGCACACACACACAAAAACGCAAACCCATACAGTAAATCATCTAGCCTTTTGGGGGGTGATATGAAAATATATTTGTCACGTTGTTCATTTCTATTTGAGTTATGGTGATAACTTGAATGATAACGCCACAAGGATGGTATGGTAAACGTCGGCCAACGCGATGCAAGCTAAGAGTCTGTCATAACTTGGTTTTGCAGTCATGATAAGTATTCTTCTTCTTCTCTTTCTGTCAAAACGCACTAGTTTTGGGCCAAAACGTAATTGACCGGTCAAAACGCGGTCATTTCAGTGTCAAAACGTTGTGGTCTTTTCTGTCTTCAAAACGCAGTTTAGAGTCAAACCGCAGTTGACCTTTCTGTCTTCAAAACGCAGTTGACTGTCTTTAGTCCTTTTCATCAAAACGCAGTAGTATTCGTTTAGGGTCAAAACGCAGTCTTGAATTCAGATCAAATCGCAGTAGTTCAAACCGCACTTTTCTTTCAAATCACACTTAAGAACCATTTGCAGACCTCAAACCGCAGTGAAAAAAACTTCTTTTTGACACAAATCGCCGCGAAGAACATCCATGTTAAGCACAAACCGCAGCCAAGAACATCACCTAACGTCTTCAAAACAACTTCACGACAACTTCAAAATAGTTTAAACAACTGTAGATTACCAACAACATAAGTACGCAGCAATAATAACATCATCGTTTATATCATTTGTTAAAAAAACTGTTATAAAACTGATATCAAACTTTTTGACCACATCAAACATAAAACCAGTAACCATCTTCAAAAACCAGTTAACGACATAAAAACCAAAGATAAAACCTACTTAAAACCAGTTAACTGTTTAAAACCAGATTCAACAGCAGCATAAACAGTCATCAAAACCGCGTCAAAAACCGCATTACCGAAACGCATCAAAAACCACACAAAAATGTGAATCGAACCACACAAATCAACAAAAACAACATAGCCTTGGCTCTTATACCAATTGTAGGATCGTTATTTTATGTTGTTCATATGATTTGAGAGGTCGGGGATTATGGAAGAACAAGTTAGCCATCTTTAGAGAGAGAAAGAGTAGAGAGGGAGGTTTTCTAGTGAGAGAAATACTATGTGTATGTTTATTAGAATAAAAACCACCAACCCTTCCCTTAGATGGAAGGGGTATTTATACAACTTACAACACGCCACCTACGAGCTGTGGATCAGGCATACAGTGGGTAAAGATACGTCTGTCCTCCACGATGTTACTAAACTAAGCTAATAACTAATAAATAATGTAATGTCTAAGAGCTAACATATGCTAAACTATAGTTAGGGTGACTGACAATTCAACATGGATTTTCTAAATCCGAACATTTGTCCTATAGATAAACAGGGTGTTGTATATATTTCCTCTGACAAACTTGTTTTAGATCAGGAAGGAAGAGAGAGTTTCATACCATGCTCTGGGAGCTTGCTTCAGTCCATATAGGGCTTTGTCAAGCTTGCAGACATAGTCAGGGTACTCACTACTCTCAAATCCTGTGGGTTGTTGAACATAGACATCTTCCTTGACTTTACCATTTAGGAAGGCACTTTTGACATCCATTTGGTAAACTTTGAAGTTCATGTAGGTTACATATGCAAGAAAGATCCTGATGGCCTCCATTCTAGAAACAGGAGAAAATGTCTCATCATAGTCAATGCCTTCTTGTTGATTGTAACCTTTGGCTATAAGTCCGGCTTTGCTTTTTATGACAGTGCCGTTTTCATCAGTTTTGTTTCTGAAAACCCATTTCATTCCTATGAAAATGACATCCTGAGGACATTTGATCAAAGTCATGACTTTGTTTCTGTCAAACTGTTGAAGTTCTTCTTGCATAGCCTGAACCCAGCTAGGATGCTTCAGAGCCTCACTGACACTTTTAGGTTCAATTTCTGAGATAAAATCTGCATACAGACATTCATTGGCTGAAGCTGCTGATAACTTAGCGTACCATGCTCCTTGTGAGCATACCTTCATTGGGTTTACCAATGATGTTCACAAGCTCAATGTCTTGAGATCTTGTCCACTTACTTCGTGGTCTAGGATCTAAGCTTGATGAGGTCACTGGAACTTAGAGATGGGTTGAGGGGCTAGAGCAATAGAAACATGATCAATTTATGAGGTAGTTTGTTGTTCAGGTTGAGATTCATGAATTTTTGGTTTCTGAACATTTGGTTCAGTATGACTATCCCAGTAGGGACTGATGGATTATCAATGAATTCACTCATGGTTGGTTGAGGGAGATTGTGAGGCAAAATGTAGTATGAGATGTCAGCATCTGCTTGATATGAGGAATTGTTTTCAGAGTTGAACTCATCAGGAGGGTATCTAGATGAGTAATCAGTTCCATTCCTCCACTGAGGTGTTGGAGAACTTGATGCTTTCAGTTCTTTCATCAAAGGTGACATGGAAGGTTTCCTCAACTTGTTGTCTTCTAGTGTTGAACACCCTGAAAGCTTTAGATATCAATGAGTAACCTAAGAAATATCCATCATCAGCTTTTGCATCAAATTTGCCTAAGTGATCCTTGTGATTGTGAATGAACACGGGACACCCAAACACATGAAAGTAGCTGATATCTGGAAGTCTTTCTTTGAAGATCTCATACGGGGTTTTGTTGTTCCTTTTGACAATGATTGACTTGTTTTGAGTATAGCAGGCTGTTTTAACAGCTTCAGTCCATAAGTGCTTTGAGAGTGATGAACCATTTAACATGGTTCTAGCAGCCTCAATGAGAGTTCTGTTTTTCCTTTCAGCTACCCCATTTTGTTCAGGGGATTAAGGAGATGAAAATTTTTGGGAAATTCCCTTTTCATCACAGAAACTCTCAAGCTCCTAATTTCTGAACTCAGTGTCGTTTTCAGTTCTTATTTTTTTAACAGTAATGTCATTTTGGTTTTCAATCTTCCTGAAGAATGACATTATTGTTTCAGCTGCCTGACTCTTTTTGGAAAGAAAGTATACCCAATTGTATCTTGAGAACTCATCAATAATGACAAGAGTATACTTCTCATGATGGATTGATCTTGGACTTACTGGTCCAAACAGATCCATATGAAAGAGGTTAAGGCAGTTTTTTATGGAGAAATTTGTTTTGTTTTGAATGATGCTCTGTGATGTTTGCCTTTTTCACAGGCTGAGTGTAGGATCGTACATAATATGTTGTTTGATGATTCGGGTGGTCTAGGATGGTGATAGTATATGAATGCCATGTTTAAAGAGATGAAGAGAGTAGAGAGGGTGATTCTAGAGAGATAAACAAAAAGAGAAAAGGTTAGATTATGAGAAGCACCACCCCTTCCAAGGATGGAAGGGGTATTTATAGTTTACAACCTAAACGTCCTCCTGTCGGACTGTGGATCAGGCATACAATGGGTAAAGACCCGTCCTTCCTCCACGATGCTACCCTAAGCTAAACTAAGCTAATAACTAACTAATAAACTACTAAACAACATAAATAACGATATGTCTACGAGCTAACTTATGCTAGATTATATTTGGGGTGACCGATACTTCACAATGGAATTTCCTATTCCTAACAATCTCCCCCTAAGGGAGGTCACCCCATGTTTTACATTTCGAATCCTAGCATTCTATTTTAACTTCAGTCTTGAGCTCGTAGACTTAAATTCTTCAAGTTCCGCTTCTTTGTGCTTGAGTAGTGACTCTTCATTGTCCAATTATTTTGTACTTTCAGTAGAGGTCTTTGAACTGATCCACATATTTGATGATCTTCGAGCTTTCTTTGAGATCATCAGCCACAGTAAATCTCTGGATCACCCTTTGTAGTGTTGCCTTCATGTGATGTTGTGACTTTCGGACCGACATGCTCACACTTTCTGGATCATGATATCATTTCATCAGAGTAGCGGAAACGTTTACTGGTTCATGATATTTGCAGTAGCGTAGCAGAAGCATAGTATAAAAATATCAGAGCCAGGTTATGTAGATAAGCACTTGTCATGATTTCTTTTAATTAAGTGTGGATGCTGTGAGCATGCAGCTATGAATTAACTTCTCAATATCGATCAGCTGCAACCGTCCAAATGTACCTGCAAATAACAGTTAGCAATAAAACACACGAAAGTGTCTTTGATCACTTTCGTCAAATTGAGGTACATGGCCCACGGTTCCGCTGATCGAGACAAGTACTGCCGTGATCGGTATAATTCAAGAATCTCCTTGACAGGGTTTCGCAGCTGCTCTAGCCGTTCTCAAACCAGAGCATCTCAAAGAAGACAACATGGTGTGAGTGAACCAGTGAATTGAGATTCACTGATTGATGAAAAATTAATTTGAAAAACAATCGCGTATTGCTTAGAAGAAAGAGTTTTGCAATACGACGAAGGTTTTATGAGAAAGATCAATTTTCAATCAAAAATACCTTTTGTATTTGAAAAAGAATACACATTCGATGTGCTAGAGAAAAGAAAATATTTGCACATCGAACAGTTTTTTCAAAAGTATTTTTTCAATCAGAGATACTTTTTGTGTTTGAAATATGAATACACATTCGATGTGCTAGAGAAAAGAAGAGATTTGCACATCGAACGGTTTTTCCAAATGTATTCGTCAATTCATTTCCTGGACCAAGGTTGATTCAAGAATGAATCGCCCCATTGTTTCTATCCAGTTGTCACAAGCTTGATCTTTTGAAAAGATCTCACATGTCACCCACCAAGAGCTTGTTTGATGTTGGCTCTAGAAGGATTTCCATCTTCATTATGAATATTTTACATATCACTCGGATGTTCTGGCAATACCACAAGGATAATGTGTAGGACTCTCAATATATATACTTACTTTCCACATCTTCATTATTTTTGTGTCCTAATGAGATTTTGTGGATGATCTCTTGGCTCTAGACTCAATAGTGCATATTTGGTTTCCTATGCCGGAGACTAGGGAGAGGGTCTCCTTCTTCAATATCAACAGTCTCTAAGAGAAAGTCGATAGATAATGTAGGTTCCCCGTGAGAATGAAACAAGTCCTTTTAAGAGGAACTTGAGTAGCTTGGGAAGTTTAGTGCAGTGCATCACTGGGTCCATGACGTCTTGTCTTCAATACCAGTGTTACCTTAGTAACCACCAGTAGCATATGAATTGAACCCGGTTTCTGCCCTAAGGTTGAATTATTGGAGGGCTATTTTTTTTCACCCTTTTCACATTCAATTCTTTTTCATTCTTCAACCCCTTCAGTGCTTACCGAGACTTCATAACTAGAACCTTGTTGGTTTAATTCCAGTACTAGCTCTGTCTCATCCGCACTCTTCCCGTATTCTCATTTTTCTCCTTTTTTCATCATACCTAAGGACTTCTACACTATCTAGTGGATTGTCCCTGGGTAGATCCCTCCGGCGGGATCGTGGGAACGAATACCTAACCTAACCATCCTTATAACACCATGCATAAAGTAAATTGGTCGGTCTTTTAGTATTGTTCTTTCCTTCTTGAAACCAATTGAAAAATCATTTGGAAAATCAATCAAGGTACTTGTGATATAATATCAAAGCATTTTGTACCTTAATTGTTTTTTATCTTTTAGAAATGCTCCCCCTCAACATGTGCTTTCTGATTTTGAAATTGTTAAGCACATGGAGGCAAGAGGTCTTTGAAATATTTCCTTGATCACAATTTCCTTAGAAAAGGCCTTTTGATTTTCTTGGTAAATTCTCCCCCTCAAAATGTGCGTTGGTTGTTTGAAATCATTTAGCACATAGAGGAAAGAGGTTTTTAAAGTACTTTCACGATCACACTGCCATTAAGAAACCATTTAGAAAATCAATCAATGTACTTGTTTAAAACATACAAGCTTTTATACCTTGATAGTTTATTTTCTTTTGAAATGCTCCCCCTCAATATGTGCTTCGAGATTCGAAAGCGTTTAGCACATATTAGAGAGAGCCTGCACTTTTGAGTCAAAACGATCATCATTTATCATATTTTATAATTAAATCAAAAATTCTCCCCCGATCAAAAATATCAAACCCTTTGAGATTTTGGATCCCAAGTGATTTAATAATGTTTGGAAAACATGGGAGAAAATGTGGCCAGGTTTAAATTCTCATCTTGTTTTCGGATAAATGCTCCTCCTCAATCATGTGCATCATGTATTTGAAATCGTTTGGCACACGGAGGTAGGAGTGCCTTTAAAGGACTAAAACAGGTTAGAGATTTAAATCACTATCTCTCCCCCGATCAAAAATTTCAAACCTCTTGAGATTTGTGATCCCAATTGATTTAAATTATTTAGAAAATTTTAGGGGAAAGACGTGGCATGATTTACTTTTGAAAAATAGCTGAAGAGGATCAATTTTAGACATTAAAGATTGTTAGTGTCAGGTATGATATTATTAAAAGATCTATAAGTAAAATAAAACAATTTCACAATCAAACAAGAACAGAAAAAATTTTATTTTGAAAGATCTTAGAGTTTTAAAGAAAATCATACCATGACATAACATTAAATCTTTATATCACCACTTATTTAGCACAAACGGACTTGATAGATGAAATATCGTTTGAAAATATTTTATTTTAAATCACTCTCCCCCTCAATCGATGACCGTAGTCGTTGATTGAGTGACTTAAGGTTTGATAAAATGTAGTCCGGTGATTTTCAAAATTTAGTCCAATTTATTTTCAAAACAATATTTTTCCATTTTCAAAAACATCAATTTCAAAATTGTTTTAAGAAAAATGGTATCATCCACTACTATTTCCTGCACAAAGATACGTGGTGGTTAAGCTGCTTTTGTTGTTGTTGTTATAGGGCATGAAGAAAACCATATGCTGATGCAGTGAGACCTCTGACGTTGCATATATCATGCCAACTCTTCATAAAGATCTAATTAAGCTTCATTTCTTCTTTTGTCGAACCAAGAAATAGTTGCCCTTTCCTTTCGGCATCCAATCATCTTCTATTGTGAGATCCGAATCGGGAACATTCTTATTAACCACTAATTTTAATTTTAATTAATTAATTTAATTTTTAAATTTTAATTATTTAAATTGTTAAATTTAATTAAAAAACATTTAAATTAAAAAAATAAAATTAAATAATTTAAATTTTAAAATTAATTAAACTAAATTAATTATTAATTAATTTAAATTTAATTAAATTATTAAATTTTAATTAAATTAAATTTTAATTAAAAAAAATTAATTTTAATTTAATTTTTAATCAAAATTTAAAATTAAAATTAAAAATTATAAAAATTAAATTTAATTAAATTTAAATTAATTTAATTTTATTAAATTAATTTAGTTAAATTTAAATTTAACTAAAGTATTATTATTTTTAAATTTAAATTAAAAATAATAATTTAATAAATTTAAATTTAATTTAATTAAATAATAATAATAAATTAATTGATTTTTTATTTTAAATTAAATTTAAAATTTAAATTATAATAATAATTTAATAATAATAGTTTAATTAAAATAATTATTTAATGATAATAATAATTTTAAAATAATTATTATTTTTAAAAAATAATAATTTAATTTAATTAATTATTTAATTAAAATAATAATAATTTAATTATAATAATAATTATTATAGAAGAAATTGATTATTATTATTATTATTTTTATAATAATAATAATTAAAATTAATAATAATAATAATAATAATAATAATAATAATAATAATAATAATAATATAATATTATAATAATTAATAATTTATTTAATATTAATAATAATAATATTATAATTTAATTTATTTAATTAAATTTAATATTATTATTATTAATATTATTATTATTATAATAATAATAATCATAGATGAAATTGATTATTATTATTATTATTATTATTATTATTATAATTAAAATTAATAATAATTATTATTATTATTTAATATTATAATAATATTATTAATTAAAAATTATAATTAAATTAATATTATTTAGTTAATATAATAATAATTTAATTCTTAAAAATTATTTAATTTAATTAAATTTAATTTAATTATTATTAATTTAATTATTATTATTATTATTATTATTATTATTATTATTATTATTAATTTAATTAAAATAATAATTTAATTAAAGTTAAATTATTATTTAAATTTAATAATAATAATTTTTCATTATTAAATTTAATTAATTTAAATTTAAATTAATTAAATTTAAATTTAATTTAATTTAAAATATTTAAAAAAATAATAATTTAAAATTAAAAAATTAATTAAAATTAAAATTTTAATTTTATTAAATTTTTAATTTTAATTAATTTTTTTTAAATTTATAAATTATTATTTTTTTTTAATTTTTTAAATTTTTATTTTATTTTATTTTTCTATTTTTTTTTAAGAACTAAAACTGAAATTTCTGAGTACAAGAGGAGATTACAGAAACTTAAAACTACTTTGAAAATATAAAAACTGAAATTAAACTACAATTAGCTACTGAAAATTAAAGGTGACTACAACTGAAATGAAAGGCTCTATTTATAGAGGAGCATGAGCTTGTGGAAGGGTCTGGAATCCATCATCTGTGCTTTCTCTCAGTCTCTATCAATCGTTAGATCATCACTCCATATCATCCCATCAATTATAACCCTTGGATCGTGTGCACATGTCCCATCAACCAATCAGAATCGAGTATTAGAAGGGAATGACACATGGATTGCCAGCGTGGCATCCGTGTGTCAGTCATGTGTCAGGTAAATGTACTATTATACCCTTTGATTGGTCTAATTTGGCGAATTGGAGTTGGGGCATATTAGGGTATTTAGGGTTCATGTGGCTGCGTTTGATTTGGGAAAAAAAAATGGCGCGTTTGATTTTATTAATATATTTTGTTTTGTTTGGCCGGATATAATAAGTGGGTTGACTTGGGTTTAAATGGTAAACCGGGTAAATGTGAGGATTGATCGGGTTTTGGGCTTAGGTAGGCTAGGATAGTTTTGGACTTAGGATTAAATAAGGATCCAAGTGTTATTACAAGGGCCAAATGTGTACAAGCTGAATTTCAAGGGACCAAACTTGTAATTTTGAAAATGTAATCCAAGGGCTAATCTTGCCATTCTTCAAATAACCAAGGACTGAATTTGCCAATTCTGATTCTCAAGGGTAATTTCTGCCAATTTATGAAAGTTGAGGGACTGATTCTGACACTTCTCCAAAGTTGATCATATCTTTCAGAAATCATCTTCTCAGCATAGAAATGTTCACAGATGCTCAATTTTGACCTTCTGGCTCAGCTTTAGCACTCTTCGTCTCTCGTGCTCGGGTTTTTGTCAGATTTGGCTTTCTTTTGTGTGTTTTGACATATCCGTACCTGCACATGCATAAACTCAAGAAACCATTAAATATTAGCAATAAACGTCTCTTTCTTGGTTACTTTGGGTCTGATTTGATAAAGAAATGATATGTGTTTTAGCATATATCAAAATACCCCAGACTAGACGATTGTCGTGTCCCCACGCAATGCAATCAACTCACGCTTTTAAAACCGAGGATTTCAATCTCTTTCTACTAAACCTATGAAGAAGTAGCAAAGATTCCTCAAAAGAGATTAAGAACCCTTAATTCTAAAAAACGCCCCATTTACCTTTTAATTTACATGTATAGATATTACGATTAAGCACATTCCGATTATGAGTGACGGTTTGTTGAACTTTCTTGTCGATCAATAACTCCAACATTTTTCAAACAACACGTTAGGATCATGGAGTAAGAAACACAACACAGCGTGAAGTGACCATACGGATAGAATACATCGTCCCTGATTTTTCACAAGTCCCCAAACTAAGCGTAAAATCAAAATCATTGTTAAATATGACTCTAGATGCTAACACTACCCATGGAAGTTACTTGTGTAATTACCGTTTGCTCCCATTTTCCTATTTTCCTCTATTTATTTTATTTTTGGTGAGAAATGAATTTCTTCAAATTTCTCGTTTCGATAATTTTTATTCCGATAAAGATATGAAGTTAAGTCGATAATTAGTTATCCATCTTTCCTCAAAAACCATTGCACACAAGAATGAGGTCCACATCAAGGTCCTAATTTAACACGATTTAGGGAGAATATCATTTTTATGGCGAGCGAAACAACTCATCTACGAGTCCAGAGACAGAGGCTTTATTTAGCATCTCCCGGATTCAAAGTTTGGCTTAACACTTATTTCAAAGACATTTGCATTTTTGCAATTTAGGCCCTTGGTCTTTTCAATCACTAACTCAACGGGATTACCGTTTTATCAGAAGTCTTATTATGACTTTGGATTTTCCTCAACCTTTTTGGAACTCCATGACAACGGGGGTACCATCAGACATAGAAAACTTTTATGGCTTTGGATTTTTCAACTTTAATACATTTAGGCTTTAATTCATGTTAATTTTTGACAAACTCCAAGTCCCACGGCTTTTATAACAATAGAAACAATAGCAGCAAACTATCAGGAATCAGTTGTCAATTACACCGCCACACTGACAGTACCTTGATGTGTACCCAACCCTCATAAGCAAGGATTCTCTAAATAAGATAAAGAATTAACTATCGCCATAAACCTAACATCTCTAATTATTTATTCACAAATATGGGGTGAAACAATTTTGTGGGAACAAAAATCCATAAGTACCTTCGATGGGCTCTAAAGAGAACCAACTACTCCACGCTTAGCATCTAAACTCATAAGTAACTCTATTATTCCTCGATCTCCGCAAATTTAAAATCCCAAATAATGAGATCCGCGGATGCTTAGTCGTTAATTTTAGATTATCTATGGTTAAGGGAACAAGCTAGGGCTCAACACGCCCGGTCAAGTCAGAATTCTATTCCTACTCTCACCAGCGGAAAGTCAACAAGGTGTCAAAACATATACATTAATTTAGCAAATGTTTCGTAAAATAATCTCAAGTCTCGCATTTTTAAAGTCACTTATTAGAAACTCGCAAATTCTTGTTTAAGCTTCGCATATTTAAAATCACTTAGGGAGACTTGCAAATTCTTGGCCTTGTGAGCTAGAATCGCATTTTATAGCCTCTTGTCTAAGCAATTAGCAAAGACTATTTCAAGAAAAACGCATATTTAAAGTAACTTCTAAGAAACTCGCAAAAACTTTTCAATCATAAAACTAACAAAAGCTTACAAAATTTTTTAAATTTTCTCATTTTTGCACAATTTTTTCATTTTCTAAGGAAAAACGGGGTTGCGAGAGTACACGACAAAAATAAGCAAGTGCGGTCAAATCAAATCGAAGATTACCCTACCCCAGACTAGAACGAAACGTTGTCCTCAATGTTTAAAAGTAAGGGTATCAACGAAAATCTAAAAGCCGTTTATTAAGTATGCTCAAAGATAAACGTTAGTCGATAAGATTTCGGATATCGGATTTCCATCAGCAACGATCATGAAACTCGAGTGGAGAAAAGACAAACTTCGAGCACGAGAGAATCCTGGACAAAAACATCACAAACACGAGAAATCGAAGAGGCTAACCCCTTCACGTCACTTATTAGAAAATAGAAAGAATATAGAGATAAGCATGGGGTGCCTCCCACGAAGCGCTACTGTTTTTGTTCACCGAGTCGCTAGCCTGACTCGTCCCCGAATTCATTTGTCCTTGGGGAAACAAGCGGAAGGGATACCCGGATCAAAGATGGTATCCTCACTCCGGGGGGAAAGAGAATGGGTGGGTTGGGAGGGAAAGAAAATGTCGGGCTCTAGCACATAAGGGATAACTCCTTCCAAACTCACATAAGGTGTATCAAGAAAGAATGATCCATCATCCGGTGGTTTAGCGGGTGGACGAAGGATTGACGGATCAAAGTAAGAATACTCCATAGAAGAAGGGAGTCCATGGTACAGAGAAGTGTGTCTTGAAGGTTCATCAACGAAGGCATCCAAGAGAGGATCCTTTTTCCGATGAGTATCCCAGGGTTAAAAATCTTGTCCTCGGAAAGGAACGAAATCAAAGTATCATCTACGTGAAAATCCTCACGAGAAAAGGAATCACTTTCGGATAAAAAATAGTGTGGGACCTCAGTATCAACAAGCTCATCAGTCGAAATCTTCACTTTCTTTTCTTCTTTCGGGAAAAATGGATCATCATATTCGTTTTCTGTATTCTTGGAAAGAATCGAGTCGGTGGGAGCAAGTTCATCGGTGAACTTCTCGAGAAGTGAATCGATATAAGAAGAATTAAGAGACGGCTCAACTTTTTCAAAATCATCCGGAGGGATATAAGAATCCCCATAAAGCAATTTCTCAATCAAACGAATATCTTCCTCGATGTCAATAACGGCATAATCAATTTCCGGTGAAACTGAATCGAAATTCAAATAAGCCTCAATTTCTTCCATGATAGAATCATCAGTGAGAGATGGTTTAGGCTCAACTTTCAATTTATCAACATCATCCGGAGGGATATAAGAAGACGGCTCATTATATATCAATTTCTCAAGTAAAAGGATGTCCCCCTCCGGGTCAAAAGTAGCATCATCAATCTCAATGGGAATCGAGTCATCGTTAATATAAGCATCGATCTCTTCCCAAATGGAGTCACTTTCCGTAGTGAGAGACGGGGAAGAGTCAGAAAGTTCCAAAATTTTAGAGGAAGGAGTGGGATTGCCACTCAAAGAAAACTCGACGTTCTTAAGTTCAACACAACAAACAGAAAGCGGAGGTGGGACAAGTGGTGTGCTCTTAGAGCTAGCATTTTCCACCACAACCGTTGTAGTCTCCTTTTCTAATTTGTTCTTTTGCTCAGCACGTATCGTCGATAAACTCTTAACCGTAAAAAATGAAAGGCTCGGATCAATTCTCGATGTTTAGGCCCAACTTTTTATACCACCGGAGGTTGGACCTTTTTGGTGTTTCCGTTATTAGTAGGAGTTCTCGGGTCCTTTGTCACCTCAGTGTCATTAATTAAAATAAAAATAATAATTTAATTAAATTTAATTAATTTTTAATTTAGGAATTATCCGGCATAATAATAATTTAATTTAATTAAATTTAAATTAAAATAAATTAATTTAAAATAATAATTTATTTAATTATTATAATAATTAAATTATAATTAAAAATTATTTAACTAAATAATTATTATTATAATTAAATAATTATTTAATTATTATTTTTAATAATTAAATAATTATTATTATTTAAATAAATAATTAATAAATATTTAAAATTATTATTAAAATTATTACTATTATTATTATTATTATTATTATTATTATTATTATTATTATTATCATTATTATTATTATTATTATTATTATTATTATTATTATTATGATTATTATTATTATTATTATTATTTTATAATAATAATAAACTTAATATTATTATTAATTATAATTTTATAATTATAATTAATAATAATAATATTATTACTATTATTAATATTATTATTATTATAACAATAATATAATTTTATAATTATAAAATAATAATAATAATAACTATAATATAATAAATAATAATAATAATTATTATTATTATTAATTATAATTTTTAATTATTATTATTATTATTATTATTATTTTATAATTATTATTATTTAATTATTTTATAATTTTTAATTTAGTTATTAAAATTATTATTTAATTATAAAAATAATTTAATTAGTTATGAAATAATAATTATTATTTAATTATTAATTTTTATTTAAATAATAATAATAATAATTAATCCAAGGTGAAAATAATTTAATTAATTATTTTTAGAAATAATAATAATTTAAATTATTATAATTAAATTTAAATAATTATTATTAATTATTTTAAATTATTTAATTTAAATTTAAATTATTATTTAATTTAAATTTAAATTTAAAATTAAATTTAATTTAATTAAATATTTTTTAATTAAATTTAACAATTTAAATAATTAAAATTTAAAAATTAAATTAATTAATTAAAATTTAAATTAAAATTTAATTAAAATTATTAATTAATTTATTTAATTTTTAAATTTTAATTGTTAAATTTAATTAAAAAAACATTTAAATTTAATAAAAAAATTAAAAATTTAATTTAATTTAATTAAAAAAATTAAATTAATTAATTTAAAATTTAAATAATTTTAATTAAATTAAAATTAAAATTTAATTTAAAATTTTAATAATTTTAAAATCAATTTAATTTGAATTAAATTTTTAATTAATTAATTAAATTAAATTTAATTTTTATTTTATTTTTATTTTTATTATTTTTCATTATTAATTAGGATTTTTCTTGAATTAATTTATTATTTTAATTTTAATTTTTAAATTAATTTAATTTAATTAAATTTTTTAATTTTATTAAATTTTTAATTTTTATTAATTTTTTTTAATTTTTAAATTATTTATTTTTAAATTTTTAATTTTTTTTTTATTTTATTTATTTTTTGAGTACAAGAGGAGATTACAGAAACTTAAAACTACTTTGAAAATATAAAAACTGAAATTAAACTACAATTAGCTACTGAAAATTAAAGGTGACTACAACTGAAATGAAAGGCTCTATTTATAGAGGAGCATGAGCTTGTGGAAGGGTCTGGAATCCATCATCTGTGCTTTCTCTCAGTCTCTATCAGTCGTTAGATCATCACTCCATATCATCCCATCAATTATAACCCTTGGATCGTGTGCACATGTCCCATCAACCAATCAGAATCGAGTATTAGAAGGGAATGTCACACGGATTGCCAGCGTGGCATCCGTGTGTCAGTCATGTGTCAGGTAAATGTACTATTATACCCTTTGATTGGTCTAATTTGGCGAATTGGAGTTGAGGCATATTAGGGTATTTAGGGTTCATGTGGCTGGGTTTGATTTGGGAAAAAAATGGCGCGTTTGGTTTTATTAATATATTTTGTTTTGTTTGACCGGATATAATAAGTGGGTTGACTTGGGTATAAATGGTAAACCGGGTAATGTGAGTGCTGGACCGGGTTTTGGGCTTAGGTAGGCTAGGATAGTTTTGGACTTAGGATTAAATAAGGATCCAAGTGTTATTACAAGGGCCAAATGTGTACAAGCTGAATTTCAAGGGACCAAACTTGTAATTCTGAAAATGTAATCCAAGGGCTAATCTTGCCATTCTTCAAATAACCAAGGACTGAATTTGCCAATTCTGATTCTCAAGGGTAATTTCTGCCAATTTATGAAAGTTGAGGGACTGATTCTGACACTTCTCCAAAGTTGATCATATCTTTTAGAAATCATCTTCTCAAAGATAGAAATCTTCACAAATGCTCAATTTTGACATTCCGGCTCATCTTTAGCACTCTTCGTCTCTCGTGCTCGGGTTTTTGTCAGATTTGGCTTTCTTTTGTGTGTTTTGACATATCCGTACCTGCACATGCATAAACTCAAGAAACCATTAAATATTAGCAATAAACGACTCTTTCTTGGTTACTTTGGGTCTGATTTGATAAAGAAATGATATGTGTTTTAGCACATATCAACCATCTTATATGCATACGTTAGTCAACACAAACAGATATATGGTGGTCGACAACACCCAAACAAAGAATCGACTAATAAAAGTCAATCCAACAAATCAATCAGATCATAACAGGCATGGGAATTATGTGTGTTTATCAAACTCTAATCATCTAATTCTAACAATCATATCCTAAATTCCTAGTCCTTCGACATAGGCAAATATCATTTTTAGTTAAGCGCGTAGGATAATTAGATAAGCCCAATAGATGATATAAATTTGAAAAACATTCTCCGCCTCAATCAATGACTCTTTCTATGAAAAGTTTTAAATAAGCTAAAGTCATTGATTGAGTTTTGCAAATTTATGGAAACTTGATTCTGATTGATTTTCAAGCAATTTATTTACCACCCTTTTGTTAAAACAAATATTTTTCTGAAGAATTTTTAGAAGGAAAAATATTTGTGTAGGAACAGTAGTCCTTCGACATACTTTCCTCATTTTAGTTTTAGGATAAGTGCACGAAATTTTTGAAAATTGTTTTAGCGCATCACTTTCCTTCTTTAAAGAGCGGGTTGCTATCTGAAATAATAGCAAAGCATGGTTAAGCGCGGGTTACAGTCCGAAATAACTGCAAGCCATATATTTAGACATGTTTTGAAAAAGAATATTTACACCTCGTGCTCGAACTTCATCTATGGTCTCGTGTCATTATTGAATGACATTTCTAAGACCGTAGATGTTATCGATACCAGAAGACATGTCTTTGAGAAAATAATATTTTTGGTATTTTTAAATTTTCTGATTTTTATGGGTTTTTGTTGGTTTTATATTTTTTTATTTTCTTTTTGCAGGTTTTCTATTTTTGTATTTTGGTTTTTGATAGATATTTACAAAGATAGAGTAGATGATATAGTTTAAGAAGATGATGATACGAGTACCGAGATAAGGATATCAAACAGCCTCGTTGAAGAAGATAGAAATCGTCATCTCTTAAACATCCACTACCAAAGCTTCTGAGGCTCTTGAAAAGAAGGAATTGAGCCTTTAAGAATGCGAGACTTTGGCAGCTTCCCCCCAAACCGAAAATCCTTTAGCTGAGCAGATTCACAGCTTTCTTTCAAGCTTCCCTTAGCCAGGTGCACAAAGAAGCACACCATTATCATCGATCTTGCTGCTCCTTTTAAGAATGATCTTTGTGATTCTTCGTTCGGGGTTATATCATCAAGTAGAAGAACAACAACGTATCATCCCACACTTGAATAGAATCTTCTCATATTTCTTTCCACTGAAGTCTGAAGCGAAGAAAACCATAAGTAGTCAAGAGACCAATTCCCCCAAGTAGTTGAATTGATGCAGTCAGCCTTTTGGAAAAAGCTCAAGATCCCGAATACACATATACCCAAAGGCAGAGAAACTTATATCATTGAAGTAGCAGATTAAGTCCGATATGCAAAGAATAACCCCGAAGTATACTTTTCTCTCCCCTGAAGAACGTGTATGAAGCTCAAGAACCTAAAGTACCCAAATGTCCAAAGAAAGAATAACCGATAACATTGAAGAAGCATGTTGAATCACTGATTATCTCTGCGGATCTCAACTCCGAAATAAGTGATTATATCTCTGAATCACTGATTAAGCTCTCAAGTGAAACTGTTGAGCATCCCCAATGTACACAATCTCTCTCTCCCTTGATGATTGCAATGATGGAGATCGAAATCAGCACACACTTGTGTACTTAAACTAACTCTTCCATCTCTTCCCCCACATAGTTGGAATAAGAACATTAAACGCCATGAGTCAAACCTTGAGTTTCTCTGCGGTAATGACATTAGTCTTCCCGGGATTTCTTCAATCACTTAGAAGTATTAAGTTCATCAAGTTTACTCGCGTTTAGATGCTTGTATCCTTCCCCCTTGCTGGTTTTGTTAGGAATTAGAAAATTCCATGTTAAAGTGTCGGTCACCCCAATTATGGTCTAGCATATGTTAGCTCGTAGACGTGTCGTTATTTACGTTATTTGTTAGTTTATTAGTTAGTTATTAGCGTAGTTTAGTTTAGTGTAACACCGTGGAGGAACTACGGGTCTTTACCCACTGTATACCTGATCCACAGGCCGTCAGGAGGTCGTGTAGTCTTGTAACTATAAATACCCCTTCCATCCTTGGAAGGGGTGTGGCTTGGAATCTAACCTTTCAGTTTTATTGAACCAACTCTCTACCAAGAACACCATCTCTCTACTTTCTCTCTCTAAAATGTCTAACATGTATTTCCATCATCCAAGACCACCCGAATCATCATAACACAATAAATATTACGATCCTACAATGGGTACCAGAGCCAAGGTTATTGTGTTATCTTTGATTTGTGTGGTTTCGTACCATGGTTGCTTGTGTTTATTGATTTATTGTGGTTCGAAGCTCGTGTTTATGCTGTTTTTATTCCATTATTGATTGGTCGGAATAAAAGTTTTTTGCTGTTTTTTTTTGTGATAACAGTTTTTACATTTTCTGTGTATCTTTTGATTTGGTCAAAAAGTTACATCTGGTCATTATTTTTGTATCTATGTCCATTAATCTGCTATTGTCCAAACAGTAACTATTATTTTTGTGGCTTCGTCTGGTCATTATTGAGGTCAAAATGGGTCAAAAAGTTGCAACTTTATGATAATTTTCTGGGTCAAACTGGCTAAATGGATCTTTCAATAGCAGTTTTTCTAGGTTTCATATGAATATCGTCGGAATTTGGTCGGAAAACTCATCGGAAAAAGTAAAAATCTTGCTAGCGACTTGTGCTTAAAAATTGCATGAAGACTATGTAGCGACTTGTCATTATTGAATGACAAGCGAGTTGTTAACTGAAAATGAGGCGACTTGTCATAAGGCTGTCTAGCGACTTGTTGTTTAACAGGTTAGCGATTTGTAATGAAGGAAAAAAAAAAAAAAAACTAGCGACTTATCATCTTTTTTGAGAGATGATGTTTTGACAGCGATTTGTAAAGAAAGTTTTTAGCGACTTGTGATGATAATACCAGTTTAGCGACTTGTGAAAATGAAAAGGAAGCGGCTTGATTTTTTTTCTTGACTGTAGCGACTTAAATGAATAGATGAAAAAGAATGAGAAAACTTTGACCTCGACCACATGACCAAAATACCTATTCCAACATCATCATGAACCTCGATTGATCCATACCAAAACCGACTCCAAAGAGAAGATAACCAATCATCTAATCCTAAGACCTAGACTCACCCCAAGACCCTCACTATCACTCTCAATCAATCAAAGACTCGAAACTGAAAAAATTAATACGAATCGACTCTTGATCTCAGCCTCTTATTTCGTGGTTCCCAAAGATGAAACAAACAAGACTTCCAAGAGTCCTTACTCACGAAATAAACTCACATCATAGATCAAATTACTTGTGACAATTTTCAAAATTAAGAAATGAAGCTAACAACTTTGTTAATTCATTTTCTTGATTCATTTCATATTCAAAAGCATGATTAACCGAAAGAAACCTACCTGGAATATGTCTCGATTCTTGCCATCCCTGTGGCTATGTCGAATCACTCACCTCATGCCATCCCTGTGGCGAGGTTTTGAGATGAGATGAGGTCGAAACTATTTAAGAGAGCTTAGGGTCTCATTGTTGATGTTATGACTTGTAGTAATTTGTTTGATACGTTTGGTGTGTACTGGGGAAACGAAAAAGGCAAACTATCTTTGCAAAAGATTAGAGATGGGGGCGGATGTGTTTTTTATTAGGGTTAAGAGAAGCAGATCTTTTTTGATATGTGAGGAGGGGGGCGGATATAATGTGAGTGATATTAGGGTTTGACTAGAGGATTTTATGGCTATGAGTGGGTAAGATGCATTATATACACCGAGAAATTAGGTCATGGTAAAAATTAAATCGGTTGATAATTCTTTTTGGGCCTAAAATACTTGGATAGACATTGTGGATTTTATGGTTATGAGTGGGCCGTGATATGATTTTTTAATGGGCTTCGTGTGTTTAAAATCTATGGGCCGAGATTTACTCTTGGTTTGATATTTCATACATATACATAGATTGTGTACTAAATCACATATATGTCCACTGCAGTCTCATTTTTAACTGGCCATAGTCACACTTTTGAATGGACGTGTATTATCAATGATATGTGGTTATTTAAAAGTTGTGTGATAGTCTTGGACCCATGAAATTTTAATGACTCGGGTATATGAGTTGTGACTGAACCGAACTTATTCTCCAATTGTACTTTGGTGCTATAGTGATGAGCTGAATTTATTTGGATGAGCTGAGGCAGTCAGTGATTATTAAGATGGACTTTGTGAACAAATTAAACAATGCTTGGTCATTAAATTTCAACAAATGATACATTATTTACGACTAATGTTGGTATTTCATTTGGCTAAAAGGTCGAGACTTGAGATTTTAATTTGTTGAGATGATGAGATTTGGTTTTGTGGATTGGTACGTTGGGTTATACATTTTCAAGGAGAAAATTATTTCACGACTGGAACTGAATGTTAAACACGGTTGACTACGGGGTTGTTGCTTGGTATTTCTTATTTGGCATTGAGGTGGAGTTTTCTGGGCGTGTTTACTTATTTCGTCTTCTTTCTTTCTACCCTTCCGCGAAGATGACTTGTTTGGGCGTTTGTTGAGTGTGATAAAGACTTGGCTATTTGGTTACGTTTGCGATTCTTTCTCTCGCTTAACCCACAACGTAACTATCACTTCGGTGTCTCATGCAGTTGAGGATACGTCAAGAGGTTTTGTACATTGGGTACACCGTTTCTTTTTCACAAGGATTAGTACAAGCTTAAGTAACAAATCTGAAGAATTTTACATCATGTTCAAGTTTGATATATCGGGTTTACTTTAACAAGTGGTCACAAAGATATAGCCGACAGAATATGTGAATGATGTGTTTACCATAGTGTTTACTGGATGGGTGATGATATTGTTGATGATGTTGGATAATGAACCATTGATGAACCGCTGCATGTTCCCCTAAAACAGATATTCACTTAAACCAAAGTTGTCATAACACATTCAAGCTGACATTGTTTACGGTTTTGTCTTGATTTTGTAAAATCCCGCGAAAGAATCTATTTATCAGTTTAAATCATAGACTTGTAAAATCCCATGACAATGGAAACATCCGGGTAATAGTAAAGTGCATTTTCGGATCTATCTTACTGTTTATTCTTGGTTTTGTAAAATCCCGCGAAAGAAACTATTTTTCGGTTTAAACCGTAGAATTGTAAAATCCCGTATTGATGGAACCATCCTGGAGAAAAGGAAAGTGTATTTCGGGATCTTTTCTGATGCGGGTGCTATGGTTTCTGCTTCGAAGAAGGGATAAAAGGGTGTACTTCATGAATTGGATGTGTGTTTGGATATTCGTCATGGCAGTATGGTTATTACTTGATTTTACGAGGTTCTGTGCTTGTAACCATGGTCAGGATGAAACCATTATCATAGTTCACTTTAAAGGGTAAAGGAGGCTATATTTGTGCTTTTAACAAGATGTGACAACGGCGTTAATTCAGTATTGCTTATTTTAGGTTGAAGTGAAATATCACGGGCAAGTGTACTTAGTATCTGAAGGTATCGGGGATGGTTGGATGAAGATTCTTCAAGATCCTTGCTCGAGCTTATTATCAAAAACGAAGACTTGGAAATCTAGTTATTGTTGGGTGTCTTTTACCTTTTCTTTTACCACTTGGGGGAATTGGGCTCATACCACCACAAAATAACTATCACTTTAAGGAGTTACGTTGTATTGCTCAGTGTCACATTCAATTGTTGATTTTTAAGAGGTAATGTACGTCTTATACTTGATGGTTGGTTGGTTGAAGAGTATAGAGTACATAGAGAGTACTTAGAGATGCTAATGGAAATCGGCACCGCTGTTTGTTACATATGTGCAAGTTTAAGTCACGAGTTCGGGTTAGTTTACTTCAGGTCAAATTCATCATATTGGGTTTTCTCCATCAGCTGTCACGACAAAGAGCCTACTAAATGATAATGGGGATGATTACATGTTTTGCCAAGAGATTGAAAAGAGAAAGATTATGACGTCTGTTCACATCAGTTCAGGCCTCGTACTCCAAAGAAAAGAAATGTGTACGTTTCAGTGCGCATTATCTTCCGAAGAAGAGAAATCTTCTTATGACGTATGAACACAACAGTTCGTGCCTCGTACTCTAAAGAAAAGAAAAGTGTACGCTTCAGTGCGCTTTATCTTCGGAAGAAGAGAAATCTTCATATTATGACCATTCTCATCAACATGCTTCATACTTTTTCCACGTGCTTTCAGTTATCAAGTGAACCGGACTACTGATAATTACTCTTATTCCACTTGCTCAATATAATGAAGATGGCAACATCATGTGCTAATTTTGCGAGGGAGAAGTGTGAATAGAATACTTTTGGATGATATTCACTTGTTTAATCAAGAATGGCATCTCCGTATGCAATTCTTGAGGGGGAGAAGAAGTGTGAATTTTTTGCATGGTTGATTGATATTTGAGAATAAATGGTTAAACGGCTCCAAACTCATGTAAGAACCGAGTTTCTTATTATCGGGTCATCTTCACATGATGTTTCTTCTAAGAGCCGTTGGTTGACATCTTCTCATGGACTGATGAGGTTATCGACAAAGTGCTTCCGGTTAATGCTTCACGTGCACATCAACATGATGATCCCGAACGACCTTCTGTTCTTGTTTGATGTGATTGCTTGCTTGGTGTTACCATTTCGTGTGTTCGTTGCGGGCTGATTGCTAATTTCCTTGATGAACATCTTTCTATTCTTGTTTGATTGGGAGGGATTTTAGTTAAGGGGATTTGCAAGATGTAAGTTAATTGGGATGCTTTTTTGTGTGATGAAGATGTTAACTATCTATTCCCCATTCGGACAATCTTGAAGAAGATCGAGTCTACAGTTTGTTCTACATTTTCTGTTGCATGTTAGAAGACTAAAGACGTATTGCATTTGATGATCTAAAGACTTCTTCTTATTCTGGGCTGAGAAGAACACTTGAAAATCTTCGTCAGTTTAGGGGAGAGAACTAATTGGGGGAGATTGAAATGCCAAATTTAATCCCCAATTAGACTTGCTCATATTCTTCAGCAAGTTGATTCTCACAGATACATCTGAGCTTATGATGTTCTTCTTTACAAATTTCTAGTATACGGGCTTATTATTTGTTGCTGATTCTGAAGTATCAAACCAGAAAGGAGCAAGGAGACAAGCATCTAAACGCGAGTAAACTTGATGAACTTAATTCTTCTAAGTGATTGAAGATATCCCGAGAAGACGAATGTCATGACCGCAGAGAAACTCAAGGTTTGACTCATGACGTTTAGTGTCCTTATTCCATCTATGTGGGGGAAGAGATGGAAGAGTTAGTTTCTGAAGATAAAAGAGGTACACAAGTATGACATATTTAGGGAGAGAGATTGTGTACATTGGGGTTACTCGGTTGTTTCACTTGAGTGCTTAATCAGTGATTCAGAGATATAATCACTTATTCCGGAGTTGACATCCGCAGAGATTGTCATCCGCAGAGATAATCAGTGACTCGGCCTGCTTATTCAATGTTATCGGTTATTCTTACTTTGGGAATGTGTGTACTTCGGGTTCTTGAGCTTCATACACGATCATCAGGGAAGAAAAAATGTGAACATTGGGTAGGTGTTTTCATTCCCCTCATGATGTGTATTCGGGAGAGCTCTTGGGAATTGGTGTACTTCGGGTTCTTGAGCTTCATACACGATTATCAGGGAAGAAAAATGTGAACATGGGGAGATGTTTTCATTCCCCTCATGATGTGTATTTGGGAGAGTTCTTGAGCATTATACAAAGAGGCTGACTGCATCAATTCATCTACTTGATGGAAGTGGTCTCTTGACACCTTTTGGAATGGTTCGCTTCAGACTTCAGTGGAAAAGGAATTTGAGAAGAGTTATTCATATGTGGGATGATACGTTGTTGTTCTTCTATTGGATGATATAACCCCAAACGATGAATAACGATGATCGTTCTTAAAAGGAGCAGCGGGATTTATGATAATGGTGTGCTTCTCTGTGCACCTGGCTAAGGAAAGCTTGAAATAGAGCTTCGAATCTGCTCATCTAATGGATTTTCGGTTTGGGGGGAAGCTGCCAAAGTCTCACTTTCAGATGGTTCAATTTCTTTCAATTCAAGAGCCCTTGGAAGCTTTGGTGGTGAATGTTTAAAGAGATGATGACTTCTATCTTCTACAACGGGGCTGTTCGATATCCTTATCTCGGTACTCGTATCATCATCTTTCTTAAACTATATCATCTACTCTATCTTTGTATATATTTATCTGAAAAACAAAATACAAAAATATAAAACCAACAAAAAGAAAATAGAAAAATATAAAATCTTCAAAAACCCATAAAAAATCAAAAAAATTGTAAAATACCAAAAATATGTTTTCTCAAGACATGTCTTCTGATATCGATAACATCTACGGTCTTAGAAATGTCATTCAATAATGGCACAGGACCATAGATGAAGTTCGAGCAGGAGGTGTAAATATTCTTTTCAAAACATGTCTCAAAATATGGCCTACAGTTATTTAAGATTGTAACCCGTGCTTAAACTATGGCTTGCAGTTACTTCAGACTGTGACCGCGCTTAAACCATGGCTTGCTATTATTTTCGATAGCAACCCGCTCTTCAAGGAAGGAAAGTGCTACGCTTAAACGACTTTCACAAAATTCGTGCACTTATCCTAAAACAAAATGAGGAAAGTATGTCGAAGGACTGTTGTTCCTACACAAATGTTTTTCCGTCTAAAATTCTTCAGGAAAATATTTGTTGCTTTAAAAATGGTAGAAAATGAGTTGCTTGAAAATCATTCAGTATCAGTGTTTCCATAAAAAATTGAAAACTCAATCAATGACTTCAGCGCTTTTAAACTTTTCAGAAAACAAGTCATTGATTGAGGGGGAGAGTGTTTTCAAATTTATATCATCTAACGGACTTTCTTAATTTTCCTACGTGCTTAATTAAAAATGATATTTGCCTATGTCGAAGGACTAGGAATTTAGGATATGATTGTTAGGATTAGATGATTAGAGTTTGATGAACACATAATTCCCATGCCTTTATATGATCTGATTGATATGTTGGATTGACTTATATTAGTCGATTGCTGTTTGGGTGATGTCGACCACCATATATCTGTATGTGTGTTCACTAATGTATGCAGGTATATTGGTATATAAGAATGTTCCCGATCTGGATCCCACAAATGAAGATGATTGGATGCCGAAAGGAAAGGGTAACTATATCTTGGGTTGACAAATGAAGAAACGGAGCTTAATTGAACTTCTATGGAGAGTTGGCATGGAAAAATGCAACGTAAAGAGGTCTTACTGCATCAGCAGATGGTTTTCTTCATCAGCAAATGAAGAAACGGAGATTAATTTGACCTCAGTTGGCATTAAAATGCAATGTAAGAAGTCTCACTGCATCAGCAGACGGTTTTTTCCAAGCCCTACAGCAAAAACATAAGCTTCTCAACCACCGAACGTATCTTTATGCAGGATACCATTTTTAAACAATTTTGAAAATTTGATTAAATTATTTTGAAAATGAAAAATATTAGTTTTGAAAATAAATTGTACTTGATTTTGAAAATCACCGGACTTCATTTTATCAAAACTATAAGTCACTCAATCATCGACTACGGTCATCGATTGAGGGGGAGAGTGATTTAAAATAAAATATTTTCAAACAATATTTCTTCATAAAAGTCCGGATTGTACAAAATAAGTGGTGATCTAAAGATTTAATGTTATGTCATGGCATAATTTTTCTTTAAGAATCAAGATCTTTCAAAATGAAATTTTTCTGTTCTTGTTTGATTGTGAAATTATTTTATTTTACTTAAAGATCTCTTAAAACTATCATACCTGACACTAACAATCTTTAATGTCTTAAAATGGTCCTTATCTGTCATTTTTCAAAATCAAATCTTGCCACGTCTTTCCCCAAAATTTTCTAAATGATTTAAATCTTTTGGGATCACAAATCTCAAATGGTTTGAAATTTTTGATCGCGGGAGAGATCGTGATTTAAATCTCAAATCTGTTTTAGTCCTTTAAAGGCACTCCTGCCTCCATGTGCCCAACGATTTCAATATATGATGCACATGATTGAGGAGGAGCATTTATCTAAAAACCAAAAGAGTATTTAAACAAGGCCACATATTCTCCCATGTTTTCCAAACCTTATTAAATCACTTGGGATCCAAAATCTCAAAGGGTTTGATATTTTTGATCGGGGGAGAATTTGTGATTTAATATGAAATTTGATAAAAGGTGATCATTTGATTCAATGTACTGGCTCTCTCTAATATGTGCTAAACTCTTTCATATATTGATGCACATATTGAGGGGGAGCGAATGGTTTCTTAATGGCTTGTGTGATCGTAAATGTGCTTCAAAAGAACTCTTTCCTCTATGTGATAAAATGATTTCAAATATCCTAAGCACATATTGAGGGGGAGAATTTACCAAGAAAATCAAATGGCTTTTTCTATGAAAATTGTGATCAAAGAAAATATCTCAAAGTCCTCTTGCCTCCATGTGCTAAACAATTTCTAAATCATATGCACATGTTAATGGGGAGGTTTTCTAAATGATCAAAATAATTAAGGTACAAAATGCTTTGATTTTATATCACAAGTACCTTGATTGATTTTTCCAAATGATTCTTCAATTGGTTTCAAAAAGGAATGAACTGTACCAAAAGACCGACCATTTTACTTTATGTATGGAGTTATAAGGATGGTGAGGTTAGGTATTAGTTCCCACGATCCGCCAGAACCGGAGGGATCTACCCAGGGACAATCCACTAGATAGTGTAGAGTCCTTAGGTATGATGAAAAAAGGAGAAAAATGAGAAATGGGAAGAGTACGGACTGAGACAGAGCTAGTACTGGAATAAACCCAACAAGGTTCTAGTTATGAAGTCTCGGTAAGCACTGAAGGGGTTGAAGAATGAAAAAGAAATGAATATGAAAAGGGTGAAAAGAAATAGCCCTCCAATAATTCAACCTTAGGGCAGAAACCGGGTTCATTACATATGCTACTGGTATTGAAGACAAGACGTCATGGACCCAGTGACGCACTGCACCTAACTTCCCAAACTACTCAAGTTCCTCTTAAAAGGGCTTGTTTCATTCTCACGGGGAACCGACATAATCTATCGACTTTCTCTTAGAGATTGTTGATATTGAAGAAGGCCCTAGTCTCCGGCATAGGAACCAAATGTGCACTTTTGAGTTTAGAGCCAAGAGATCATCCACAATATCTCATTAGGATACAAAAATTATGAAGACTTGCTGTTTCACACAATGTGGAAAGTAAGTAAATATTAAGAGTCCTACGCATTATCCTTGTGGTATTGCCAGAACATCCGAGTGATATGTTAAATATTCACGATGAAGATGGAAATCCTTCTAGAGCCAACATCAAACAAGCTCTTGGTGGGTGACATGTGAGATCTTCTCGTAAGATCAAGCTTATGACAACTGGATAGAAACAATGGGGCGATTCTATCTTGAATCAAACTTGGTCCAGGAATGGAATTGACGAATACTTTTGGAAAAACCGTTCGATGTGCAAATCTTCTTTTCTCTAGCACATCGAATGTGTATTCATGTTTTAAAACACAAAAAGTATCTCTGATTGAAAAAATACTTTTGGAAAAACCGTTCGATGTGCGAATCTCTTCTTTTATCTTGCACATCGAATGTGTACTCTTTTCAAATACAAAAGGTATTTATGATTGAAAATTGATCTTTCTCATAAAACCTTCGTCGTATTGCAAAACTCTTTCTTCTAAGCAATACGCGATTGTTTTCAAATCAATTTTTCATCAATCAGTGAATCTCAATTCGCTGGTTCACTCACTCCGTGTTGTCTTCTTTGAGACGTTCCGGTTTGAGAACAGCTAGAACAGCTGCGAAACCCTGTCAAGGAGATTCTTCGAATTATACCGATCACAGGCGGTACTTGTCTTGATCAACGGGGAACCGTGGGCCGTGTACCTCAATTCAACGAAAGTGATCAAAGACACTTTCGTGTGTTTTATTGCTAACTGTTGTTTGCAGGTACATTTGGACGGTTGCAGCTAATCAGAATTGAGGAGTCAATCCAAAGCCGCATGCTCACAGCATACACACTTAATTGAAGAAATCATGACTGGTGCATATCTACAGAACCTGGCTCTGATATTTTTATACTATGCTTCTGCTACGCTGCTGCAAATATCATGAACCAGTAAAGCTTTCGCTACTCTGATGGAAGAGATGTCATGATCCAGAAAGTGTGAGCATGTCGGTCCAAAAGTCACAACATCACATGAAGGCAACACAATAAAGGGTGATCCAGAGATTTATTGTGGCTGATGATCTCCATAAAGCTCGAAGATCATCAAAGATGTGGATCAGTTCAAAGACCTCCATTGAAAGTACAAAATAATCGAACTATGAAGAGTCACTACAAAAGCAAAAAGAATGCGGACAATGAAGAATTGAAGTCTACGAGCTCAGAACCGAAGTCAAAATAGAATGCTAGGATTTGAAATGTAAAACATGGGGTGACCTCCCTTAGGGGGAGATTGTTAGGAATTATAAAATTCCATGTTAAAGTGTCGGTCACCCCAATTATGGTCTAGCATATGTTAGCTCGTAGACGTGTCGTTATTTACGTTATTTGTTAGTTTATTAGTTAGTTATTAGCGTAGTTTAGTTTAGTGTAACACCGTGGAGGAAGGACGGGTCTTTACCCACTGTATACCTGATCCACAGGCCGTCAGGAGGTCGTGTAGTCTTGTAGCTATAAATACCCCTTCCATCCTTGGAAGGGGTGTGGCTTGGAATCTAACCTTTCATTTTTATTGAACCAACTCTCTACCAAGAACACCATCTCTCTACTTTCTCTCTCTAAAATGTCTAACATGTATTTCCATCATCCAAGACCACCCGAATCATCATAACACAATAAATATTACGATCCTACAGGTTTTGATACTTCAGAATCAACTCTTTGTAAGCCCGTATACAAGAAATCTTTTGAGAAGAACACTTTGTAATCTTGTGAGAATCAACTTGCTAAAGAAAGAATGTGAGCAAGTCTAATTAGGGATTGAATCTGACATTTCACTCTCCCCCAATTAGTGCTCTCTCCTAAATTCACAATCTTTTATATGAATGCCTTAAATAAGAAGAAGTCTTTGGATAATCAAATGCAACTCGTCTTTAGTCTTCTAACATGTAGCAGAAAATGTAGAACAGACTGTAGAATCGACCTTCTTCAAGATTGTCCATTTAGGGAATAGAAGGTTAACATCTTCTTCTCACCAAATGCATTCCCGTTAACTTATATATAGCAAATCCCCTTAACTCAAATCCCTCCCAATCAAACAAGAACAGAAAGATGTTCATCAAGGAAATCAGCCTCACAACTGGAAGCACTTTGTCATTAATTACATTAGCCCGTGAGAAGATGTCAACCAGCAGCTCTTAGAAGAAACTCCATGTAACGATGACCCGATAAGAAGAAGCTCGGTTCTTACATGATTTGGGAGTCGTATGACCATATATTCTCAGATATAACTCAACATGCAGCAGTTTCACACTTCTTCTCCCCCTCAAGAATAGCATACGGAGTTGCCATTCTTTATTAAACAAGTGAGTATCATCCAAATGTAGTCTATTCACACTTCTCCCCCTCAAAGGTAGCATATGATGTCGCCATCGTCATTATAATTGAGCAAGTGGAATAAGAAAACAATCAACGGTAGTCCGGTTCACTTGATAATTGAAAGCGCATGGAAAAAGCATGAAGCATGTTGACGAGAATGGTCATTAATAAGAAGATTTCTCTTCTTCCAAAGATAATGCGCACTGAAGCGTACACATTTCTTTTCTTTAGAGAACGAGGCTTGAACTGTTGTGTTCAAACGTCATAAGAAGATTTCTCTTCTTCAGAAGATAAAGCGCACTGAAACGTACACTTTTCTTTTCTTTAGAGTACGAGGCTTGAACTGTTGTGTTCAAACGTCATAATCTCTCTCTTTTCATCTACTCTTGGCAAACTTGATATCAATCCCATTATCATTCAGTAGGCTCCTTGTCGTGACAGCTGATGGAGAAAACCCAATATGATGAATTTGACCTTGAAGTAAACTAACCCGAACTCTTGACTTAAACTTGCACATATGGAACAAAGAAGGGTGCCGAGAGTTCATCCTCCATTGAATCTCTAAGTACTCTATACTCTTCATCCAACCAACCATCAAGTATAAAACGTACATCACCTCTTGAAAATCCACAATTAAATGTGACACTGAGCACTACAACGTAACTCCTTAAAGTGATAGTTATTTTATGGTGGTAAGAGCCCAATTCCCCTAAGTGGTAAAAGAAAAGGAAAAGTCACCCAAAAATAACTAGATTTCCAAGTCTTCGTATTTGAAAAATGTTAAAAGCTTGAACAAAGATCTAGAAGAATCTTCATCAAACCATCCCCGATACCTTCAGATACTAAGTACACTCGCCCGTGATATTTCACTTCAACCTCAATTAAATAATACTGAATTAACGCCGTTGTCACATCTTGTGATTAAAAGCTTAAATCTAGCCTCCTTTTACGTTTTAAGTGAACTATGATAATGGTTTCATCCCGACCATGGTTAAAAGCACATAACCCCGTAAAACCTTGTAATAGCCAAACTGCCATGAGGACAATCCAAACAAACACCCAATTCATGAAGTACACCCTTTTATCCCTTCTTCGAAGCAGAAACCGTAGCACCAGCATCATAAAAGATCCTGAAATACACATTCCTTTCTCCAGGATGGTTCCATCATTACGGGATTTTACAATTCTATGGTTTAAACCAAGAGATAGTTTCATTCGCGGGATTTTACAAAACCAAGAATAAACCGTAAGATAGATCCGGAAATGCACATTACTTTAACCGGGATGTTTTCATTGTCACGGGATTTTACAAGTCTATGATTTAAACCGAGAAATAGATTCTTTCGCGGGATTTTACAAAATCAAGACTAAACCGTAAACAATGTTAGTTTGAACGTGTTATGACAACTTTGGTTTCGGTGAATATCTGTTTTTAGGGGAATATGCAGCGGTTCATTAACGATTCATACTCCATCATCAACAATTCTTCTCCCATATGTAGAATACTTCACAAACTATACTAAGTAGAGTAGTATACACTACTTTCCCTTGGAGGTTGACCGTAAAGCATCAAGGTACACGTTTCTCCCCCGTGATGGTTTCGAACTTTCGGAAGCATCATAACGTGTACAACCATCTGCACAAAAAGTTCTTGTCATAAGCAAACATCTTGAAAAGTCATGACTGACGTTGAAGATTCTTGAAAGATTTTGCTTAGACTGTGAAGTATCATTGACATTCAGTGGCATCGAATATTCTATGGGAATTGCTTATCACATCTCAACCTTGAAACACTTTGGTAAACATATCATCCACGTATTCTGACGGTAATTGTTTTGACCATGGTGAAGTAAACCCGATATAACAAACTTGAACATGAAGTATAATTCCCCAGATTTGCTACTTAAGCTTGTACTAATCCTTATGAGAAAGAAACGGTGTACCCAATGTACAAAACCTCTTGATATATCCTCAACTGCGTGAGACACCGAAGTGATAGTTACGTTGTGGGTTAAGTGAGAAAGAATCACAAAAGTAACTAAATAGCCAAGTCTTTATCACACTCAATAAATGCCCAAACAAGTCATCTTCGCGGAAGGGTAGAAAGAAAGAAGACGAAATAAGTAAACGCGCCCTGAAAACCTCACTTCAAATCCAAATAAGAAATACCGAACAAATAACCCCGTAGACAGTCATGTTCAAATATCAACTCAAACCGTGAAATAATATTCTCCGTGAAAATGTATAACCAAAGTATCAACCCACACAACACAACAAATCTCCCCATCACACCAAATCTCATCACACAACAACTCTCTTAATCAAATATCATTATCATCAAATCTCTTCAATCACGACTCATATAATCCAAATATCATAAAATCTCAAACAATCCAATTCATGAGAATCCCATCAGTCCATCATCCAAATCCAGTTTATCATACATTCTACTCAATCCCAATCCAATGACTGTTTAAAAAAAACTCATCATATGGTCCAAATAGTCAAGTTCATTTGATCCATTTAGAATTTGTAGCCCATGTGTCACCCAGAATAGTTACACCAAATCAGCTCGTTACTTGGCCCAATAACACATTATTAACCGGGCTTTGCCCATGAATAAGTGATATATCAGTTGTGATCAAGAGTGGTTTATAACGTTGTAAATGTGAAAATAATACTCTTAATTTTTATACAATAACTAATCACTATCCATGAATGTTGCTTCCCACTTCCAAAGTCCAAACAGTATTAGATTTAGAGTAAACGTTTAAGTGAAATACTTCGCAGCTCAACATACATAAACGTATATGTGAGAGCTAAAGCCCAGCACCTAAAGCCCGATCCATTATAACCAAAAGGCCCATCATAGCTTAATACCCAAACATATCCGGCCCATTGAAGACAACAGCATACTTGTTGGCCAACGATTAAGTCTCAATCCCATATCACACAACCGGGTATATAAAACAACCACCTAAATACCACAAACCCTAAAAATACTCAATTATACAAACCCTAATCTCATTAATAATTCCGCCCCCTATCACCAACTCTCTCCTCTCAAATCACATCTCAACTGAAATGTTTTATCTTTTCACTACAAATCCCATATTCATCCTTCTTGATATACATGACGACCTCGCCACATGGATGGCATAAGAGACATGATTCGTCAAAGCCACAGGGATGGTTTTTAGTTTCAGTTACAGGGACCAACATAACAGGTAGGTTTTACATCTTAATTTCTTTTTGATTACCTTATGTGACCGAATAGGAAGTGGGATGAAATCCAATATTTGTTTTGTTCTAACTTCAATTATTCGAATATTATCATTAACACCTGGATCAATGATGGATAACATCATGTGAATGAACTTTGGGGGTCGAAAAAGACTTTAAAAACGAACACACGAAGAATCTGAGATCCTTAAAACAAACTTGTCATTTTCTTTCAAAACACCGAATATGTTATGAAAGGTTTTTAACACCAGTTGTTAATTATCTTTCAAAAAAATTCGAATATTATCAAGGAATTGTAGATTTTTTTTGTTTGGATCGATGATGATAGTTTCACTCGTATACAGACTTTTATAAGTCTTGATATGTCTTTAATTAGTACACACGAGATGAGATGAATCTGAGATCTTAGTTGAGGTTGTTTCATTAAGAATAAGTCTTGTATTATACCAACAACTTTAGATCTGTGATGTATTCTTCTTTTGTGTAAAGATCTTGTAAGATTAATGAGTTTTGAGAACCACACACAAAAGAAGCGAAACTGAGATCTCACGTAGTATATATTCTTGTGATGAGGTTTTGATGGATCAATGATGGTGGATGTTCAAACTAAAAGGATCTTAATGATTAGTAACAAGGTTTGAACCAAGCTGAGATCACTTGCATTTATTTAAATTATGTTTGAGTCGTATTGTAAGTGTAGTTCATGGAGGATAGGATTAGGATAGTATTGAGTTGGTGATGATTGATGAGTATAGTTTAGGTTTAGGTTTGAGTCTAATTGCCATGGTCATGTCTTCTTCTTCATCTCGTTTTTCTATCATGGTCAACTGTTTTGATCAATGAGTCAAGTCGCATCAGTGTATGACAAGTCGCATCAGAATATGACAAGTCGCATCTGAATGTGACAAGTCGCAGTCTTCTGATTGTGACAAATCGCATTTGACTTAATCAAGTCGCAGTTGACTCAAAAGTCAAACCACTGTTGACCCATTTAGACAAATCGCATCATTTCTGTTTTGACACAAACCGCATTGTTTTTATGCATGACAAATTGAATAAGAAAAAAATGCTTCAATACGCACTTTTTGAACTGTCAAACCGCTTCATGTAACACACAAATCGCATCCGAGTCAAGACATTTCAGGTACAACGAATCTGGACAGACTTTTAAAAGACAAACCGCATGAAAACTTGATCAAATCGCACCAAGAAATGTCAAACCACATCCATGAATTACATCAAACCGCATTTAATAATCACATGTAAACAGCAGGCTTAGTACCAAATAAAACAGTAACAACCATCAGACCATTAAAAACTGCTTTGATATAAGTTCAGAACCAGTAATACTTAGAACCACTTCAAAAACAGTTTATAACATTGTAAACCAGTTAGACCATTTTCAGTTGTTAAAAACAATACTTGAGCATGTAAAACCGGTTTTGACCATGTGAACAATATCAAACTACAACTACTTTCAAAACCGGATTCAAGCATCAAAACGGCATTAAACAAATTTCAAACCGCATCAATATCTAGTACAAACCGTATGAAAAACCACTCAAAAACCTTATGAATCATCAAGAACAACATAACCTAGGCTCTGGTACCATTTGTATGATCGTACATAATATGTTGTTTGATGATTCGGGTGGTCTAGGATGGTGATAGTATATGAATGCCATGTTTAGAGAGATGAAGAGAGTAGAGAGGGTGATTCTAGAGAGATAAACAAAAAGAGAAAAGGTTAGATTATGAGAAGCACCACCCCTTCCAAGGATGGAAGGGGTATTTATAGTTTACAACCTAAACGTCCTCCTGTCGGACTGTGGATCAGGCATACAGTGGGTAAAGACCCGTCCTTCCTCCACGGTGTTACCCTAAGCTAAACTAAGCTAATAACTAATTAATAACCTACTAAACAACATAAATAACGATATGTCTATGAGCTAACTTATGCTGGATTATATTTGGGGTGACTGATACTTCACTATGGAATTTCCAATTCCTAACACTGAGCATGGTTTATCTTTTTCAAAAACCAGTGATGGTAAACCTAAGGACTTTTTTTTGTTTTGCCAAGTTGTTTATATTTTTAAAGTTTAAGTGAGAGAGTCTCTTGTGCCACAGCCAGTTGACAGTTTCAGTGGCTTTGGCAAAGAGACAAGTTCCATTCTGAGAGAGAGTTGTCATGTCAATTACATATACATCATCTCTCCTAGGAGCTATAAGAACAACTTCTTTGTTGGCATTGAGAATAGTACCTTGTTTATCATTGAACTGCATTATGTATTTTGCATCGCACAACTGATTGACACTGATGAGATTGTACTTAAGACCATTGACATATGCTATTCTAGAGAAAACTATACCATTACAGTTTACTGAGCCATAACCTTTAGTGGGGCAGGATGAGTTATCATCAAACACTACCTTAGGTCGTGGTTCCTTCACATATTTGTGCATATATTCCTTCACACCAGTCATGCTCCTTGAACATCCACTATCTAGATGTCAAATAGGCTCCCTGGCTTGTCTCTGCATAAATAGTAAATTGAATTAGTTTCTCTTGCTAACCCACTTACTAGTGGGCTTGGGTCTAATGGACTACTTAAACTTTGAAATGGACTCATGGTCAGTGGTTGAGTGAAGTGTGCTACCACATGTTTTGCACTTGCTTTCTGAGGAAGACTCAGTGATGCGAGGTTGTTTTGAATTCTCCTTGCTTGTATGACCCTATCATGTTGAGATGTATCTTGTGTTGGATTTTCACATATTTCACAACAGGAGTTCATGAGACAATCATCAGGATAATGATCATTAAAGCCACAATGTGGGCAAGGGAGAAACGGTTTTGCTTTAGGCCTTTGAGCCTACTTTGATAATGAAGCA
This sequence comes from Chrysanthemum makinoi, assembly GCA_910596185.1. Lineage (NCBI taxonomy): Eukaryota > Viridiplantae > Streptophyta > Magnoliopsida > Asterales > Asteraceae > Chrysanthemum > Chrysanthemum makinoi. The sequence continues at coordinate 101,987,680 of OU343223.1, read as the reverse complement.
TACTGATGACCAAGATTGGAATAACTTGCTTCATTGAATGACCTTACATACTGTAAGTGATCACAAGTTCTGTGATCTTCCTTTTTGCATATCATGCAAAAAAGGATGCTGTAGCACTTATCAGTGGTATGGCTTGTATAATGGCATAGATCACACTTCTGCTTGGGCTTGGAGTTGCTTTTAGACTTGGAGGAACTTGAGATTAACTTTGGTTCATTGATTTTTGAATCAGGAACCTTCTCAGTTGAGTTCATCTTTTCACTCAACTTCCTCACAAGTTCAGTCAACTGCTTGATTTGGTCTTCTTCAGTAGGAACTGAAGATGTGGAAGTCTCAGTAGGAACTAAATCATTTTGGGTTGGTTTTTCTGGTCTTTTCAATATTGTTCTACCAAGGCCTGGCCTTTCTTTTGAAGAGTGAGGGTTGAATTGTAAAGGATTAAGCTCAGAACTAGGTGCAGCTCCCTGAAGAGATTTCAGAGGTGGAAGCGGTTCTTGAGATTCAGGTTCAGACTCAGTGATGTGTTCAGTACTACTGGGTACATCAGGGAGTCCAATCATGCTCTTAAGAGCCTGACTTTCAGGCTCAAGTATCCTTCTAGAATCTAAGTTTGGAAGCTTACTCTCAAGGTTTACCCTTTCAACCAAATCACTGGATTTTGGCAACAGCTCCTTTTTATAGAGCAGGCCAGCAGACACAAAAGGTTTGGGACTTTGATCTTCACTGAGAGTATCAGTGAGTTGATCCTCACCTAGTATTCTCTTTTTGCTACTGGGGGCTTGAACAGTATCATAGACTCTAGGGTTCTTAGCAGTCCAGCTTTCAATGATTTGTTTTTCCTTCTTAAGTTCTTCCTGAAGAGCTTGATTACGTTTTACTAACTCAGTGTTTTGAATTTTTAGTGTAACAACCTCAATTTTAGCTTGTTTTAAAATAAGCAATTCATCCCTACACTTATTTAATTCAAAACTTAACTTGTTATACTTGCAAAACAGATTTAATCGTTGCACTTCTACGAACTTAAGGCCAACATTAATATAATTCATGAAAGACTGCCAATATGAATCATCATCCATGGAAAGTAAAATGTTTAACTTCCTCATAGTGATGTTAACCCATTCACCATTCCTAGCGTGATTCTTTCCAATAGCTAGCTTGTCCTCTTATGAGAGAGCCATCAGTGCACTGACTTGCACCATTTCATCATCTGAGGAGACTGGCTCTTCATCCCATTCAAAGACTTCAGCTACCAGGCCCTTGTTTTTACCCTGCATAGATTTAACATTTTGTGTTGTTTCTGAGGGAGTGACCTCAAGAATAGCTAGCTTAGCCTTAGCTTTCCTATACTTAGCTTCAAAATCAACAGTTTTGTTTTGGTCATACTTGTTTTGAAACTTTTGGTGAGACTGAAAGTGCTTTGGTTGAAATTTGCTAAAACCTAAGGACTGGTTTGACCCTGACGGTTTGTAAGAGGGTTCACAAATAGTTTTAGAAAAATAGTCTTTAGCAAAATGACCCTTTTTGTGACACTTAAAACACTTAGTGTCCTCATTAGCTTTAGCCTTAGAAAAACTTTTTTTACTTCTAATAAAGCTTTTAGAGTTAGCAAGGAGTGCCATTTCCTAAAAGTCGATGTTTAAGTCATTCAGGTACTCCTCGTTTGTTCTCTCATCAGCCTCATCGTCTGAATTTTCCTGAAAATCCTGAACCACACTGTTTGAATAAAAGGCAGTAGAAATTGGTGTTGAAGTGGTTGTCAGGGACTTTTTGACTTCCTGAGACTTTTTAAAATCAGGGTATCGTCTATTGATGAGATTATCTTCATAGACGAACTTCCCGTAGATTTCAGGAAGTTCAAGATTCTGAATATGATTTGCATTTCTAAGTCCTTGAGAAAAATCCAACCACTTCTCAGGGAGACTGTTAATAAAACCAACATTAATTTCATGTTTGGATAACTTGACACCATCATTTGACAATTCATTTAACAAAGTTTTATAACGGGTGTAAGTTTGAGAGAGGGTTTCTGAGTCTTTAGCCCTGAAGGTATTGTACTCAAGTTTCAGGTCCATAATCCTGTTTTTCTAGGTATCTAAGGGACCTTCATAGCTACGGACCAGGTTATTCTAGGTTTGTTTGGCTGTACAACAGTTAATGAAAGACTCCATTACATCATCAGGAAGACAAGATATGATGATGCTTTTGAGTCTTTGGTCTTGGTTGACCACCCTCCTCTCATCTTGGGTCCACTGAGCTTCAGGTTTAGGTAAACCTTCAGTAGTTTTTGGGGCAAATGGACCTTCATTAATACACTTAATGTAATAAGGTTTCATCCCAGTCAATCAGCAAAGCATTCGCTTCTTCCACTTGTTAAATTTACCAACTTCAAGTCGAGGGGCAACAGCAGCATAGGCTCCACTCTTTTTATCAACAAGTTGGGGAACTTCACTTTCAGCCATATTAGGATCCTGATTTTAAAAACTTTTTGAGCGGCTTAAAAGGGTTTTATAAATCAGCCTGCTCTGATACCACTTATTGTTCCCGTTTCACAAATAGCTAAAACAGTTAATAATACTAATTGTAAATCATGACTGAAGTAAAATACTTTTAAATAAGTTTTAACAAGATAAAGCACAAAGGATTTTTCCAACGTTTATATTCTTTATTAAAACGAATTAAAAAGAATACATTACCAAGTACTTGTGGAACAGTACTTGGGATTGAAATGACAAAGTATGGGTGTAACTCCTCGCTAAGTTTAGGCTAAGTCTAAGCACAAATATTCAGGTACCACTGAGCTATCTCAGGGACATAGTCGTATTTGGAGGAGTGAAAGATGCTTGTGTGTGTTTTTCACAATTAATGCACAAGCTTTTTCTTTCACTCCTACCTTATGGCTATTTATACAAGTATGGTTTTTGACTCTATCCTAGAGGACAAACTGACATGGTTACAGAAGACAAAATACTGATGTATTTTGTCTCTGTTTACAAAGGCTATATTGGGTAAGATACAAGGATGCTTTCTTCTTGTCAGTGATGACACTGATTCTGGTTGTTAGCGTTTCAGGGAAAGTTTGACTTTTGGTTGATAAGGACTTCGTCTTATCTGTTCAAACTTATCTAGCCTTGTCCCGCCCATTCTTCAGTCTTCTTAGCCTTCAGTCTTGTCTTCAGTGATAATAGTTGGTGAGGAGCTTTGGGATTCAATGAGTTATTGTCATCACTCACTGAATCAATCATCTTCTTCTTGACTCATTCTTCACCCCTTGAGTTCCGCCTCACTGAGTGGAGAGACTTTTCTTTTTCGTCTCGTGCTGAGTATCTTGAAGATGACTCACTGAGTGGTTGTGCGCTTAGTGACTTGTTCGTGTTTAAGGTTATAAACACTCTATACTACTTATAATGCATTTAAGCACTTCCCTCCAATTAATTTTTTAAGATTTCTTAATATAGATTTTAAGCAAATACAAGTAATAAAGCATAATTTACAACTATTTGAAGCACAAATACAACTAAAAACTCAATATTCAACACATACAATTAATGCACTATTTAATTCACCCATTCACCAAAATATACAACCATTTAATCACAATGTACTATTTAATCAAGCTACTAAGCCAAGCAAACACTAAAAAATAAATCTGAGAAACAAACATACAAAATATTCAATCCAACTCCAAATCAACCGCCCTCAACTATCTGGTTCGAACAAGAACACTAACGAGGGAAAAAAAACATCACTATGTCCGAACCAATCACCATAGCCGTTTTGTGATCTAAACAGCCTACCCGAGACCACAATCTATCCTAAACCCATCACCATGTCCGAACCACAAAAAGAAAAAAATAAAATAAAACAAGATCTCATTTTATCTCATTTGACCAAACCAAGACTACGAATAACCACATGGTTAGCATAACCCCAATTCATATTTAGAAACCAGATATGTGTCTTCATCGGTCCAAGAAAAGAAAAAGAAAGAAGTTCGAGAAGATGAAGTGCAATATACTATTAACCAAAACAAACAACATCAAAAAACAACTATCCTAAACCTATCTCCTCAACTTTCAACCAAACTTGAACAAGAATAAAAAACAACAAAAACTCAATGATCTCAGATACGTGTTAACGTTATAAAACCACTATCTTTAAATATTAACACATTTTCATCATATATCTGCGACAAGTTAATCTTGTCCTTCATTGATTTATCACACAAAAGAGGCGTGAGAGGAAGTTGGAAAAAAATGTTTTGTGTCAAAATCAATATAAGGGAATAAATAACTAGGGTTTTATTTAGTGTACTTGTTAACAATAACAAGGCCCAAATCTCAAAGCCCAAACTAAAATATTACAAACTTAAAATAAAAGTGTACTGACATTGCATCTTGCTAAATTATTTGGTACGTACTTCACTGTAACCAGTATTGCGACCATCCACCGCGTTGCGGCGGAGCTTTTTCTTTTGACATTTTTATCTGGTAATTTATGTAACGAAAAAAAACGTTAAATATGTATGCGTGATGGCTATTAAATTTTTCTATGGGTTTTTTATTTTTTTAAACAGTCATGAATAAAACAATATATGTAGAAAACTATATTAAGACTTTCACGGTAGCAAATGCTAAAGTATAGTTATCACGGGCATAGGTGGTTTTGTATCCTGCAGCTTGACCGTTAACATACCATGTGGCCCAATTATCAGTTGTAATCGTCAAATTAAGAGAATTTATCCACGTACATGTGCCCACATGTGGCACCATCATGTCATGATCTCTGCTGTTTCATAAGAAAATTAAGATATGAGTTCATGTCGAAACAATGGGGATCAAAAAAGAAAAGAAAAATCTATACCTGAAAATCAAAGCTCGACAGTTTCTCTTGGTTAGCCATTCATGGTATGCAACGCTACTCCTGACACTGAATTCATATTGCGGCATTGAAGGTTTACCGTAGTTGTACTTCATGTCCAAGTTACATAACAACCATTCCTTCACCGTTCCATGGTTAATTACATTATACAAACAAAGCCGCATAAGTTTTTTAACAATGTTAAAAAATTAATGAATCATATATCCTTCTGTTTACGGGATTATTTGTAACTGTACCTCGCGCACACCAAGTGCTTTCATAACGTTTTCATCATTGGCCCAAAGTGTTGCGTAGTTATAATAGTCACCCTGTCAAACAGAACCGATCATATAAATTTATATGCACACGGGGAGAAGATAGATAAGATCAAGAAAAGTAAGTTTAGATGCCCACCCTACAAAAGGTATCCTTAAGAGTGGATCGTGCCGGAAGCATCTTTATTGTATCAGCGCGTAATGTTCTCCTGTTACCCGTTGTGATAGGATTTCCACCTCTAACCAGATTAGTTGCTGGATTACAATCAGGATCCAAAAATTTGTTGAATGTTTACGGCCCGACACGCTAACATCAAAAGAAAAGAAGGTTTTACACAGTTTGCCAAAAAGATAAAATGAAAGCGCCGGATATATACTTTGTTGATTTCGTTAATATCCAACATGCATCGAAGATTGTTAGAGTCGGCTTCTGCATAATCACCGTTGCAATCCTGTTTAGTTGCCTGCAATGGTTCATTCAACAACGAGTGTATTACTTTCACTGGTTTCGTTTCACAAATAATGAGAAAAAACATGGAACCGTGATGGAATGAGAACTTCATATTACCTCATATAGTTCGGCGGATATAAGTGCCAAACGATAAGCATATTCAAGTCTAGAATTTATATCACCAGTTTTGTCCGTCAATGGGTTTCCTCCCATGTATCCCTACACCATTTCATACGTCAAAATGTCAATATGGCAATGTATGTTTTATACCTAATTGTATCACTAAAATCAGCAATATACTTACTTGAATGTTTACAAATGGCTCGAGTCCTTCATCGTTACCTTTGTCACATGCATCATCACTGTTAATCTGTTTGCTTCTCCACAGATCGTGCGAGGACTCACCTTGTTAATCCGTTTGCTTCTCCACAGATACGGTAGTGGTGAAAAGATAACAAAAGATGACATGATAAGCCATTTAAATCCATAAAATTGCAAGGGCCACTTTCCAGAGTGCAGCATAGTTGATCCAATACTTTGTATAGACCATGGTCCAGTAATACCAAATGAGACCTTTTTCCTGTAAAAAAACAAACGACATTTGTAATAAAACTATTGTTGCATGAAAATAAACGGTAGTAAAATTGAATATATAGAAAAAGGGCAGTCGATGATGACATAAAGACTTAATCAAAACGTGTGTAACATTTAACTATTAAACTCCGAGGGATCAAGAACATATAGTCTGGTTTAGATCTATTTTTGAACTCTAAGACAACTTTCTCATCTCAGCAAAATACTATTCAACAGAGAAAGACAAAAACATAATGTCGATGGCGACATCTTCTAATTAGAGATCTGTTAATAAGTTGACTGACCTTGATACGTGCGACACGGTGGTAAATGAAACGTAGTTAATATTGTTCTCTCTTGTTATGCGTAGGCTATTCCTGAAACAAATATTATAGAAAAAACAATTATCTAATTAGAATAGATTGTGAAACTAACATTATTTCTTATATTTTTGCATACCCTTTTTTTCTTCTAAATATGAGTACAGTAACAGGCTGACTTACCTTGGGCCAAAGAACGCATACGTGCACCATTCCCCTGCAAAATGCAGCTGTGATTCCAGGGGCCCCTAGTGATACGTATCCCAAGAACAAATTATAAATAAGCAAGATAGATTAAATTCGTCTTCACCAAAAACCTCCTAAATCCAAAGTCACGACCTTCTGCCTATTAACTTATGATAAACTATAGTAACCAAATTAGCATTTATCAGAAAATAAGCAATCCCAAAAACCATCTTACACAATTTTTCAAGCTAATAGAACACAACAATCTTTTCAAATAAGCTATTCAAAATACCATAACACTTAAATCATATTAATATAGCATAAAAATTAAAAGCTAATAATACACTATACTACTCTAACAGGAATTTCACACATTAACTCAAATATTATTACATATTAACAATAAACCCATAAATCAATTACTTTGAATTACTTTATTTGCAATTGCATTGGACTTTGATACACCATTAAAAGTATAACATGTTATCAAAATTACCTTGGCCACTTCCTTCTCAGCACATAAAATACTCCCTCATCTTTATCATCACCAAACAGAATATTGTGTGGGTTATTGTTGGCATGAGCAAAAACCCTGAACACCCTCTAACAAAATTACGAAACGTCCCAAATTGCAAATCCTGCTTCAAACAGTAACAACAACGAATTAAATAAAAGCTAAGAGAACAACAAACCTACCCAAAGCAATAAGCAAAATCAAATAAGCTGGATGGAGAAATTCGATCAAGTAAGCTGCAGTAATACAACCAGGATCAACTTACTCCGCCAAGACACCGGCAATCTTGACTGCAACAGTAAAAGCACAAAGGAAACCCTAAGACTCCCGGTTTGATATCCGGAAGAATCTCGAGTGTTTTGGAACATAAGCAACTACAGTATTAGTTAATATATAACGTTTTTTTGGACCGGATTCTATTTTGCATTTTAGGGGGCCCGATGTTAATATACCCCTATTCCAAGTCCATGGCCCAACTACTTAAGTGACGTCGTTTCAAATGTATTTTAATATATATAGTAATAAGAAATCTTCTTTGCAAGTAAAATTTTTAAGTCACATTGCTCGATATGTAGCATCTGGCCATCTCAAATGCTTCTAAGAAGTTTTAGACATATGATTTGTGGAAACGTAGAGGGGGGTGAATACGTTACCGCTTAAAAACTTTAGATCTTTAGTATCAAATCGCTTATGAAGCTTGTTGTAATATGAAAGTACCAATTAATGTTTGTGACTAATATAAAGCATGGTAGACCAAGTTGTCACACAATCATGAACATCAAACCACATCACAAACAATAGTATAGTGCAAGTATAAAAGTAAAGAGATAAAGAAAGGAAAGTGCAAACCGAACACGAGGATTTATAGTGGTTCGGTCACGGATCTCCTTTCCGCCCTACTCCACTCCCCGAGTACCCAACTCGAGAGTTACTTCACTAAATCAACAAGCTCCCTTCTCGGCGGAGAAAACCTTACAATCGTCGCTTACACTTTTTCGGTACAAAGCTAAATATCGGGTTCTAGTTCGAGGTAGAACCAACCTAACGTCGCCTATACAATATTTCCGACACTAAGCTAGATGTCGAGTTCTTTACAAGGGTACAACCACTCCCAATATGTTTTATGGCCCAACATAATAAACCTTGTGTTTTATGGCACAAACACATAAACCATCTAATCTAGTTTGGTGAAAGTGTTGTTATGATGCAATGATGTTTACACTAATGATCCATGACACAAATGTCTAATGGATATGAATGACTACTTCTAAATGAACTTCCATTGATAGGAAGCCTTCATGATGAAGATCACAAGTTCCCTAAACTTGTTGTGATAGATCTTCAGCTTGTGGTGAGTGGGGATGGCTAGATCTTCAAGCTTTCCTAGGTTGATCAATGTAGAGTATGCTTACAACAAAGATGAATGTTAGAAGCATTATGATCATGTGATGGTGAGGGTAATTAATGTATGTTTCTACATTGTTATCTACAGATCTAAATGATGCAAGAAAGGTAGAGAGAAAGTGTGTTGAAGGGATGCTTAAACAACTTGGTTTGGCTTGCTATTTATAGGCAAAAGGGGACAGGAGCGTCCACGGACCACGAAACCCTCAAAGGGTTCCGCCTGTACCATTTTGGTACCGTGGGGGTCTGGCAAGATTACCAAAATGTTACCAATGTCAACCAAATCCATCCAAGATTGTGTAAGCTATGTAGAGTCCAAATCTAAACAAAATATTCTATGAAATCTTCTAAAGATTACAAGGATGATGCATGCCATGATGTAATATGTATTTCCATTTTAGATCAAAAAGTTTATCAAAGTAAACTTGTAAAATGTATTATGTAACTAGTTAATAAAATGTCTAGTTACCTTTTTGAAATACTTGTGAATGCAAAATGTAAAATGAGGTTCGAAATAGAATGGTTAACTTATTAAAATACTTAGTGACTCTAGACGTATTTTAAACATTCTAAATGATTTGTTATTAGGTTTGATCATAATGCCACATAACAAACATGTACGAACCTGTGTTGTAACATACGAGGACTTGATACATCGAGAGGAGTTGAATGTATGTTGAGACAAATTGTGATTACAAGTAACTTGTACATTTTACGTTATGTATTACAAGTTACATGTTTGTCATCAATCAAAACAAACGAGACTATAGATTAAATATCGTAATATTTGCACTAACAATCTCCCCCTTTTTGATGATGACAAAGATATGTAAACGTAATAGAAAGTAAAATGTAAGAAGTTACTTGTATCGTTACTCCCTTTACATTACCTTTCTCCGTTTACACTCTTCTCCCCCTTTTGTCGAAACAAAAAAGGTGTGTCCTTGGAGTTTTAACTTCATTTCTCCCCAAAAGGCGAGCTTGCATCATCCCTAGTGAAGTTAAATTGCCCACTTCAATCCGTCCCTTGTTTGGTAGCGGATCCATGGATCAAATAAAGAGGCTTAACCTACATCAAGGTTAGTTTTATGCAACAAAAATTATGAGAAATATATGAAAAAGAAAAATGCATAGCAATGTTAGCCTATTTTCTCCACTTTTAATCGAAGCACAAATGCTTGTTGAAAAGTGAGAATGATGCTAAATGCGTGCATGCTCCCCCTTGACGGTTGCTCCCCTTGTTTGAGGCGTCAGGGTATGATTAAAAACCTAAAAACAAATATTAGTGCAAAACTATATTCGTCATTGGACGAGTAAGTGATATACAACAAAGTGTGTATAAGATGCATTCAGTAAATTCTTGACGGAAGCTCCCCTTGCTCTAGGTCGTCAAGATGAACCTTCAAAATAAATATTAGTATAATAGAAGCTTTGTCTTTAGACAAATATGTCATATACAAACAAGTGTATAGACGATGCAATATGAGTCCTTAAATGATATTCCTCCTTGTTCGAGGGTGTCAAGAAGCACCTAAAATAAGAAAAATAATTTATGCAAAATTCATCCTTAGATGAGTAATTTATATACAATCGAGTGTATATGATGATGAACCTACAGTGAAAACATTAGTGCAATATATTTCATCTTTTTCACAAAAAAAAATAAGATGTATATATGTGATAAATGATATAATCAAAGATCTCATGAAGTGTAGTCTCCTAATTACAATCATAAGAAAAGTGAGAATATAATATGATAAAAGCCTACAAAATAGTTCCTAGAAAGAAAATATGAAGTCTCTCACCGGGTGTGCCACTAGTGGTGCTAGTGTTGGTGTCGGTTTACTAGTATGATTCATGTGGTGACGGTAGATGACTCGAGATTTACAAAAGTAAGTTTTCGCTAATCCATGGTGGTGATGATTAGTGAAAGTGGTGATGGAAGGTGGTGGTGATTAGGTAGGAGCTATTAAGGAGTTAGAAACTCATATGTATAGCAAATAAAAAAATATGGACTCGTGCAATCCTTTCGTCATGTCAAGTGACCAAAGCTAAGAGAAAAAATATGAATGGACATTGCATTTCAATGATGCATAAGGGTTATGATTTGAATGATTTATTGATGCTAACAACCTATTGTTTTGAGCAAGTTCTCATATGCTTCAACCCAAGAGTAATCAATAATGCGTTCTATCTAAGAATATATAAAAGTGATAACATGAAGATAAATTCGTTCATTGATTGACACGAATTATAAAAATGACCTATTCTAGGTGACAATGGGAAAGGTAATATTAGCATGGTTTTGACCGACATGGATGATTATCACTTTGAAAAGAAGTGAAGACAATATGGAAAATACTAATAATAATAATAATGAGTACCTATATGAGGATGAGAATGACATCATATAAGTGAGATTTGGATGGACCAACGTGTTGGAAATGGCTGTTTTGATTAATATATCGTTTGCACTGACAATGACATGCATGATATATGTCAAGCGAGAAAAGGATAAGATCCTATGATGGTGTTCTAGATAGTGAAGTTGTAAGGTGCTAGGTTAAGGAAAATCCTAGATTCGTTGATTGTGGAGATGAAGAAGTTTGTAAAACACATGATGCGTTTTCACTTGATGAGGTATTGGTGCAAACTTGTGATAAAAAGTTAAAAATGTTGAACTAGTTGTGGTTTCGTGAACTGGTTTTAGCTAAGTGGTGTTTGCCTATGTGTTGGTATTTTAGAGTCTAAGAGACATAAAATTTGACAAAAGACAATTATGTGAATGGATTTCTCTCCCCCTTAATTGGTGGACATCCAACATAATGTGTATCAAATAAGGAATGACAACAAAGTGTTTAGGAGGTTATTTGGGTTAACGAAAGAGATGAGCTTAGTGATGTTTTTCTGGATGATGGTTAGCATACAATGAACTTCATCCTTAAATTCACGTACCTCTTCTCGATTAATACGAGATGATCGTATGATGAGGCATGTGGTTTCCTAACAGGAAGTGAAGAGAATTAGAGTCTTGTTATAACTAAATAATGATGGAGGTGATTTTTGGAAAGCGGAAGCAAAAATGAGATTTACAAAGAGGTCGGTTGAAAGACAAAAATGCAAAGCCAGCCCTCTAGAACTCAATGCTTTTAAACTATATGCAGGTGTAGGGGTCCCATAAAGCATAGTACTAATCTACATAGCAATAAAGAGGATTATGCACAATGAGCATATAAAAGTTAGAACCAAGTGAGATAACAAATAATTTGTTATCAACCTACAACACAAATTTGTAAGTGACAAAAGATGTTAACATGATAGAAATCAAATGATAACATATTATATAAGCAAAAACAACACATTGCACTTAGTAGACAAGAAATCACCACACAAGATAGCATCAAAACAATCATATTATGCAAGAATACGACTTTATTCAAGACATTTCATTGTGAGATTGTTTTGTCGTTAGACTTAGATACTTAAGCATACTTGGATATACAATAATCTATGTGATTAATTTGTAAGATAAAAAGGCTTCTAAAAGTTAGTCATACCAAAAGCACTTTGACAGATTATATGTGCACACGTAGCAAAAAAATAGTGTGACAAGAAGCAAAAGAAACAAGATGAAAGATTCATGCAAGCCATGTTTAAGACATAACAATTTGGAGCATGTATCATTTAGACCATCTTGTGCATAGATTTAAGGAATGTCAACAAAAGACAATAGCTTTCAAACATGGATACATTAATGACATGTTATGAGTTCACAAATAACACATTAGTCATGTGAAACATTATATAGATGACAAAAATTTCTTCAACCTTAAATATCATGCAAATCATGTTTACGCTTAACATTAAGTAGCATAAAGCATCACAAAAACTTTCTAGGGTTTACACATTTGACAATTAATCAAGTAGGTATCAAACACCAAGAAAATGTTAAGACAATTGATCATTTTAAACAAGAGCATGTATCATTTGGATCGTACTATACATCGATGTAATGAATGCCAACTAATAGCTTTCAAACACAAATATATCATATCAAAATTATCACGTATCAGAATGCCATATTATGAGTTCATAAGTAACATGTCAGTTATGCTAAAAACAATTCAAAAGTAAGCATCATGCAAATAAAGTTTAGGTTTAAACATTTAGTAGCATGAAACAAGAATACAAGCATTATGAAGATAAAACCGTACTAAGGTTTACACATTTTACTAGTTATCAAACACTAAGATAATGTCAAATCAACTTATCGTATTAAACAAGAACATGTAATCCACACATGTAAGTGCAATGCAAGTGGTTTTACTAAGGTTTACACATTTGACTAGTTATCAAACACTAAGATAATGTCAAATCAACTTATCGTATCAAACAAGAACATGTAATCAACACATGTAAGTGAAATGCAAGTGGTTTTAAGAGAAAAGTCATATATACTACTTGTTTGATTAGTATTCCTAAGGCGAGGCAAACTATCAATGTTTTAACACTTACTTTAGGCAAGTATAGGAAAACAGATTTTTCAAGTTGGAGAATGAATATGAGACTATTACTAGCGGTGCTCAATTAAGGCTAAACACGACCATTTTTACGGGTGATTCCACATACCCAACTTCTCTTCAAGAAGCAATTCAACCGTTAGGTCAAATTGAGTTTCTAGTGCAATAGGTTCTCCAGTAGTCATTCTCATGTTAGAAAGATGGGAACTCCTACTTTTGCCTATTAAAGTGCATAAAAGATGATAGTTTACCAATACTTAGCTTAATGTGACACAACTAATATGCAATATAACTAAGGTGATGAAGACGTCATGTTATACACATGAATTTTAACAATGGTGTGTTTGATAAACAATGTGTTTGAATCTTGTGTTTAGAATCTAATGTTGTTCAAATTACATAGCTAATTGTATGATCTAATGGATGACATCTTTTATGTTGAGTTGAGGTGTGTACTTTAAATGTGAATTGATCATCTAAGACTAGAGAATGGAATATGTTAAACTAAGAGCGTTCTCAAGAGATCTCTTTGGAATATTATTGAACAAGAGTCTAAGTGAGGTTACCAACTTCAATAGATCTTGTGTATGCTCTAAAGACATGTAGTTTTAACCTTGGATGTGCACTCGGTTTGAGCAAGGTTAGGTTATGATGTACGCTTGAAAGGAAATAGATACAAATAGTATCTTTCAACAAATGAGATTATCCCATGGGATAAAGTTATCATGCTTATGAAAACAAGTATGACAAGATGAATTGGATATGCTAGTTCATAGAACTTGTAGATGTTTGTTTCAAGATCATTTAGCCAATGAGGTGTAATGAAATCTCTTGTAACACAACTATTTATGTCGCAAGAGTGATGCATAGGATATACAATATCCTTTTAACAAAATGAAAGCTTAACGCATGAATCTTAGTCATAATGTTCTTTGAAACATCATGTTTTCCTAAATGAAGATATGAAGCCAAAGTGTTTGAATCGGATAGTCCCATCTAAATAAACTTGGTCTCAATATTATATGACAAGAGGAATTCACTCGAGTTTCTTATGTATACTCCTCAAGAGTCATTGTTGCTTGGGGTGTATGATGTTGGCTTTGAGATTGCATTTTAACATATGTTGTTAAAATGTTGATTTGAGGTTTAACGAAATTTATGCAGAAGTTTAACGACAAAGTATTACTAATACTTTGATAATTTTTGAAGGTAGTACTACTTATACCTAGTGCAAATTGACAACAATTACCAAGACGAGATAATTTGATCTTGCACTTAGGATAGCCTAGCTTAGTTTTGTTGGGACGACATCCCTTTAACAATGAAGTTTCCCGCATGGTAGTTTGCAAAGTCGGCAAACCATGGGGTACTCGAATCTCCACCTAGAGATACAACATTAAGTGTCTCGAGAGGAAATGTTTCATTGATTTCCTTTTTCTCGAGCACACCTTGGTGAGGATTTTCAAGACGGGATAGGTGATCAGCCGCGAGGTTCTCGGCTCCCTTTTTATCACGAACGATGATATCAAATTCTTGTAGGAGGAGAATCCAACGGAGCAATCTCGGCTTTGCATCTTGCTTAGCAAAGAGATATTTGAGGGCTGAGTGATCCGTATACACTATGCTTTTAGACAAGATCAAGTATGGTCGAAACTTCTCGAAAGCATACACTACGGCTAGTAATTCTTTTTCCGTTGTAGTGTAGTGTGCTTGAGCTTCGGTCAAAGTTTTGCTAGCATAGTGTATAGGCTGGAAATGTTTTGCTTTTCGTTGCCCCAAGACCGCACCTAGAGCAAAGTCGCTAGCGTCGCACATGAGCTCGAAAGGTAAGTCCCAATCGGGGGCAACTAGAATAGGAGCTTCCGTAAGTTTCTTCTTTAAGGTTAGGAAAGCTTCAATGCACTCTTTAGAAAAGATGAACGAGTATCTTTTCAAGAAGACGGGTCATCGGTCGGGCTATTTTCGAGAAATCTTTAATGAATCGACGATAGAAGCCGGCGTGACCTAGAAAACTCCGAACACCCTTAACGGTGGTGGGATGAGGCAATTTGGATATGACATCAACTTTAGCCTTATCAACCTCAATCCCGCTTTTAGAGATCTTATGGTCGAGGACTATGCCCTCTTTGACCATGAAATGACTTTTCTCCCAATTTAGACAAAGATTTGTGTCTTCACAACGTTTGAGCATCTTGTCCAAATGGGAGAGACATGATTTGAAAGAATCCCCAAAGACCGAAAAATCATCCATAAAGACCTCCATAGTTTCCTCGATCATGTCATGGAAAATGGCCATCATACACCTTTGGAATGTACCGGGAGCGTTGCATAACCCAAAAGGCATGCGCCGGTACGCGAACGTTCCATAAGGGCACGTGAAGGTGGTCTTTTCTTGGTCTTGTGGATCTATGGGTATTTGGAAATAACCCGAGAAACCATCGAGAAAACAATAGTATTCGTTTCCGCTAATCTCTCAAGCATTTGGTCCATGAAGGGTAAGGGAAAGTGGTCTTTACGGGTGGCTTCATTTAACTTTCTGTAGTCAATGCAAACACGCCATCCCGTAACCAATCGAGTAGGAATCAACTCATTTTCTTCGTTTTCAACAACGGTTATGCCACCCTTTTTGGGCACACAATGAACGGGGCTCACCCAAGAACTATCCGAGATAGGGTAAATCAATCCGGCATCAAGAAGTTTTAGGACCTCTTGTTTGATAACCTCGTGGATTTTAGGATTCACTCTTCTTTGATGTTGAACCGCCGGTTTGAAGTCATCCTCCATTAGAATCTTGTGTGTACAAAATTCTGGGTTAATACCCCTAATGTCGGAAAGTTTCCAAGCAATGGCTCGCTTGTGTGACTTCAACACCTTTATGACAAATGCTTTTTCCTCCTCACTCAAATCTTTAGCAATTATAACGGGTAATTTATTGTCACCCTCCAAAAATGCATACTCAAGATGAGGCGGTAAGTCCTTAAGTTCGACCTCCGGAGGATCATTAGCATTTTCAATGTTTTTGATTTCCTCAATATGAAGTTCTTGAAGAAGGAGTGATGATGGATCATCATTGAGCATCTTCTCGATGAGAAGAATATCTCCCTCGATGTCGATGGGTGCGTGATCAATTTCCCACAGACGAATCACTAGACAAGTAAGCTTCAATCTCTTCCAAGATAAAGTCACTTTCCTCAAATGGAGTGAGGGAAGGGGAAGAGAGAGCAATGATAGGATCAACCAAAGTGGGATTGCCACTCGAAAATCCAAGAATTCCTTGAGAATACTCCTCCGACACAATGTCAATGACATCAATTTTGTTGACGGATGTCTCGTCATAAACGGGGGAGTATCTCGTAACTTGATCAAGATTGAAGGTAACGGCTTCCTTGTTAAGCCTCAAAGTGATTTCCCTTCATCAAGCGTCGATCAATGCACGACCCATTTTCAAAAAGCACCTCCCAAGGATGAGGGGTACTCGGGGATCGGCATCGAAATCGACAACAACAAAGTCGGCGGGGAAATGAAACTTTCCTACTTTCACAAATACATCCTCGGCTATACCTAACGGACGAGAATTTGTTCGGTCCGCAAGCTCGAGGATCATACATGTAGGAGTAAGAGGAGGTAATGAAAGCTTTTTCCACATAGAGTGTGGCATTAAGTTAATGCTCGCGCCAAGATCGGCCAAAACGGAGCATTGAACTATCCCTTGAAAATCACACGGGATTAGGAATTTTCCGGGGTCTCCTAACTTTTCGGGAAGTTTTTTAAGGATAACCGCCGAACAATACTCGTTCAAGGAAGTTTTAGCCAACTCGGAAATTTTTTCTTTGTTGCCCAACAAGCTTTTGATCGTCGAAGCAAACTTGGGCATTAGAAGGAGGCGTCCAGAAACTAATCTCGAAGTGCAAATCTTGAAAGATTTGGATAAGCTTCTCCATTTGTTGATTAGATTTGTCACGGAGCTTTTGGTCATTAAGCCTTGAAGGATAAGGAATTGAAGGCTTAGGATTAGTCTTCGGAACATCGGGTTCCGGAATGGAAATTTGGACTACCGGAGGTTGGATGTGTGCGGTACTTTGTGGGCTAGTAGAATGCACCTTGTCCTTTGTCACCTCGGTTTCTTGTGCTACCTCCCTCACCGGAGAGGGTGTAGGCATTGAAGGTCCATCATATGTCTTACCACTTCGGGTGGCAATAGCATTCAACTCTCCCTTCGGATTTGGAATCGTATTAGCAGGAAGGGTTTTAGAAGTTGAAGCTTGATTCATTTGACACATGATACTATTGAACATATTTTCAATTTTGTTTTGATTTTGATCAATTTTGTTGTTTGTTTTGTTCAATTCATTTTTAACTCATTACCTTGTTTTGACATTGAAGTTTGGAAATCATTTCTCAAAGTAGTGATTTGGTTTTGCAAACCCCTAATTGTAACCTCATTAGACTTAATGTAGTTGGAAAGTTCAATAGAGGGGCCAACCGGGGTTGGTAATTAGGAGCTTGATAACCATGATTGAGATTACCCCCTTGGAGCGGGTATTGGTTCATCGGGGCTTGATATGGAATGTTTTGCCCTTTCACTTGATTTTGATTGAACCTATTTTGATTGTTAGGTTGAGGAAAACCGGGAGGTCCTTGATTGTTAGCACGATAGCTCGGGTCAACTTGAGGACGGTAGTGATTACCTCCTTGATTGTAAGGCCCGGCTACGGCATTTGCTTCAAAAGGATTACCATCTGTAGCGGTACAATTGTAGTAAGCATGAGGCCCACCACAAGTAGTACAAGTAGTTGCCACCGCTTTGACTTGAGCGGGTGGATTTGGAGATGGAGAAGAAAGAGATTTTGAGAGAACCAATGCTTGGATAGCATCGGTAAGCTTGTCAATCTTAGCATCCGTGCTAGAGACATTTTCCGAAGAAGGTGAAGCACTCACTCGGGAAGCAATCGGTTTGCTTCGTAAGATGCGGACTTTAGACTTGTTCTCAATGATGGACAACACATCTTTCGTAGAGCGTGTCAAGAGATTACCACCTGCGGCGGCATTGAGAGAGTCTTGATCGTTTTCGTTCAAACCATTGTAGAAAGTATCGAGTTGATGTAACTCGGAAAAGCCATGGTGAGGACATTGAAGAAGTAAGTCCTTGAAACGATCCCAAGCTTCACTAAATGATTCATCAAATTTTTGTGTAAACTTTGTGATTTCATTTTTTAAGTGTGTTGTCTTTTGTGGTGGGAAGAATTCGTTAGTGAATTTTGAAACTAAATCTTCCCATGTGGTGATTGATTGAGAGGGTTGTTTCTCGAGCCAAATCCGGCGGCCCCTCAAGTGAAAACGGAAAAGAAGTAGTTTGATGGCTTCTTCCCGACGCGTTTCGGTATTTGATTGTAGACGTGAGCTTGTTAAACCGTCGGATATGAGAGTGAGGATCGTCTCTCTCAAATCCGTAAAATTGCCTTGACGATACCAAGTTAATCAATCCGTGTTTGAGTTCAAAATTGTCTGCAACGATTGGTGGAACGGCGATGGCTTCTCCATAACCCTCGGTGGGTGCTTGGAGTTGTTCCAACATAGAACGGTTATCCTCCGCCATTTCGGGAATGGGGTCGGGATTAGTACGAATCTCAGGTTCGACTATTGGCGGGGGACGTCTATTTCGTCTTCGCGGAATTGTGGCGAGTTCAAGAAGAGGAGTAGAAGAATTAGAAGAAAGCATGCACTACCAAAAACACTTTCAATTAAAACAAGACCGAGGCAAAACACAGTGAACTTAAACCAATAATCCCACGTGAAATGATCACTTTTATAAGTAAAACGCACAAAGGAGCGGAGAGACTTAGTAGGTCAGCGTGAAGCTTATTAAAAACCCGTCTCTTTTCAGCCGCAATTTAATGTCGGCCGTCCTTATACCCCTCACACAGTTTGTTAAACCGATAGAAGTAAACCAAATCACGAGCGACACAAAGGCAAGTTTTTAATCTTTTGTTCGGGAACTTATAATGATAACACTCAAGTTGAGAAGTGTTATATTGATTGTGTCTTCTATTTTATTTAAAACAAAAGGGAAAATCTTTTTGTATTTTTATCTTTTATATATATATACAAAGAAAAAGGAAAATATTTTTTACTTTTTTGATTTTTATAAAAACAATAACTTCACGAAGGAAGGATCTCGAGTCACTAATCGTCAAACCTTCAACGATATTGTCGCGACACAACCTCCCCGGCAGCGGCGCCAAAAATTGATATGTAGGAATATAAGGATATATCAAAATACACGTGATACGTGAGAATCGACAAATCAACCTTTTAGGAAAAGGGTTAACGTGCCAAAACTCACGAATGTGATATAAGTGATACCGGGTAAGTGATTACCCGGGTCGTGTCCCAACGAGGTGTGAATTGAGGATGTCGTTTGAGGTTTGTTATTAAAATGCTTGAACTGTTCGAGGTTTTTCGTTTTTAATTACGTTTATCTACAAATTAATTAACGGGAAAGTAATTAAGGATAGGGAAACCTAATAAATGACAAACTAACTACTACTAAGCATACGGAACAATAAAATGAAGCTAAATTAAGTTCTATGGTGCTAATATGCAAAAACGCGAAAACCCGGGCTAATCCCGAGCTCCAAAAGTGAAAATAATGCAATTTAAGGCCTAAGGATGTGAAACTAATTTTCCTACTTTCTAAACTACTAAAAATAATTTTAGAAAAAAGCCGGGTATTTTTTCGACTTTTAAATTATTTATTATGAATTAAAAACTAATTTAATCTAATTTAATTATAAAAACTACTAAACTATTTGGGAAAAATCTGAAAATTTCACAGAAAATACTTTAAGTCCTACTGGTTTTAAGAAAAATATAAAAAGCGAAATCTTGCTTTATGAAATAAGCTCAGAAAAATCAATTAAGCTAGTAAGCTTAAAACTGAATATGTATTTAAGAGATTAATTGTGCAACATACAACCAGTCAAAGACCCAAGGGCATTTGGTGATTGCGTTTGTGTTAAGTGTGTGAGCCAAGAGGCTTGAGTTCGAACCTGGTCCTTGCACCTTTTTTGTAATTATTTTTTTTTTGGTTTTTTCTTTCAACAACTTAATAATAGAACTAAATAAGCAATTTTATCAAAAACTTAAACTTTTGAAAAAGCTAAATAAGCTGTTATGACTGCTTATCTCCAACAGATAGTGACAGAAGCAAAACAAACACACCTTTTGACAGATTTTATGCTAAATGAACTTATGAATAAGCAATGATAAGCTAAGGTCAATGTAACAAGCTGGTATGCATTTCTAAGAGACAAAATAAGCTAAAGATAACAGGAAAACAGAGGCAATAAGCAGTTTTAATGGAGATCCTAAGCTATAATGGGAAATAAGCAAAAAATGGATAAGCACTAATAAGCATTAAACAAGCTAATGGCTACTACTCCTAATCTATATTATCTAAAAAGCAACTAAGTGAACCTAAAACAAGCTAGGGTGACAGAATAAAAGCTAATAAGCTCAAAGAAAAGCTAAGTCTGTGATGTGATACAGGCAAAATCACCAAAGGGGCTTTCAAGGCAAGATTAAGCTATCTATAAGCTACAACTAAAAATTATAAAAAATACTAGTACCTAGACAACCAACTAAAGAAGATGCATGCCAAATTTCAGCTTATAAGACCTAGTAATAAGCAAATGAAAAATCTGAAAGTGGAGGCACTTGGGCCATTATGCCACGAACTGAGCAGTACAAATATGTTAAATGCAGATTTTTTATGTGAATTTAAACTAAGCTAGGCTATCCTAAGTGCAAAATAATCTAATCCTATGTCTAGGTGGGTATGTGAGGATGTAAGAAAAATGAATTTGAAAGAGTTTGGATGAAAAATAAGCTGTGAAAAGTGGCTTATAACAGCAGCCTATGATCGGCTGCTCGGTGAGTTAGGACAGAAAGGAAATTTTTTTTTTCTTTACTAACCAAACTTTAAAATACTTGCTAAGACAGATTAAGAACTATAAAACTAACTTGAAAACCTTAAATGGACTTTGACTTTGAAAGTCAAAGTGGGTACAAATGCAGATTTAGACTTCAAATGGGTTTGAGCCAAACAACCCTTAATGGGGTGTTAACTAAAAAAAACTGATTTTTTTAAAGCTTATCCTGGATTTTCTTTTGTAAAACTAATTTGCAGCTTAAAGGCTTTAGAACAAATAATAAATGGCAATAAGCAAATAAGCACAAAAGTGCTTATTTGACTGATGAGCAGTAAGTAAGACAAATAAGCTAAGAGAAAAATTTCATTAATTTAAAAGACAAATTACAACTTAAAAACAGAAAACTAAACTTTAAAACTACTAACACCTAATGCCTCAAATGGCTACAAGGAGTCTACTATTTATACTACTAGGAATGGTCTTCAATGCTTCTCATATGTGTTTCTTTACTGAGACAGAAGTGAGAATTGAGCCATCTTGTGCTTTCTCTTGGTTCATCTTAACCATCAATTTGGACTTGGGCACCAAGGGAGCAATCTGAGCCGTTGCTTCTTTGTCTCCAATGGTGTCATTTGGGATTGCCAACATGGCACTAAGAGACCCATGTGGGTGTGGGGTAAAGACTGAGTTGGGGACCAGTGGTGAGAGGGAAAGGGGGAGAAGAAGACAAGGAGGGGGAAGGTTTTGGCTTTGGCGCCATTTTGTGAAGCTGGGTTTTCTGTTTTGGGTAATAAAGAGAAGAAGGGTGAATGGGTTAAGTAGTTTTAGTTTTAAAAGGTTTTGAGTATTTGTATAAATACTTTTTCTAATTTTAATTAATTAATTTTTTTTTTTTTTTTGAAAGAAAATACTTTTAATAAAATTGGTTTAAAAAAAATAATTGTTGTAAAATAAAAATGAGGTTTTTAAAAAGAGTAGTTTTGGATTTTGCAAAAAGGGTAAAATGGTAATTTTGGGTTCGGGTAGAAGGGTAAAATGGTGATTTGGGTTTAGGGTTAGGTTTTCCGTCTGATTCCCCAAGCTCACTCCCAAATGTGTATCCCGGGCTCTGAAAATGTAGAAAATCCTCTTCCGGCTTCGTCTGCAAAGCACGTTTTCCAATCCAAGCTCATTTCAGTCCGTTTTGGTCCTGTTTTCGATCCTTTGTACCTGAAATACATAAAAACATAGTCCAAGGATATCTGCCGTATATTTGGTTATATTTCCGTGTTTTTAGACATTTTTGTGGTCTTAGATGGGTAAAAATGATGAGTGAATAAGCACTCATCAAGCACCATGCTTATTTGATAGTTGAGGTTCTACCCGTAATGAATTATCTAAGTTCTTATATGTGGGAAAGGATGGTTGAGTTTGTTCAAACATGCATTTGATTTGTACAAGTGTTGGACTCAAGAGATTTTTGAGCAATACACTCAACGAATTCAAATGATGGTAAGGATGGTGGATTGGTTGATCTAGGTGGTACGACTTTTAGTGTATCTAAATAAGGATGTGGTGATGTAGGGGTTTGTTGTGCTATGGGAGTACTTAGGTTGATTGTCCATAGATGTTGAACACAAAAAGTACGGATACTAATTCTTATGGTTCATTGGTTGCTACAACTAGTGGGTGAAGTGCTTGAAGTTTTGGTTATGTCTATGAAGCTTAGGGGTTGAGGTATAGGTTCACCTTGAAAGGGCACGTTTGATTTAAAGGATGCTCTTGGAAGTTCATGAGCAATACGCTTAATGGTGCCAAAAGATGGAAGAGGGATAGTAGGTGTTAAAGAGGGATAAGTGGCACAGTGGGTTGTTTGTTTTGGATAATGGTAGGTGATTTTGGTGGTGGAGTTGGAGTACTCAAGTTTAAAAAGTCCACATCTTGAATGGGTGATGAGATGTTGAGAGGTGAAGAGTCTGAGGATGAAGAGTTCAAGTTAATGAAGCAACAAAATCGAATGCTAATCCTAGTGGTTTTCTTAAGTGGCTTATTTGAGGTTAAGGATTTAGTCATTTTGACTTTGCTTTAAGAAATGCTAAGCTTGAGGAAAAGTAACAGTGAAGGTGTGAAAATGATCATCCTGAATGTGTCGATTTATGGAACTAAGGATTCATGGATTTGATGTTAATCCATACAAAGATGGTAGTTTCTAATAAGATGGAAGTGTCTAAAATCATGTCAAACGTCCTAAGTTAATCCATTGAGGATGTGTTGAGTGAGGTATGAAAGACAAGCATTAACAACTATCCTAGAAACAAAATTTGGCAAATTAGATTGCGGGATTTAGTAAAATTTAACAACTTACCTGTAGGATCCACGGCACCAATTGTTTGCACATGCGAAACCCTTAATTTGGTGCCGCCTGCTCCGCCTGTACAGGAACGGCGGTACCAAAATGTATAACAGACGGTACCAAATTTTTGGTGCCGTCTAATCCGTGGACACCAGAAAACTTCACAGACCCATTTTTTAGGTGTCGGGGAGTTTTCCGAAACCTGAATTTTTGCTTAAAACATGTGACATTAATCATTTCTAGTTAGGAAAAGTCAATAACACATATACAAACATAGTAGAGCATAGACTTTAACCAAGGGCTAACGATTTTCACATATACGTGAAAATGGGTAAAATTTGATAACACCCGTTTGTTATCCTCCTGCATGAACCGGTTAGCATACATCAATGTTTTAAGTTAGTTTATCATCCTACGAAGCGAAAACACATAAATTACATCATACAACATTGTTTTTGTCCTTGTACCAAACACTCTCTTAAAACCTCCATTTTTCAAAGTACTTAACTAATTTAGTTAGTACTTATTGCTAAGCGAGTTACAACATTTCATAAGTTATGTGAGATGTTAGTATAACCTATGCAAAGAAAGTGATCTAATTCTACAAGCGATGGTAAAACAATTTTCCAACTTAGTGCACAAAATCTATCAAATATCCTATTGTGCATAAACAAGAAATCGTCAAACAAGCGAATAAGTAATATGGCAAGATTGACACTTATATTATGCAAACAAACAAGTGTAAACAACAATTTGAAAATAAGCAAGCAACGTATATGCAAACAATCATAAACAAGTGGTCATTTAGCATAGTATGACAAGAAAAACACTTATCGTCATTTAGCGTTTAAATATGACGATGTATACCAAGCTTGATTAGTTTCCTTTAAACATATTACCAAATTAATTAGTTTCAAAAGAATTTGTATCAAAGTTCTAAGAATACCAACCTAAATTGTTTGATTCAAAATTTTGAGTTTTTATGTTAAAGCGAAACTTAATATTTTAGACATACTGTGGTATTTGGTCTATTTTACTTATTTAAATTAGACTCAGGCCATGAAAGTATTTTTAAGTGAAAGTAGACTCAATTCCCTTTAAAATGATAGGTGGCTCGACTCGTACGGACTTACGGTTAATTAGTTATGATTTTTTGAAGTTGCCCAAAAAAACTGCATACTGTACAGACGGATTCCACGGAACCAAATAAAGGGATCTGTCCTTTATAAGATTTGGTGCCGTGGTCCTCTGAGACAGATTCACCAAAACTAGTATTTGACATAGAGAAAACGTGTGTGACTTACTAGATTTCATAGTAAACATATAATACACATACTTAACAACATATCTACTTATGTAACTTATCTTAAACATTTACGGAGGTGATTTTTCAACAAGATTTATAGTTATCCCAAACACTCCTTTAAAATCATATTTCTTCGTAAATTTTCTATAAGCACACAATACAATACTTACTAGTTCTTTCAACAAACTTTTATTTTATTTTTCAAGAAAACCTTCAAGCTTGTATACAAAGTTACATTTAACAACAAAATTTCTAAGTATAACAAGCAAAGCATTTTTCATATTATTTTTCGCTTCAATGGTAATTTGATACATGGATCGTACTCTATTTTAAAAACCATTTGTTTTGAAAATAAGAGCTACGTGGCTCTGATACCAATTGTGGAAACGTAGAGGGGGGGTGAATACGTTACCGCTTAAAAACTTTAGATCTTTAGTATCAAATCGCTTATGAAGCTTGTTGTAATATGAAAGTACCAATTAATGTTTGTGACTAATATAAAGCATGGTAGACCAAGTTGTCACACAATCATGAACATCAAACCACATCACAAACAATAGTATAGTGCAAGTATAAAAGTAAAGAGATAAAGAAAGGAAAGTGCAAACCGAACATGAGGATTTATAGTGGTTCGGTCACGGATCTCCTTTCCGCCCTACTCCACTCCCCGAGTACCCAACTCGAGAGTTACTTCACTAAATCAACAAGCTCCCTTCTCGGCGGAGAAAACCTTACAATCGTCGCTTACACTTTTTCCGGTACAAAGCTAAATACCGGGTTCTAGTTCGAGGTAGAACCAACCTAACGTCGCCTATACAATATTTCCGACACTAAGCTAGATGTCGAGTTCTTTCCAAGGGTACAACCACTCCCAATATGTTTTATAGCCCAACATAATAAACCTTGTGTTTTATGGCACAAACACATAAACCATCTAATCTAGTTTGGTGAAAGTGTTGTTATGATGCAATGATGTTTACACTAATGATCCATGACACAAATGTCTAATGGATATGAATGACTACTTCTAAATGAACTTCCATTGATAGGAAGCCTTCATGATGAAGATCACAAGTTCCCTAAACTTGTTGTGATAGATCTTCAGCTTGTGGTGAGTGGGGATGGCTAGATCTCCAAGCTTTCCTAGGTTGATCAATGTAGAGTATGCTTACAACAAAGATGAATGTTAGAAGCATTATGATCATGTGATGGTGAGGGTAATTAATGTATGTTTCTACATTGTTATCTACAGATCTAAATGATGCAAGAAAGGTAGAGAGAAAGTGTGTTGAAGGGATGCTTAAACAACTTGGTTTGGCTTGCTATTTATAGCCAAAATGGACAGGAGCGTCCACGGACCACGGAACCCTCAAAAGGGTTCCGCCCGTGTACCATTTTGGTACCGTGGGGGGTCTGACAGCAAGATTACCAAAATCTTACCAAAGTCAACCAAATCCATCCAAGATTGTGTAAGCTATGTAGAGTCCAAATCTAAACAAAATATTCTATGAAATCTTCTAAAGATTACAAGGATGATGCATGCCATGATGTAATATGTATTTCCATTTTAGATCAAAAAGTTTATCAAAGTAAACTTGTAAAATGTATTATGTAACTAGTTAATAAAATGTCTAGTTACCTTTTTGAAATACTTGTGAATGCAAAATGTAAAATGAGGTTCGAAATAGAATGATTAACTTATTAAAATACTTAGTGACTCTAGACGTATTTTAAACATTATAAATGATTTGTTATTGGGTTTGATCATAATGCCACATAACAAACATGTACGAACCTGTGTTGTAACATACGAGGACTTGATACATCGAGAGGAGTTGAATGTATGTTGAGACAAATTGTGATTACAAGTAACTTGTACATTTTACGTTATGTATTACAAGTTACATGTTTGTCATCAATCAAAACAAACGAGACTGTAGATTAAATATCGTAATATTTGCACTAACATGATTGATTCAACGATATAATGTAAAATTGCTTTATGTGAAAACAATAATATTCATTTTGAAAAATAATTGCCCACTATTCTATTTTGGTTTGCCTCAAAATAAACATTCACTTTGTATTTTAACCAATCAAAGGAGAAATGCCCCCTAACTTGTAAATTGATTAAGATAAAAGTACATTTGTTTAGGACAAGCAAATCCCAAGTGTAGGGATATTTGATGAGGTGTAATTTTGTACGTTTTTTAGGGGTCATTTAGCCTCTAAACTCGTGCATATTTGATCATTTATTGCCCTAAATCGATTATATTTGCATTATAGGAACTTGGGAAGAAATACTGGAAATCACGACGTTTTTGGCTTGATTGGACGAGAAAATGAAGAAAACAGCAAAGTCGCAAAACAAGCTGGAAAAGGGCTTGTGATGGCGTCACATTTACAACGTGAAGCCGTCACTTGTTAATTATAGAGATCAAAGTTACAATATTTTCCAAGCGACGCCTTAGTGTGTGGAGACGGCCTCAACTTGACGGCGTCACCACCAGAATTATAAAGCCTGACGACCTCACACATCAATACCTGACGTCGTCACGAATGAAGTCGGTGCGATTATGAAACCCTAATGATGGGGAGCTGACGGCGACACACCTATAAAGTGACGCCATCATAACTGTATTCCTATATATATTTTTCGTATATTTTCATTATAGGGTAACACGTATTGGGAAGAATTTTCTAACTTTGTATATCATTATAGACAAATGATATACGAAAAATCATTTGTCTATAATGACACACTACTAACTTTGTATATCATTATATACTTAGTTGACATACTACTTAACTTTATAATCTTACAAAACTGCATAAAATCATTCACTAAAATTCTTCCCAATACGTGTTACACACTACTAATTTTATGCAGTTTTGAATGATTTTTCGTATATCATTTGTCTATAATGATATACAAAGTTAAACAACTAAGTATATAATGACACACTACTAACTATAACACTTGGAAGTTAGAAAAACTTCTTGTGTTCTTCACTTGAATTCAAAGTTGAGATAATTGGATCACTTTGAATGTGTTATAAGTCAAGTGGAATGATCAAAGACTGTTTATAAGATGTTAGATGATGAGAGAAATGAATGTAGTGTGCTTTAAATTGCTTTGAATCATTAGTTGAAAATTTTAGAATGAGAGACTATTTATACTACATGGTTCTGCCCCAATACCACCATTCGGCGGATCCACGGATCCACAAAATGTGGATCCACCTTTGTAAAATGTGGATCCGCGGAGCGTATTTTGTGCAGTCTTTTACCTAAAAAATTAAACAATGTTTTGTATTAAAATTAATTAAAAAAATCAATCCTTATAGAATAACTTGGGTATGAAGGTGTTAATTAATTTTAGTTTGATTTAATTGAATATGAAAGTAATATGTCTAGGTGATTTAATTAAAATGTATAAATGTCAAGTTAATACTTTTAAGTGTGCTTTAAAAATATTTATTTGCTTGACTCTTTGATCATTCAACGTGCATTATAATCACATTATTTATACCTGAAGTGATATACGTCGGAATGTAAACTCACAATTAATAACTTGGTTACGTAAATGTTTTACGTCATATGAATTTATAATTGTCATTATCAAAACCTTAAGAGACAATAAAATATAAATAACATTTTTACGTGATATTTGTATTAACAAGTTATTCTTTTAATCATTCAATATGTCTATGTGTTGTTTGATTACTTGTTTATCTTTTCTTCTCTTTAGCATGATAGCTTAAATTAATTAGTGTTTGCTTATGATTGAATGAAACCTAGTTAGTGATTATTGATTATTGTCTCTTGTTTAATTGGTTGTTGTTGCGTAAGGAGTTATAAAACTAGCATTATCTTAGGATTCTCGCGAAGCACTTCTAGCTAAACGCCCCACTATAGTGCAATAGATGGTTGATTCGTTGTATTTATTGCGTGAATTGTGATCGCAGACTTAAAGATTCCTATAGACTTAGGGTTCTTAACGAGTTCTATACATTCATAGAGTTAGGGACTTTGGCACCACCCTACGATCAATATTACGGAATACAACGCGCTAATTAAAACAAGGACGTGACAATTCGACTAATCAATAGGAGATAACTAGGGAGTAAGAATGTTCTAAGTAAACACATCTTCTCATCATACGAGTTCACCACTTTACTTTTCTGGCATATTAGTTTAATTTAGTTTTAGTTAGTTTTAAAAATCAAACTCTTCAAACCCCGAGATTTTACTTGCTTTCTAAAAAAAATAAAAAAAATAATCTTCCTACAACCTCTAGACTTGATCGACATACACTTCGGCATTCTCAACACTATTCCCCTAGAGAACGATTAATACCCCGTGTCTTACATATACTACACTACAACGGTTAGATACACTGCCTAAGAGGATTGTGAAACTTTGGTGTTGCAATCCGCCGCATCAAAACACTAAATATTTATTTATGTGAACGTTAACCATGCATACGACTAATCACACATCAGTATCACATCAGATAGGTAACATTATGCCACAGGTCAGATATTGATTAAAAATGTCACTGTTTCCGACCATTTCCTTTGCTAAAAGAAAAATAAAATAAAATAAACAAACAAACAAACCTCCAAATACCGTCTTCCACGAGTTATGGGTCCCAATACCGTCTTCCACGGTGTATGGGAGAGGTTGAGATATAGACAACATTACCCCTACTTAAAGTAGAGAAGCTGCTTCCGGTTCTACCGAAGGTAGAAAAGGACCTCCGGCCTTGCAAGGGGTGAGGATCGAATCCTAAACCCCTGTCTTCACAGGCAAATGTGTTAACCACTTGATCCAACCTTTGCTGATAAACATTCTCCAAAAAAAAGATCTCGTTATTCATCACTAAAATCATGGTTGATGAGAACAAAGAAAAAAGTTTAGATTGAACTAATTGTAAAGGCAAAGGTGGATATATCTCTATACGATGGTTTCTTAATCGTAAAATATGCATGGTCGATTTCCAGATCTATAATTAGACAACACAAAGAAACATGAACAAATGAGTAGGAGTTGAGTTTACGGAAGGTTTTAATGGCTAATAAGTGAATAACTCATTAAAACGTTGTTTCATGCATGCAGTTTGGTCATTAATATGTAAAAAAATGAAATAGAGAGGCCTTTCTGTAAATGTGTTAACTAAGGGCCTAAGACATACTCCATGGGTTAATGATATGAAAATTTGATGGGCCGTTACAAGACTCGGTCACAAACTATTTCGTTTCTAAAACATGTTTGGCACACAAGTTTAACTAATAACGTTTTCTCAAACCTAACATTTTGACATATTTGCATGTAATTTATGCGATATGAACTATCAATGGTCACTACTCACTAGTACTAGGTCACTAACTCAGTCTCATACGACATCAGTCACTGTTGGCATGTTTGGTATACTATACGAAGAGCATACAAATAGACATTTCACGATGAAAATTTCACACTACGTATCGCTTGTATATGATTTTATTTGGTCCTCGGTTACAAACATAATCTATGTCAAACCCCTTTAAATCCTTTTGTACTACACATAGGATCTAACAACAAAATCAAAACACAATAGAAAAACATCAATCTGTGATAAAATTAATTCTAATGTTGATTTTTATGCATAATATCACACTCATAATATTATACTACTCATATTGACTTGTACCATAGGATGCTTTGATATTATTATTACACCCCTATAAAAGAAGCATTGGCGTGCAAGTGCTCCAAAATCAATATTTTCCACTAAAAAGTTATATGCCCATCAAAAGGTCCCCTTTGCGGACGACATGTTTGAAAAATACCATTTACAACATGATTTCTTTTACTTTAGTGTTTTAACTAAAACATCTATCGGCCATATGTTTCGGCTTTTATTTTAGTACTACTATTACTATTATTACAACAATTATGAAATTTCAATGTAGTTGGTGTCTAATCTCATAAATAGACATAAGAATTATGACGCATTGCTTTCGCTTTACGTCAAGCTTTATCGACAATGTAGTTGGTGTCTAATATCATAAATTTCAATGTAATGGGGTGAGTAAAGTAAAGTGAAGGCGAAGAAGGGTGATACCATTACGGAGGTGAGGTGAAGGAGTGGTGATGAACGGATTTTGAGTTAGTTGGTTAAAGCAGTTCACCTAACAAAAACTAACGAAGTACCCCACTTATTATTATTATTATTATTATTATTATTATTATTATTATTATTATTATTTGTTGTTTGTGAGTGAATGTGGAGTATATTTGTATAAAAGGAGAATTACATGTATATCCTTCTTAAACTCCAATATTACGTCAATATCCTTCTCACTTTTGTAATTACATAAATATCCTTCTCAAACTTTTAAAATTCACATATATATCCAAACATTAATTTTATTATGATTAAATAAATTTTTAATTCTCAACATATTATTTATCTTTTATTTACCATTTAATTGACTAATCTACCCTTCTTACCTAACCTAATCACAAGATTTTTCATTCTTTAATTCATTTTCGTCATACATGTTCATCTTCTTCTAGTGCCACCATTTTTTTCACAACTGATCTATAATTCCAAATGTAAGCTCTTAGTATATTCTTGATTCTTCTTAATTTATGTTTAATTTATTTTGCATCATAGGAACAAACACGTGTGCAAGTCTTTTTTATTTGTGTTTGGTTTAATTCATTCCATACGAACACTATATGTATGTATATATTATTGTTTGTTTCTTAGTTTTTTTTATTCAATAAAAATCAAGAATATACTAAGAGCTTACATTTGGAATTATAGATCAGTTGTGAAAAAAATGGTGGCACTAGAAGAAGATGAACATGTATGACGAAAATGAATTAAAGAATGAAAAATCTTGTGATTAGGTTAGGTAAGAAGGGTAGATTAGTCAATTAAATGGTAAATAAAAGATAAATAATATGTTGAGAATTAAAAATTTATTTAATCATAATAAAGTTAATGTTTGGATATATATGTGAATTTTAAAAGTTTGAGAAGGATATTTATGTAATTACAAAAGTGAGAAGGATATTGACGTAATATTGGAGTTTAAGAAGGATATACATGTAATTCTCCCTTGTTTAGAATAAGTTATTTTTAGAGTTAATTACATAAATCGTCCTTGTGGTTTGCTGATTTTTACAGTTCTTGTCCATGTGCTTTTTTTTAAGCGGGTCATGTCCTTGTGGTTTTTTATTTTTACGGATTCTGTCCAATTTTTGACCCAAGTCCAAACGATCGTTCAAAAGGACCTAACTTGACATTGATGGACTAATGTAAGGGTTAACCTTATAATTTGGGTTTTCCCTCAAAAAATACAAACCATAAGGACGATTTATGTAACTTTACTCTTAAAAAAGAAAGAAAGAAAGAAAAAATAAATAAATAAATAAATAAAACTTTTTTAGTTTTATTATAGGAAATTTTTAAAATTTTATTATAATATAATTTGTACTTAATTTTTTTTTTTAATTTGGGCTTATGTACTAAAAAATATTTTAATACGTTTTTGTATTTTTTTTTATGTTTTTATATGTTTTAATGCGCTTTCGACTGTTTTTTTAAGTTTTCGTACGTTTTATATATTTTCATTTGTTTTTATATGATTTTTGTACGTTTTCATCCGTTTTTTTACGATTTTTTTTCTTTTTTGGACGGTATTATAAGTTTTATACATTTTCATCCATTTTTGTTGAATTTTATACGCTTTTTGTATGTTTTTAGTACATTTTTTTGTATTTTTTATGCGTTTTCGTATAAAAACGAACAAAAGGTATGAAAACAAACACGTATAAAATGGATAAAAACCATAAAAAAATGTATGAAAACAACGTACAAAACGGATGAAAACATCCAAAAACATATAATGTCGTCCAAAAACGAAAAAAAATCGTAGAAAAACATCCAAAAATCGTATAAAAACGTATAAAACATATAATTACGTATAAAACGGACAAAACATATATAAACGTACAAAAACGAACGAAAACGTATAAAAATGGATGAAAGCATATAAAAACATTTTTTATACGCTTTTTATATGCTTTCATCCGTTTTTATAATAAAATTTTAATTTTTTTTAAATTTATTATAATTTTTTTTAATAAAATTAATTAATTAAAAAAACAGTTTTAAAAAAATTTATTATAATAAAATTAAAATTAATTTTTTTTTATTATAAAACTAGGTTTTTTTTTTTTTTTTTTTTTTTAATAAAAGTACTTTTTTCTAAAAAAAGTTTTTTAAATTTTTCTTTTTTTTAATAATAAAGTTTAAAAAATTTCGTTTAATAAGTTAAAAAAGTTTATTTTTTTTAAAGAGTAAATTACATAAATCGTCTTTGTGGTTTGTTTTTTGAGAGGAAAAAACCCAAATTATAAGGTTAACCCTCATGTTAGTTCATCAATGTCAAGTTAGGTCTTTTTTAACGATCGTTCGGACTTGGGTCAAAAATTGGACAGGATCCGTAAAAATCAAAAATCACAAAGACGTGACCCGCTTAAAAAAAGCACAAGGACAAGATCAGTAGAAATCAGCAAACCACAAAGATGATTTATGTAATCAAATCTTATTTTTATCTAGTTGTTTAGGTAGTGACTGTTAGGGTTGAAAAATGAAAGTAAGATAGATGTGTTGTATGCTGAAGTGCTGCCGAAGTAGGGGTGAAGTTCAAGCAACCATTACACCTGGCTTTATAGCGGCATTTCATATATCACCTTTGTTTTTTACTGTATTCGCATGATGATAGTGATGGTTTACCATCATCAAATTGCTACCATTGTAAACTTTTATGAAATAGAAAGTAGACCACCTTAGGCCCATAGAGTAGAGGTGGGCATTGGGCAATCATTTAAATTTTTGCCAAAAGCTAGTTGACTAATCTCTTAATGTCTAGCATATCCATGCACTTGACAATCATATCTCAATACATACATATATACAGATGAAAAAAAAAAAAAGGAAAAGCACAAGGCTAGATGATAAAGTGAAAACCACATCATAAATAATAATTGCAAAAACATTTCAATGGCAAGCTTCTAATATGTTGTGAAGCATGTTTTCACATAATATATCTTGCATATGCAAGTCTACTTGTTTATGAAAAAACGATTGTTGTGTAGGACATGCAAGTTGATCCTAAGTTTAGGGATTTTTGCAGTTATTGATAAATGATAGGTTTATATACCAATTAAAAATG
This sequence comes from Chrysanthemum makinoi, assembly GCA_910596185.1. NCBI lineage: Eukaryota > Viridiplantae > Streptophyta > Magnoliopsida > Asterales > Asteraceae > Chrysanthemum > Chrysanthemum makinoi. Next base: position 101,953,775 of record OU343223.1, on the reverse strand, counting down.
AATTTCAACAATTATTTATGTTATGTTCCCTTTGCCATATTATTTGTCTTTTTCAATGGAAAGACCAAACTTTCAATCCTCCATCTCTTTTGGCCCCTTTTCCTCCTTAAATCAAGCACTATTTGCCATCTCCTACATCAATTCATGTACCCAATGATATACTTAGTTATATATAAGTAGTTATCCAAAGTTTAAAACCTACTAAAATTATAAAAAAGTAAACTAGTATAAGGTTATGCAATTCATTCACTTATTGTGTCTAGTTTTATTTACAACGTCATTTAATATATTTTTTTAATGGAGGCATTTTCATTTGCTTACCTTTATTTTGGTGCTTACCAAGGGACAAATCTCTACCATCCATCTAGATTAATCTAATGGTGATGATTAACCTAAAATTTAATAGATAAACCTAAGTCCATGTTTTTTTTCTTGTCTTTTTGTCTTTTTTTGTTTATTCATTTTTTTTTTTTTCGTCTTTTTCTTTTAATTCACGTTTTTTTTTTGTTTCAGTTTTTTTTTTTTTTTTAATTCACGTTATTCACATTTTTTTAATTCGCGTTTTTTTTCCGCTTTCATACGTTTTCATACGTTTTCGTCCGTTTTCGCCCGTTTTCATACTTGTTTTTACGTTTTCGTCCATTTTCTTACGTTTTCGTCCGTTTCATATGTTTTCGCCCGTTTTCTTACGTTTTTGTTCATTATTCATACGTTTTCGTCTGTTTTCATACTTGTTTTTACGCTTTCATACGTTTTCATCCGTTTTCATACATATTCGTCTATTTTCTTACGTTTTCGTTCATTTTCGTCCATTTTTAAATATTTTCAGACGTTTATGAATATCACAAGTGATATTCTGTGATATTCAGATGATCACAAGTGATATTCTAAATATCACAAGTGATTTTCAACTAATGTTTTGTAACATCAAAATCACAATTGATATTCAGAATATCACAAAGTGATATCCAGAAAATCACAAGTGATATTCATAATATCACAAAGTGATATTCAGAATATCACAAAGTGATATCCAGAAAACCACAAGTGATATTCAGAATATCACAAATATATAATTTGAATAGCAACTACATAGTTTGAGGGTAATTGTTTAATCTTATTTTATTTGCTTATGAGCTTATGTGATTTCGGTTTATGTTTCACAAGCTTAATTTGCTTATTTTGAAACTTATAAAAATATGTAAGTTTATATTTACCACGTATAAAGAGAAAATGGTCAAATTTTGGTTTAGAGTTCATACATATTCATCCGTTTTCATACGTTTTCGTCAGTTTTTAAATGTTTTTGGCGTTTCATACGTTTCTGAATATCACAAGTGACATCATATCACAAGTGATATTCTGAGTATCACAAATAATATTCTGAATATCACAAGTAATATTCTGTGATATCCAGATGATCAACAAGTGATATTCTGTGATTTTCTGAATATTACAAGTGATTTTCAACTAATGTTTTGTAACATGAAAATCACAAGTGATATTCAGAATACCACAAAGTGATATCCAGAAAATCACAAGTGATATTCATAATATCACAAAGTGATATTCTGAATATCACAAAGTGATATTCAGAAAATCACAAGTGATATTTAGAATATCAAAAAGTGATATTCTGAAAATCACTTGTGATAGTCAGAAACGTATGAAAACGTAAGAAAACGGACGAAAACGTAAGAAAATGGACGAATACGTATGAAAACGTATGAAAGCGTAAAAACACGTTTGAAAATGGATGAACGTATGAAAAATTGACGAAAACGAAAGAAAACTGATGAAAACGGATGAAAATGTATGAAAATGGACGAAAACATATGAAAATGTATGAAAACAGACAAAAACGTATGAAAACGGACGAAAACGAAGAAAAAAAGGCGAATGAAAAAAAAAACATGAATTAATAAAAAAAAAAACGCTAATTTAAAAAAAAACGAATTTAAAAAAAAAAAACGTTAATTTAAAAAAAAAAAAGACAAAAAAAATATGTGAATAAAAAAAGAAAGACAAAAAGACAAGAAAAAAAAAAAAAAAAACATAGACTTAAGTTTACCTTTTAAATCTTAGGTTAATCTCCACCATTAGATCAAACTAGATAGATGGTAGGGATTTGTCCCTTGATAAACATGAATTTGCGGGTAAGCAAAATAAAATGCCTCATCTTTAATGACTATCAAAAAGTATTTTTACATTTCGACCACCTTTTTAATTAAACTTTTGTTCAAAGTTAACTTTCTTATTTATTTAGTAATTACTATTTTATTTAACTTTAATCTTTTATTTTAATTAAACAATTAGTATAAAGTCTTTAGATGACCCTACAGGAGAAAAAGAGGCCCATTGCTTTGGACATTTGCAAACTTATGATTTAGCATACTTGCCCAAAAATATGTCAAAGAAGCTTACAAACATTTGCATTTTTCAAACTCTCTACTCTAGTTGCTCCTCTTATTTTCTTCATGGACAAACACCACTACCACCATCACCACCCTCCAGCTCAATCTCAGCTCACTCCAGCCAAGAGTTCTCGCCAACGCTACAACGAATGGTTTGTTGCTCTTTCATGTCTACTTTTGTATATCATAGAAGTCCTTCAAAAGAAGTTGTTTAAAGCTTAAAAAACCAATTCATAATTCATCCATTAAACTTTAAGTTTGTAATAAAGAGAACAAGTTAACGTTAAGTTTACAACATGTTGCCTTTAATTTTCACTGCTTGTTACTAACATTTTCATTTTTATGGTTATGGGTTTGTACTACGTGATTAGACCGAAAATATGAATGTGTGGGCTTGTTCTATTTGGCACAATGTGAATACCGAAACTCTACTTACGTGTTTGTGTCTTCCTTTTGCAGGATATTCCGTGATGTTCCAAGTGATATAACAATAGAAGTAAACGGTGTCACGTTTGCACTGCATAAGGTAAGTTTCTTGATTAGCATTTTTATCTTGAAGTTTTTCTGTTGTAAATTTTGAACCTTTAGGATGAACGCTTATGCTGTCATTATACTTCGACTTAAAATTTAAAAAATAAAAAAAAAATCACTTTCTTCAAATCTTCTGTCTTAAAATGGAAAGCTATTGAGTAAGCATTGGCCTTAACATCATTCTTCAGTCATTTGATTAATTTTATAGCTCCCAAAACAGATACGCACTGTATTAGTCCTTAAATCTTGTAATTTCGTTAATCCTTTTCAAATCATATTGATACTCAATTTTTCTACTCAGTTTTCGACTAGTACACATAGTCATATAGTCATACACAAAGTAAAATTTCAGTCCCTAAAGTCATACACAATTGCCACATACCCCATTTGAAAAAAAAATAACAAGTTTTTGCAGTTTCTTATAGTATCTTTTACTGCAACTTCTAGACTTATTTATGTTTTGTTTTTGCAGTTCCCTCTTGTTTCCAGATGTGGTCGAATCCGAAAACTAGTATCAGACCACAGAGATAACGCTATATCAAAGGTCGAACTTCTTAGTTTACCAGGAGGCGTCGAGACATTCGAACAAGCTGCTAAGTTCTGCTACGGTATCAATTTTGAAATAACTTCATCAAATGTAGCCCAGTTATGCTGCATTTCTGATTACCTTGAAATGACTGAAAAATTCTCGACCCGTAACCTCAATTCTCGTGCCAATGAATATCTTGACACTGTTGTCACCAAAAACCTCGAAATGGCGGTCGAGGTCTTGAAACAATCTGAAAACTTGCTCCCATTAGCTGATAATTTAAAGATTATCAGTAGATGCATTGATGCTATTGCTTCTAAGGCGTGTGTTGAGCAAATCGCATCAAGCTTCTCGAGGCTTGAATATAGTAGCTCGGGTAGGCTTCACATGAGTCGACAAGTGAAGGGCGAGACTGATTGGTGGATCAAAGATTTATCGGTTCTTCGAGTTGATATGTATCAAAGAGTCATGACTGCACTGAAATGTCGAGGTGTGAGGCCCGAAAGTATTGGTGAATCGTTAATGAGTTATGCTGAAAAAGAGCTAACAAGTTTATATAATCTTAATAATAAAAAGGGTGATAGTTTTAACAGTTTGGGACATGAAGGTATTGTGATTGAGACGATTGTTGGTTTACTTCCGGTTGAGAAAATGTCAGTGCCTTTGACTTTTCTTTTCGGGTTGTTACGGGCTGCGATCATGCTTGATTGCGCGGCAGGGTGCCGGACCGATCTCGAGAGGCGAATTGGTTCACAGTTAGATTTAGTGACACTTGATGATCTTTTGATACCATCTTTAAGGAGTAAAGATGATACATTGTTTGATGTTGATGTGGTTCATAGGATTTTGGTTAACTTTTCGCAGCAAGATGATAGTGAGGATGAATTAGAAGACGGTGACTGTGATGGCGATGGATTTGAGTCGGATGGGCCTGATTCGCCGTCACAAACAGCTTTAGATAAAGTGTCGAGACTGGTTGATAATTATCTTGTTGAAATTGCACCGGAGATAAATCTTAAACTCTCCAAATTTATAGATGTGGCAGGGAGTTTACCGGCTCATGCTCGTACAGTTCATGATGGTCTTTATAGAGCCATCGACGTTTATCTCAAAGTAAGTCTTTCTATGTCTATGATTCATTAGTTCAAGAACAAGCTCGTATATTTACTAGTTTTGACATTAAGAAATCAAAATTTAAGTTTGTAAAACTAAAGCTTGCAGGGTTATAAGGGTTACTGAGAACTAACCAAAATTAAAGAAAAAGCTTCGAGAACACTAATGACTTATGTAGTCAAACATATTAATTTTCCAAACAGCAATAGTTATGGATTTTGAAGTCAAATACTAGCGATTTGACTTCAAAATTTGAGATGTGTGTGTGCGTATAAACATCTAAAACTTGCAGCTGTCACTCGGGTTTATCAGATGCAGTATAAAGAATATTTAAACATAAAACTTTTAGGTCAAATTTTAGCTTCTTACATTAAAAGTCAAAGCTTATGCACTTACAAAGCTAAAAACCTGCCTGCAGGCTCATCAGGGTCTATCAGAATTCGACAAAAAGAAGCTCTGCAAACTGATTGATTTCCATAAACTCTCACCAGAAGCCGTTGCACACGCCGCACAAAACGAACGTCTTCCTATTCAGTCAATTGTTCAAGTTCTCTACATCGAGCAGCTAAGACTCAGAAACGCTTTAGGCTGCAACGACCTGGATGACAACTACAAGCCGCCAGTGCAGCACCAGTCTTGGCGGATCAACAGCGGAGGTCTCAGTGCCGCCATGTCTCCAAAAGACAACTATGCATCATTAAGGCGGGAAAACCGCGAGTTAAAGCTTGAGTTGACTCGGTTAAGGATGAGATTAAATGATTTTGAGAAAGAACATGTGTGCATGAAGAGGAGCATGGAAAGATCAAATTCGCGTAATGTTTTGAGTTCTTTTTCAAAGAAAATTAGTAAAATGAGTCTGTTTGGGCATCATAGTTATTCTTCAAGAGGATCAACTTCACCATCTAGGCATTCACAGAGAACAGATTCTAAGGTAACAGTGATGACAGATTGAAGCGAGTTTTCAAGTATTTTTGTTTGATTTCAACTTTTTCCTTTTATTATGTGAGTATTAAGTTATTTACAAAGCAAAATTTCATTCTCAGGCTTGTATCTGATTTGTGTTGGCTTTCCTCCGTCTAGTAACAATGTTCCTTTGTTTGGACCAAAAAGATCAAGCCTTTAAGCAACGAGTACAGTTACTGTGCATTTGTGATTAAAAGTTCCTAGAGGCGGTTATTTCAACACATTTATGTACGTCTGATTCAGGTTATATGCAACAGATCAAATTAGAATGTGGCAAATGGGTCAAAAATGACCCTAAGTGTATTTTAATATTTACATGTTTATAACCACTCGTAGTTATCAAACATAAAATATAGTAGTAATTTAGTAATACAATTTCCGTAATCATATTTCATAGGTAAACTATAAACATAACTCGAGAATTTAAACAAATTTTTTTTGTGGTTCAACCCAACGCGGCCCATTTGGACCAGCATTAAAATTTGCCCATTCTGACCCAACCCATTTCAACAGTTACCCAAACAGCCTAAGCCGCCCTTTTTGCCACCTCGAAGTCCCTGTTCAGTAAACAAGCCTCATTCGGGAGCTCTAACAGCTCAAGAATATCTAGTAGAGCTATGTTCAATAAAACATGCATGAATGTAATATCCATGAGAACACAAACACATTTAAAAGGAGTGCTCATATTACCAACTTAAAGTTTCCACAACAGCATAATCAACCATCATTTCATCTCATAATCAATTAGTATCAATATTTAGGAAACAAGAACACAAATGACTCGTACTCTTAAACAACAGACATTAAAAAGACAGACCCATAGCATGATCTTACACTGATTTCGTGTAGATTCGGATTCCAACTGCCACACCCAAGATAACCAATGGAACCAAGAATTGCAAAATCTTGATGATGAACTCAGATGTCTTGTCTTGGTTGTAATGAGCCTGCTTTGGTGGCTTGTACTCGACCTTTGAGGGGATTGTTGCTGTGTCAATGTCACCAACATAAAATTCATCCATCATTGCTTTGGCGGTTGAGCTGTGGCCCACATCTTCAAAATCATCGGTTGCATCCTTTCCTGCAAAGTTCATAATAAACGCATTCTTTCAAATTGAGCAGCCGATCTCGAAATTGTGCTTTTAAACATGTGTATTCTATGGTAGTGAACAAAATCTACCATTTAATTATAGCTCAAAAATAAGTATAAATGAATTTTTATTTTTATACCGAACTGATAGCTATAGGTCTAGTATAAGAATGATTATGTAGCTTTAAGTAGTAAAAGACTAATGAACGCGAAGTTCGAAGTTGATACTATTCTTAAACTACAGTTACGGCCATTATGCCATCAGGATGCTGTACTTGTAGCAGCTACGACCCTTAATTTTACAAAACTGGACCAAAAAGAACACAAGGAGAATGTTGTACCTGTAGCAGACAACAAAACGTCATCACCACCAGGGTGATCTTCCAAGAACTTTGACACGTCATACACCTACACCAACACATTAACAGGATCAAAACAACTTGTAGCGTAAAATAATATAAAACCCGCAATTTGTTGTGGGAGCACAATAGTTACGTAGTACGATAATTTGTCTGCATCTATCGTCTTAATTTCTAATTATATGAAGAAAATCAAACAAAGTGGATTATAGCTTAATGGAACTAATAAAAACCATAACCTGGTGAAGTTGGAACCCAGTTTACAGTTTATTTAGGCTTCATAGCCAAAAAGTTATGCACTATATGGACTTTGTCCGTTTAGTTCTAAGAGGGTGTTTATATCTGCGTTTACCCGGTTTATCGTGATAAAAATCACTTTTGAGTGCATGAGTGAAAAAAGATTATGGTTGTAAATTTAAACTGTTGTAAAATGAACACTGAAACAATTGTAACTTAGGTCTGATACACCCCCTAAAACATGAAGCCTCAAGGTGCATTAAATGAGCATCAGCAATTCATTGACCTCTATATAGATTATAGGTTCAATGGAAAACTTGATCTTGATTGATTGTAATAGTGCATCTGCAGTGCATTGAACTCTATTGAGTTACATAAATTGTCACATTAGTATGTAATCGATTAAACTAAATAGAGTGAGTAGAGTTTAATGGGAGGCCAGTGCCTGTTGAGCACCCTTCCATAACCGTTTCGCTTACAGGGCATTGTTTTTTTCCCATTGAGATCCTATTGACCTTTGCGGATGGTCTTGAGCATGTTCAATTGGGAAAGTTAGGATGACATGCCATTTTAAACTTTGCATTGCATTGGAACGTATATGGAGTTTTAGTTCAATAGGGATTGTGTTATGACCACCAAAATTACAGATTTAATTAGGATGTTTATTGCTAATTTGAATTGTTTTAGTCAGGTTTTCTTTCCTTTTTCCCCTAAAACATAAGGATTATAAGTCATCATATTTTTTCTACTCTTTTATTTGCACGTTCCCTTAAACATTTTCTCTGTTAGTTCCTTGCAGCACTCTTCAAGTCGGCAATTTATTAAACAAGAGAAACTAGCAAGGAGCTAGCAATTAAATAGGGGTATTTAACCGATCAATCCAACTACTAATCTTAGGACCTCTATTTTATGCCAAGAAAAAAATAACAAACGAATGTTATCATAAATGTCACATTTCCTCAAGGATTGAGAGTTAAACGCGACACTATTACGATACCGCCAAAGAAACCACAAGGAGACTTGTCTCTAGAAGCGGAACACAAGCTCAGCGAGTCTCTCTAATGGTCGATGAAAACAAAGGGAAAGAGTTATCACATCACACCCGAACAATCCTCCAAGTATCTTTAGCGATGTCCCATTGAGTCTGTACATTTTCCAATTTATAGCATGCACAACTTTGTAGTCTACATCATTAGATGTTTCAAACAATAGTGGGCTCCTGTTGGCAAACCTAAAGATGTTTAAGTCTAGTTTGAATCTTTATCTCCTAAACTAACCGCAACATCTATCCTTAAGGGGTGCCCCCAATTACATAAACTTCTTTAGAATAAGCTCCAGGCGCTTTTGGCTTAAATTGCTTATATATGTCTGACGATAAGTTTTTCTTACCCGTAACACTTAGACAATCACCATTTGGATCATCGAGCTTGACCTCCTTAAACATTTGATTAAGACATATAATTGGCTTTCCTGTCATTTCTTCAAAGTTAAATTTTATCATGAAGCTTCCATTCAACTATTAAATTTCATGCACTCAACTCAGGAACATCAAATTCCTTAAGGAGAATAGGCAATAGTGTCACCTCCTATGGGGCCTTAGGATAATATCTAAGTTTACATCACCTCGGAAATATTTTGCTCCTTCAGGAACCTTTGGTATGCTACTTTATTTTCCCACACATTTTACTTTATAGAGATCCAAAGGCTTATTTCGGAACTCAGATGAGAAATTGCATTCCAATGTAGCATACGGACATGTAACTCTTAGAAGGCGTATATATTGCAATATCTTATAATGCAAACTGAAGTTGCCTTTGATTACAATAGTAATCTTAGTTCCACGCCATTTCTCTATGTTATCCTGGAGTGCACCTTCACCACCTGTAATACTAGTAGCATAGCTGTTGTTAGGTATCCATTTCGAGCAAGTAGTATGATTTTTTTTCTTTAGGATCCGTAGAAGAGAATGTCTCAACAGGGACTCCGGTACTTATCTTTGACCATATTAAAGCCATTTTGGCTCTCATACCAAATTTTCCCCTGGATTGAGTATTTCCATACTTAGTCCAGAACAAAACTATTATGAACAGGTGCGGTATATCCTTATGGGGAACTTTAGTAGAGCTTTAGTAGCATTTTTGGAAGTTGATTGAAGCTTAGGAACTTTATATCAAACTGATAATGGAATGGGAATTCCCCACAAGGATATACCGCACATGTTCGGATCAGTTTTGTCTGGGACGAAGTATGGAAATACTTGATCTAAGGGAAAATTTGGTATTGGAGCCAAAATGGCTTTAATATGGTCAAAGTTAAGTACCGGACTAACCGGAGTACCTGTTGAGATATTCTCTTCTAAAGATCCTGAAGAAAAAATATCATACTACCCGCTCGAAATAGATACCAACAAAGAACTCTGCTACTAGTATTTCCGGAGGCGAAGGTGCGTTTCAGGATAACATAAAAAAATGGCTTGGAACTAAGATTACTACTGTAATCAAATGCAAATTTAGTTTACATTACAAGATATTACAATATATCCGCTTTATAGTAGTTATATGTCTCTATGCTACATTGGAATATAATTTCTCATTCGAGTTCCGAAATAAGCCTTTGAATCTCTATAAAGTAAAATATGTGGGGTAAATCAAGTAGCATACCAAAGTTCCTCAAAGGAGCAAAGTATTTCCCAGGTTATGTAAACTTTGATATTATCCTAAAGCCTCATAGGAGGTAACAAAGAGCTTACACTATTGTCTTTTCTCCTCAAAGGATTTGATATTCCTAATTTGGGTGCAGGAAATTTAATAATTGAATGGAAGCTTGATGATAAAATTAAACTTGGGGAAATGACACGAAAGCAAGTTATGTGCCTCAATCAAATGTTTGATGGGGCCAAGTTCGATGATCCAACTGGTGATTGTCTAAGTGTTTCAGAAAAGAAAAACTTCTCTTCAGGCATAAATAAGCAATTTAAGCGAAGAGAGCTCGGAGCTTATTCTGAAGGAGTTTACGTAATTGGGGCAACCCTTAAGGATAGATGTTGCAGTTAATCTAGAAAGTAAAGATTTTAGACTAGACTTAGACATCTTTAAGTTTGCCAATAGGAGCCCACTATTGTTTGAAGCATCTAATGATGTAGTCTACAAAGTTGCACATGCTATAAATTGGAAAAAGTATAAAATAGGAGTCTTTATCAATATAACCTCACTTGAAGAGTGCTGCAAGGAACCGATTCCAGAAACAACAGAGAAAATGTTAAGGGAACGTGCAGATAAAAGAGTGTAGAAAATATATGAAGACTTATAATCCTTGTTAAGGGAACGTGCAGATAAAAGAGTGTAGAAAATATATGAAGACTTATAATCCTTATATTTCAGGAGCAGTTTCTATGATATTAAATGATGAATCAAAATTACGGGAAAAAGGAAAGAAAACTTAACAAACCCTTGAGTAATAGTAACCTAATAAAACTATTAGAAACCAATCAAACACAGAATCAAGTTTTGGTTGTAACAAGTTTCATATCAAACAAGTAAAAAGTCAACTAAAGCCACTTACGTTGACTAAAAAGTCAAAGATTGCTGCTTAACTATCCAGATCCTTAAAAAAACAAGATCCTTAAAAAAAACACAAACTATACATCAAATTTTCGATACATCCTAGACAAGTTCATTTCAAATAAAGTCAAACATATTTCCAAACAAGATCCTTAAAAAAAACACAAACTATAACAATACGAATCATAGATTATACATTATACCTTGCCGTCAATGATTAACCAGCAATCTTTAGGATCATTGTGTTCAGCAACTTGCTGCAAAGTGTATAAAACTTTACCCATGACACTGCACTGGATCTAAGTGGTTTGTCTCGACAAACAAGCTGCCAACCTTTGTGTTTGTAAAGTTTGGTTTGAAGAGTAAGAATTATGGGTGGGTGGTTGAGAAAGATTTGTTATTTAAGGTGGAGGAGAGTGAGTTTTAGGTGGAATTTTTTGGGTTTTTATAAAATAATAATGGGGAATGGTGGGTGGTGTTTGTTGTAGGTAGGGGGTTGGTGGGAAGTAATAGTAGTAAAGTACAATAAACATTATTATGACCGTGGAGGTAGATTTGAATCTTGAACCTGTTATTCATAACTTGATCTAAAACGTTTTATTTTTTATTTTTTTTGGTAAGTAGAGAAAATAGGCGAGTTATGTTAAGAAAATATATCTGTACTACATATTAAAAAAAAAATGTCAAATCTTGAAAAATTAAATATGAAAATTAAATGCGAGAGAAATGTATGATGTAATTAATACTTTTATTAAAACACCTCATTACTAAAAATACAATAATTTATTAACATTATACAACCAATTAAAAGCGTATCTACCAAATTAAAAACAATCAATTAAAACATCCGTTACTAAAAAATACAAAAAAAAAATCACAATGTACAATTTAAAAAAACTACAAAATAATTCAAGATATAAAATAATTAAACACACTAATTAATGTTTTTTTAAAACACCTTAAAATGAAAAGTACATGTTATTATACACATTATATAAATTAATAAAATACACAAAGCTTCATACAAGTTAACAAGTTGATGGTACATATAGTTTTGAAAATCGGACCGGACCAACGGGTTCAACCAGGAACCTGTGTCACCACCGGTTCGGCTAACCAATAACATCCATCCGAAAACGAACCAGAGATGACCCGTTGAAACCGATACAGAATGATGAATCAGGAGATCTATTTCCCGGTTAATCATCACAGGGTACCCGCCGCCGCAACGCGCGGGTACCCTGCTATATTATATATAAAGAAAAAACCAAAAAGTAAAAAGTGAAAATTTGAAACTAAAAAAGAAAATATTGAAAACATATATTTCAAAAGGAACTTATTAATAAATATAGAAAACCGGGTTGACCCGGGACGCTTCAAACCCGGTGGGTTGACCCGTTTTTTACCCAACCCGTCGGGTTGACTCGGTTTAAATCGACCCGTTTTTCGATCAGAACGGTTCAACCGGTTGAACCACCCGGGTCGAACCGGGTTTCAAGACATTATGTTTAATCCCCAAATCTCCGGACTTTTATTATTTTTCGTTTATAACCTATAAAAAAAATTTAACACAAAACGATTTGTCGCTATAAAATTCTATTGTTATGCACGAGTACTCGTCTAGTATAATTTCTAAATTAAATCATTCAAAATCTTCTAAAATCACTAATCATTTTTTATAATATCTCAAATATAAATATAATTAATTTTTTTCATTTAGCAAAAAAACAAGGAAAATGTTTGTAATGTCTTAATTAATATTAACATGTTTTATGAAGAAGAAAAAAAATTTGTTGTATAACTTCGTTGGCAAAGTGCGAGTTGTAGCTGAAAGTCATGTTATACAGGATAAATGGTACAAAAAGGTATTTAATTTAAAGTTTATCTTTATCATGGTATCACACTTTTTTATGGCATAAAAAGGTATCAAACTTATTTTTTAGCCAATGTAGGTATTTTCATTAAATATTTAACGATCATCAGTTAAGTTTTACATTTCATGTCGATCGTTGATGCTGCCACCACCAATCATTGTCGCCACCACCAACCATGCCTACCACCATTACTACCAAACACCGCATCCATCACAAACCTCACCCACCTCCGCCGCAAACCACCACCTGCACCCACCACTGCCGCCGCAAACCACCAACCCTACCCACAATCACAACCGACCATCGTCTCCCCCACCCACCCACCAATACCACCACTAACCGTCGTCGCCACAAGCAATCCCACCCATCATCATTTTACCCCAACATCACCCAACACTGTCGTCACCACCACTGTCACCCCTTAACCAGTACTGTTGTCATTACCAACCTAACCTACTGCCGCCATCACGAGCATACTTAACCACCACACCATCGGTGGTTGGTGGTGGTGGTTGAGGTTGGTGATTTATGGTGATGGTGGGTGGTAAAGGTGCAAATTTGGGCTATAGCCCGAGCTTAGGTTCGACCCAAAAAAGCTCGAAAAAGCCCGGCCCAAAAAAGCACGGTCCGACCTGACATGCCTAAATGGTCCTATTAATTTTCATCAAAACCCGAAAAAGCCCGAAAGCCCGGACTTTTTGAAAAGCTCGCAAAAAAACCCGAAAGCCCATGCTTTTTACATAAAATAACCTAGTCTTTTTAAAAGGAATGCCTAAATTATGTGTTAGTTTTTTTATAATAACATACAATAAATAATTACTTGAATGATTTATGAAATTACAACAAAAATATAATCACTTATAAATAAATGTCATAGTTATTATAGACTTCAATTGAGGTGTATTTCGATGAAAAAAACTAGTAATTTCTATGTTAACTTCAATGGATATGTACTTTTAAAATTGAGTAAATTGAATTGAATGACTATAAATATTTAGAAGTAGTCTTACGGGCAACTTTTGTGTTTTCAATCCTTGTGTGCCTTTTAAAATGAATAAATTGAATAGGTTTAAAATGCGTAAAATTGAATCGATGTGTGCTTTTTGCAGGTCACTTCTCTTGTGAAGCTATACATAAACTTTAATATTTGCATTTATGATCAATAGATAGTTAGGTGTTCTTATTTACAATGTAACATTTAGATGTTATATTATTTTCTTCTGTAAAAATGTGATGAATGAGCTAAATAACTTTTCAATCCATAGATTTTCATTTTTTTTTACCTACTTTTACATCAAATATTTTTAGAAAACAATCTCCACATTTTGAGATAGCTAGTTCATCAAGCCAAAGTCAAATTTCACATATATTGTTTTCAAAATATTTCATCCTATGCTTGGTTACTTTTTATTAGAGTATTAATTTTGGTCTCACTAGCTAAGGTATATAGTATATTGCTGAAATTTTTCTTTAATATTAGTTTTGAACAAAAATACTATTCATTCATATTTACTCTTAAATTTTCACTTTTAACTTTATATTGTTACATTTTTTTACTCTCAACGATTCTTTTTCTATAATTTAAAATTTATCTCACGATATACGCTACCGAACATCTATGTATTACAATTTTATCATAAAAAATTGTTTTAATCCCGTCGTAACACGAGAGCAGTAAAAAAATTATTTACCTAAGTAGCATATGTTCAGAGTACTTTTACCAAAATGAACTAATTTTCATTGATTTACAAAAGTGAACCAAACGTTTTTATTTTCCCATGTGCCCGTGTCAATGAACCTATTATCAAAAAATTACATATAGACCCCTGTTGTGTCAGTGTGTGAAAAGAGAATATTTTATTAAGAAAATTACCAAAAGAGCCCAATTTTTCAAGGCTGGTCCATTTTTTAGACACTTTTCTCATCTCTTTCCCAAAAGAGCCATGCTCAACTGCTCGACTCCATACATATTACGACATGTGGCATTCTCAAGTACTTTTTCCATGGTCCACTAAGTGTCATATCAAATCTTAAAGCAATATTTTATTTTGTTTTTTTATTAATAGTCAACGCTCAACCGACGGTGCTCAACCGTCGGTGCTCAACTGGGGGCTAACTTTTTACTTAGGAAATTGAAAAAGGTACACCAAAAGATTTACCAAATCCAAGGGATCTGACACTTTTTTTTTTCTTTTTTTTTTCTTTTACCACTTTAACGTTTCCATATCAACAAAAAAACACACACACAACACACAGTAAACACACACTAACAGTGCATGGCTTAGATAAAAAAAAATCACGAAACTTTGATCACACAACACCCGTTTTGTTGTTTAGATCATTTCCAGACCAGATCCGTTGGTGTGCGATTTGAACAGCAACACATACATATGTTTTGTGTGGAAGACGAATATATGATAATGGCTTCTAGACAAGTAAGTAAAAAGTGCGATTTGCACAGTAACACATACATCTGTTTTATAGCCTCTGATTATTAATCGATTTTTTTCGATTTGTACAGTAACTTTGATTATTAAAAAAATTTAGGGTTTTTAAAAAAATTTAGATTATTTGATGTTAATTGTGGTTATTTTTATTATTATTGTAGGTTTTATTCTTTATTTTGCATTATTGTTGTTAGAAAAGCCATTTAGATAGTATACATGTTAGGGTTTGCGTATTCTAGGTTTTTGAAAACCAACTATGTTAGGGTTTGCTTTTTCTGCACAATAACCCACGTTTGTTTGTTATTTTTTTAGTGTATTTGAGGTTCATTCATTGTGTTTATGGTTTGCTTAACATATCTGAAATGTCTTGATTATCCAAAATTTGGACACCTGCATATTTGAAATGTTTGACTTATTAAGCTATTGGTCATTAGTATATTTTTATTGCTCATCAGTTTATAACATATGATAATATGGGTATGCATCTTTTGTTTGTTTTTGTGTATAGGTGTATTCTGCAAGCTCGAGACTAGAACAAAGTTGCACTATATCAAAACGATAAGGCAAAAGTTGAGTTTCAATCCTGATCGTATTGAACTTTTTAAAAGCACATTTTGCTGAAATGGTTAAACATAAAAACATACGAGCATGATAACCATTTGCTTCATTATTTGCTTCAACATCAATGCTTTGTTGAAAACCGTAATATAAATACTCCCTTGTATTTTGATATATGGGGACACACTTAATTTGGCCGTCAAGATATGTGTCTAGTATTAGGTTTTCACTTTGGTGATGTTTCTTTAGAGCAATTAAAGAAACGGCAATCTGAATTTGGTAATCGTATGCTAAGTTTTCTTAGAGAGAGGCGTACCGAGAATATCAGTAATATAAAAGCTGGACAACTAGTTAGGGTTCTTAGTGATCAAGTTGAGTTTAATGAACTTTCAAATGATGATGTTGTTCGCCTTTGTCTGGTTCTGATGTTAGAGAACGTTTTTATCGGCAAACAGGAAAGAAATTTAGTCTCCCATGAGATATTGGTTTTAGTAGATGACATTTATGCATGGAATGCATTTCCATGGGGCGAGTACATTTGGGTTGAGTTTCACAAGAAGATTTATAATGCTATCTCAAAGGTTAGAGATAGACATTTGACTGAAATAGCTACGAAGGGCGATTGTTACATTGCAACTTATACATTGAATGGATTTGCGTTCGCTTTGAAGGTGCGTAACTATTGTTTAAATACTAAGTGATGGCGTATAGTCCGCATTCGGGTCGCGAACCCGACCAATGGCCGCTACTAACAAGCCTAGTACGACTGGGCTAACCCGATAACGGTTTGGGCTCACGAAGGCCCAAACCCAAAGTTATTTATGGCTTACGATATCGGATATCTCTTATCTGGGGAGATAAGTGTTTAATAAACCACTTAGGCGGATATGCCAAGTTTGGGGAACACGAAGCCAATAAGGGTTTCGTGTGTATATAAAGGCATCCCACTCTCATTAGAGGTACGATCTCAAAACCCTAACTCTCAACTATACCCTAAAACCGACACTTACTCTCACGGAGGATAATTGTGGGAGACAATCCCACTGGTAAGCCTAACTGTTTCTCGCTTTTCTTAGTACGGTGTCTCAAGCATTAAGATCCAATTGATACGGGAACCCGAGTCCAAACAAGGAACGCCCAACTTTTGTATCAACAAGTGGCGCCATCCGTGGGACCAATCACTAAGAACTAGAATGACGAAGCAAGGAAACCTAAACCACCGATCGTGATAGCGACCTACAAGGGAAGAAGCAAAGAAAGCGGATCGCATTTCCCCAAGCATGTCGCTGACAACCAAGGCGACCAAAAATCAAGGGTCGATCCGTCTTCCGACAAGGAACCACGACGGGACAAACCATGCCACTACACAACCACCAGACCTTTCTCACCACTCCTCCAAACGGTGCCGAAAAGGACCTCACAAAACGCCAGCGCCTCCAAACAGGGTCCAGAGGTGGAAACAAACACCTCAAGAAGAAGAAGTCACGCCTGAACTAGCACCAAGTGACTTCAGATCTCAAAACTACGAAACCTTGGGCCTCATGCAGAGGAGGCGAAAAGAGGTCGAACCGAGCCCGCAAGCCCGACTCAACTTTGACGCAGAGGATGAGACATCCCCATCGCCATCATAGAGGGATAAGCGCGGGAAGGATAGCCGCCCCCGTTTACCGGGATAGGAGGAGAGTGGAGAACGATGAAGCATCCTAACTGCAGATCCGGAAGAGCACGAATAAGATGGAAGGCGTACCAATGTCCACGCTAGGCTTGGTAGCCGCAAGGTCCATGACATGATCGACGACGCACTCCCAAGTGGAAGCTTCAAACTCGGATTCTGACGATTAGTCACGCAAGCCGAAAGAGAGGAAGCTCATCCTTTGGCAACTCCTCTGATGGTTGGCAGCGCCGACAAAGGAAGCTCGTTCTCGTGATTCCTCGACAACGAAGACAAATGAAATTGGACCGGAAGTCCATGGGAAGATATCGCACCAGGAGGAGGAACATATGTTCTTCCCCGGCGCCGCAAAGGTGGACGCTGCTCATTCTCGGCGCATCATCGATTCGAAAATAAGAGAAGGCGTATGCCCGCTAATGTGAAAACCTACGATGGAACAGGTGATCCGGACGATCACCTAAAAATTTTCTAATCAGCTGCTACCATCGAAAATTGGCCACAACTTGTGTGGTGCCACATGTTCAATTCCACATTAGTGGGAAATGCGCGAAACTGGTTCAGTAAGCTTCCACGCAGAAGCATTGATGGCTTTGAAGAATTATGATGAGTGTCTAAATACTCATCATTTTTGTACCATTTAGAATGTCAAAAACATCTGAAAACACTCAGAAATACATCAAAATGATGAAAATATCACAAACAAGTGTTTTATGTGTTTTAAATGCAAAAACATCAAAATCTGGTGAAAAACGTATCAAGTTTGCAAAATTGGCAGTTTTAGTCCCCCAAGTTTCAAAAGTTGTCAAATCTAGTCCCTGGATATTCAAAACTTGTAAAATATCATTTTAAGTCCTTAGGGATTCATGAAGTTGTCAAAATAAACCCTTTAAAGTTTAAAATTTACAAAATGACAACTTTAGTCCCTGAACTTTGAAAAATGTCAATAATGGTCCTTGGTTAATTTAAAAAGTGAAAATTATCAAATATTAACCTTTTACTATTCATAAATGACAAAATTGGTCCTTATGGTGAACTTTTGGAAAATTACATGTTTGGTCCCTCAAGTTACAAACTTGATGCTTTGGTCCTTGGAAGTTTAAAATGGAAAATAATTACAATTATGGTCCTTGGTTTATCATATTTGGCATAATAGGTCCTTGGAATAACTTTGGTATAGTGGCAGGTTTGGTCCTTCAATTTGGCAGAATTACATAAATGGTCCTTGTGTTTATGCTAAACCAAACGGACCTATATATTAATCCAAATCCAATATCCAATCCAAAGAAGCCCAATACCCCAACCCGCCCAAAATTTAAATGAAATAAAACCGCCATCATCTGTTCATGTATCTCCTCACCACGCAAACCCAATACCACTGGTTTCACCACCACTTTCCACCTCACCTTATCCCCCAAATTGCTCTATCCACACCCTCCACCTCCACAACATCCCAAAACCAATTAATACCCCTATTATCGCTTTACTCAACCCCAACAGTCCACAAGACTTTTTACGCCAAAAAGAAGAATCAACTGCTGTGATCACTTTGACCTATCCAATGGTGGGAAATGATCAGAGGAGAGAGGGAAGCTTTGGATGTCCATAAAAGGGAAAGAAGCAAGGAAGAAAAGAGCAAGAGAGTAGTTTTAGTTTAGATTATGTCGTTTTAATTAGTTTTCAAATTCTAGTGTAATTTTAAGCTTCCAAGTATTGTTGTTATCAATTTCAAAGTAATAAAACCTTATTTCAGCTTCAATTTCAGCTTATTGTACACAAATTCAGTTTATGCTATTTCATTGTCTAAATTTTCAAAATAAGCAAATGTTGTTAATAGGTGTTGTTATTGTTTCTTAAGCTTGTATAAGCTCTTGACAAGGCTTATAAGCTCTTAGAAACTTTAAATTTCCAGTTTTAATCAACAAGTCAAAAATACAAGAAAATTACTTAAAATTAGTTAAAAATAAAAATCTATGGGGAATGATCAAGAAACCAAGTGTAGCGGTCTTGATTGCTTATTGGTATAGAGCTTCGAAGCTATAGGTGTGATCTCACCTTGGTTCTCATGCATGAGATCATGTTGTAAGCAATTTCCTTATAACTTGCATATACACGTGTATAAGTACTTAAACTCAAGTAATGTTGGCCTAATCTTGTTTAAATATAGTAATTATAAGTTAATAAATAGATTTATCAGTTTAAGAGTTAGTTTTAGTACAATAAGCTTCAAAACAGTCCTATGAAGGAGTGTTTGGATTTGCTGAATTAAATGATGTTAAAGGTTGTTTATGTGTTGTTTGTTATTGTTACCTGTCATACTAGTCTCTAGTAGCTCTAACAACAATAAAACCGTGCTTACTTAATTGAAAGTCAAAATAGCTTCTAAATTCATATTGCCAGCCATCGTTAAGAATTAGGACTACATATTGCATCAAAGTTGCTTGTAACTTAGTACTCTAGCTTAAATCAGTCTTATTATAGCTTAATACAACTTATTCAGTCCATAGGATTAATTAAAATCTCATAATAGTCAACTTAGTTCATTTATCTTAAAAGTCAAATTTCTCATATTACAGTTTTTGAATAAAATTTAGAATTTTAGTGTGTGTTTATTACTAAGATTTAGCTCATAAGCTTTTGGTATATTAAAATTTAGTTGCTTAACTTAATTAGAAAAATACTAGCTTACTTCTACTTAGCTTATAAATAGCTTATTACTTAGCTTCTTTTAACCCCTTGTCTGAAAATCTCCCCTGTGCACAGTGTTGCTAGCTTATTTCTTAAGCTCTCACAGAGCTTATTAATGAGTTTCAGCTTTTGAATTTTGTTTTTCTTAAAAGCCCACCTAGCTAACTCAAGGTTAAAAGTGCTTATTTTCTATTCTTAGCTTATTTAATTAGCCTGCCATTAGTTTTTTATCTTGTCCATTTCATATAGTCCATCGAGCATTCAGGTTTTCAAGCTTATTCATAAGCTCCTTATAAGCTCACCAGTGAACAAAACAGTGAGAATTTTAGCTTTTTGGATAGCTTAATTGGTCAACTTGTTAGTTGCAATATTTGTTTTCATTTTCTAGCTTATCTCAGTGCTTAAAATTAAGCCATAAAGTGCCTAGTGATTCAAAAAAGTGTCCTGTGCATACGCTTAACTAGTGCTTATTTTGGATTAATCAGTGCTTATTTTCAAGTTATTGTGCTTATTCAGTTGATATATTAGCTTATTATCATTATTTAGCTTATTTTCAATTCATCCTTTGCTTATTTATTAGCTTATATAGCCATTTGGCTAATAACTTGTGCTTATTCCAAATTTTTGTTAACTGTTAAGATAATAAGCTCAAAACTGAGCTTATTAGTCATTTTTATAAAAAGTTATAGTTTTGAAAATTGCTTATTTCCTTGTGCTTAATAAGCTTGTAAAAGAAAAATCGAAAAAAAAATATTTAGCAAAAGGGAGGCAGTTCTAACCCGAGACCTCCCGCCTTGAAGAACGATAGTGTGTACCTGTATACCAGTTGCCCTTGGGTCTTTTTCTGGTTTAACTTTGCACTATCTAATATATAACCCTTGTTTTCATTTTAAGCTTATACGAGCTTATTAGCTTATTTTCAGCTTATTTAATCTAGCTTTTTCAACTTTTGTATTTTTCTTAACTTTGTATTAGTATAAAGTAATTTATAAAAAAGTTTCAGATTTTTCTAAATAGTTTTAGTATTTTTAATCATTTATTTAGTCTAAAATAGTAATTAATTCATAATAAAAAATATAAAAGTTAAAAAAAATATAAATCTTTTTTCTAAAATTTTCTTTTGTCATATATTAAGTAAGAAAATTGTTTTTACACTCGTAGGACTTTTATTTCACAAATTTTACATTTTTACTTACATGACTCGTAATTTTTATACATAACGACGCTTTCATTTTAGATCACGCTTTTAGGTAATTTAAGTTTACGCTTTAATTAAAATAGTTTATTTAAGTTATTTTATTTTATAAATCACAAAAACATCATTGTAAATATAGTGATAGCGTTTATTTAATATATTTTAACTTTTTAATTTTCTTTAATTTGCATTTAAGCCCTCAGAATTTACAAAACTTCTCTTTAGGTATAAATAACTCAAAATCCCATCGATCACTATCCTTAGTGATTATTCGACATCCGTCTGTGTTAAACACCATTCATCCTCCTGGGACTTAACGACCCGTGAATCCACTATATTCCTCCGATCTAAATTGCATTTGCTTCTCGAGTCTGTTTTAAGTTTATTACGGTTGACCATTCACAAGTGGTCAGCTTGTGTGATTAAACTTGACCGTTTGGAAGCCAATCAAATTACAGAAGGTGTTTCGCCTGAACTTCACTCAAAGGAAGAAATGCGCCAAAAACCCTGTCGAACTTGCCAGGGTAAAACAGCTCCAGGGGGAATCTACAAGCGCTTATGTGGAGCGCTACAAAGATGAGTGCATACATGTCAAGGCATGCCCCAAAATACTAAAGATCTCAAGGTTCATGAACGGGATCAATAACCCAGAACTCATCAAAAGGCTGAACGCAGTAATCCCCAAACCTTTGATGAACTTATGGCGCACAAGGTCTTTTATCCATGAAAGCCGTCGCGACGACAGCAAGAAAGGCTACTCAAACTATAGATCACAAGAAAACCTCGGAGACAATCCATTGACCGCAGTAGCAACCGTATCAAGAACTACCGCGCCAAGGGAGCGACGAGATAATGACAGATATACACCGCCAACCAAGACCCTAAAGGAGATATTCGCGACGGAAGGCGCTGAACTTCCCGAGGCCCCCACCAATGCGATCCCGTAAGATCGGCGCTGAGGAGCTGGATATGCGCATAACTATCATGGACGTGGCCCACACAACCAATGAATGTGTCCAATTGCGCCAACTAATTGATAAACTAGTAAAAGAGGGCAGATTGGACCACTTGGTTAAAAACATCAAGGAAGGGAAAGATAAGCAAAAGACTGGAAACAAGAAAGAAGTACCCCAAGATAAGGCTGATACCATCTACATGATACAATCATGGCAACGAATGACTAGACAAGATCGCCAAAAGTTTTCCCGTGGAAGCGAAATCTTTTCCCCACCTTTGTCGCGACAACGCAGGGTAGAACCGCCACCATTGAAATCAACGCAGGGGTCACGATATCCACCGCATGTATGTTGATGGAGGAGCATCCGCAGACATAATGTATGAACATCAAGCTTCAAACGACAAGCGACCGAGATACGTAAGTTTAAGCCTCGGCCAGACGCCGCTGACCGGTTTCACAGAGAAAAGATATGGCCCATGGGGCAAATACCTACTAGTCGCTGTTGGCAATAAGGAACACCCACGCGTACTGATGACTTTCATGGTGATCAATCCTTCGCCATACAATGGCATTATTAGAAGACCGTGGATTTCGGCCATACGCCAGCATCGCTCACATTACACCTGGATTAAATTCCTGTGGAAGGAGGCATTGTTACTCTTACAATACCACCGCATTCACCTGGAGAATGTAACACAATTACATGTGAGACGCACTCACATTCCGCAACGCACGTAACTAAAGTGCCAAACCCGAGGGTTGCAATTCATCCCGATTACCCTGAGCAAGAGGTATCGACGGGGATCGCTATCTCGATAACGCAGGTACGTGCGACTCTTGCAAAAGAACCTGGATATCTTTGCATGGGAACCAAAGCACATGACCGGCGCATTCACGCCGATTACAAAACACAAGTTGAGAATCCAAGACACAGAAGAAGCGTGCCCAGCTCTAGAGCGCATGCAAGCAATTCTCGCAAAGTACATAAACTTGTGAGGCAGTGTATCATGCGAGAGGTCTACTACCATGACCGGCTTTCCAACCCAAGGATGGTCAAGAAGAGCGATGGTAGTTGGAGGATGTGTGTTGACTTCACAGATCTTAACAAGGCATGTCCACAAGATCAAGTACCCGCCACAGAGATAGATCGGAAGGTAGAATCTTTGTGTGGATACCCACTTAAATGCTTCCTAGACGCATACAAAGGATATCACCAAATCCAGATGGCTAAGGAAGATGAGGAAAAACGGCCTTCATACAAGCCAGCTATTATTGTTATACTAAGATGCCCTTTGGCTTAAAGAACGCAGTGCCACCTACCACGGTTGGTTGATAACGATTTGAAAGACAACAGTGGGCTGCAACCTAGAAGTTTATGTTGACGACCTTGTAATAAAAAGCCATACGGAAGATGAATTGCGCGTGACATTGAGGAAACATTTAAGACACTAAAAAGATCAACATGAAGCTAAATCCTAAGAAGTGCACTTTTGGCGCTATAGAAGGAATGTTCCTCGGATATCTGATAGAGCCCGATGGCATCAAACCGTCCGAAAAAACGAAGGTCCATCCAACTTCCTTCACCACGCACGTTGAAAGAAGTCCAATCTCTAAACGGAAAACTGGCCGGTTTAAATAGATTCTTGTCCAAATCAAGAAACAAGTCACTCCCTATCTTCAAAACACTCAAGAAGTGTACAAAAAGGGAGACTTTCAATCGACTACGAAGCTAAAGAAGCTTTCATACAACTTAAACAAAGATTTAGCAAAGACTCTCAAGCTAGTTGCCCTCGCCAGGGGAAGAATTAATTATGTATTTGTCAGAACCCATGGAGCCAAATGTGCTACTAGACAGACAGAAACTCAAGACAAACACCGGTGTATTTTGTAAGCAAAGCGCTCAAGAAAACGGAGATTAACTACAGCGCAATGGAAAAGTTAGTCCTAGCATTGGTATTCACCGCCAAACGGCCACGCATATGTATTCCAGCACCCAATAGCGTATGTGATTACAGCACCAAACCTATCAAGCAAATTATCTCCAAACTTGACGACGGACGCTCTACAAGTGGAGTGTATTGCTAGGTGAGCATAACATTTCCTAAATTACCATGCATGCGGGCAGAGGGCGATATCGCAGACTTCATCATCGAGAAACCATTGACCGATGACGCACCTTCACAAAGCAAGGTGGAACTACAAGAACCATGGATCTTGTTCACGGACGAATCTTCATGCGTAGACGGTCGCACAGTGCCTTATCCTCACAAGTCCGTAGGAATGGAATTCACTTACGCGATCAAGCTTCAATTCATATCCACAAACAATGAGGCGTAATATGAAGACTGATCATGGATTACGATTGCAGCTCGAATGGGCATAATGCGAACCTGAAGCAAATGTAGACTCCCGGCTAGTGGCCAACCACGTGGTTGGCAGAAGTATGTGGATAAAGAGGAGAACATGATTCAATATCTCGACATAACCAAGTCCCTAATCCTGGGCTTTGACAGGTTTACCATCAAACAAGTTCCTAGAGGGGAAAATGTAGGCGGATGCGCCGAGCAAGATTGCATCCAAAAGCTTTGCGCACCCAAAACAAGTATGGGTGGAAACTCGAAAGAGCAAGTCCATCTCAGAGATGGAGATATCCACGGTGATAGAGGAACAAGGTCCTACATGGATGACCCCAATCATCGAGTTTATAAGCAAGGGCGTATTGCCCCAAGAGCAGTAAAGAAGCTCGACGAAACGGCGATATCACAGAGGTTTGAGTCGAGACGTGTACTATATCGGCGTTCATTTCTACAACCATGGCTTCGATGTGTAGGACCTCTTCAAGTAGATTACGATTCGAGAAATCCACGCCGGTTCATGTAGTATGCACTCGTGACCACGGTCCGTGGTGGCGCCGCGCCTTTGTTAGGATACTCATCGCCTACAATGCACCATGATGCGCTGGACTTAATAAGAAAGTGCTGCCCGCCAGTTCACGCACTCGCTCCACGCCAACCACAACATGAGCTAACACCTATTACGTCGCCATGGCCATTCTATAAATGGGGTATTGACATTGCGGGTCCATTCCTCGCGCCAGGAGGATTGAAATTCCTCATAGTAGCTATAGACTATTTCACCAAGTGGATTGAAGCAAAGGCGGTCGCGACAATCACGTAAAAATCGTAAAACGGTTTGTTTTGGGAAAATATTGTATACCGCTTCGGATTAATTGGGAAATCATCTCGCATAACGGAAAACAATTTGTGGACAACCCTTTCAAGGAATGGTGCGAAAAGCTAAATATTACACAACACTTTATGCGGTTAAACACCCACAAACCAATGGCTTAGTCGAGCGCAAATCAAGTCCGGTGAAGGAATTAAGGCACGCTTGGACAAGCACAAAGAGGTGGGTGGAGGAATTATCGTGATGTTTTGTGGGCGACCGCACTTCAATCAAAATTAGCACGAGACACTCTTTTCTTGTCTATGGGGAAGCGTCGCCATACCACCAAAATAGGGATGCCAACTATTCGCATCAACGCACTGGTTAATGTTACAACCAATGACGATGAAAGGCGATTGACTTGGACCTATTGAAGAAAATAGCGAAAGGCCAATATGTGAGGCAAGATCTAAGTCAAAAATGAAGGGATACTACGATGCTAAAGTTCAAGCGCTTACCTCGCATCGACTTTGTATATCGCGCCAATGATGCGAGTCACGCATAAGATACAGGAAAGCTTGGACCGAAGTGGGAAGGACCTTATGAGGTCACTGAAGCATTAGGAAAAGGCGCGTACAAGCTGCGAGACATGGATGGTCGTGAGTTGCCACGCACATGGAACATCTGCAACCTCAAACGGTGTTATCTCTAGAAACGGCTATGGCCCATCGCATGGACACCGCCAAGACTTTAGTATCATGCTCAATAAATGTCCATGAATTTAAATTATGTTTTTTGTTACTTAGGCAAATATTTTTCTTCTTATTACAAACACTTGCAAGTATTAATACAACGCGCTGGTTTCTAGCTAACTCCTCACACACATTTCAATTTGTCATATTATTTATGTCTTAATATTGTTATTCCCTTTGCCTACATGCGCGGCATGCACTTACTAAACCCAATGGTAAAAAGGATGAGTAAACCTACTAAATAACTCGTTGAGTAAGAGGGTTGAAAACCCATCAACATTGGATCATGCATCCTTGTTAAACACCTTATTTTCAAGACGTTGAATAGTTCCACGCGCATTCCACTTATCTAATGCAGCAATGCATACTATGCGTGTTTAACAAAACCAGGAATCAAGACTCTTGGCTCCTTACTATGATATTTACAGTACGCTGCATATCACACCATACACGATTATGTTCAAAATACTTCGACATTATATTTTAAGTATGATAGGTCATACATGATTATGAACTCCACATATTATTCGCACTTATGTAACAGTTTGATTCTTAGACAACAAGTACGTTTTTTATTCAAAGACGGATGACTAAGTACGCACATTATAAGTCGCAACCACAATCAACAAAAGGAATATTTCATTAAGGACCATGAGTTCTTACAAAATGATATGTACAAAAGAAGCTACAATCTATATGCTACTACAACGCTTAAGACGAGAGCTTTCCACATGGCTTGCAAAGATCCCCACCTCCTTCAAATTTCTTCAACAAATCGTGAGTCCCGACCGACACCGTTACACTCACACAGTACCCCGTCGGATCTAGGTAGGTGCGCCACGCCAACACCACAAAGGATGGCCTTTCCTTCACGCCTTCTTCTGGTAAGCCTCATAGCATGGCCTCTAAGGATTCCTTCAAAGGAATTTCCTTCTCCAGCGAACGGGTTCAAGAGGTCGCTGGCAAGGCGAGCAAAAATGGGCACCTGCATCTGTGACTCACTCCATCGCTTCATAAAGTCCGGTTGTGCCTCCGCACCATCGCAGCGGTGGCGAGCCAAAGTTAACCCTCCATAATCACACCGATAGGGTAATCTTGGTCGCGCTCCATCCGGAGCAATATGAGGAAGCTCCAATATTTTCATCTTCTCCATAGCAGCAACGAGCTCCTCGTAAGCATCCTTATTGTACCTGTGCACCAAAGCAGCAGCCCACTTTCGTAAGGCCACCGTGAAGTCCTCTATAGCCTCGGCTTCTACACGCCAGCGCCAAGACCGCACAACCGCCCAAATTTATCTACCACCTATGGAGACTCCAAAGTATGAGGGGCGAAGGCGCAAACCATGGCCGATAAGCCATATGCCAAAGAACCGTTGAAACCAATGAGGGTATAAATCCTCATCATACCGATGCCGAAGTTTGCGCAGCCTTCATCTCTTGCTCCTTCAAGATCCCATCAACGGCCTCGCAAAACTTTCCCAAATGGGAGAAGTGCTCATCCTTACCCTTCTCCAAGTGATTCACGCCCCAAACGCAAGAGGCCTTGTACTCTTCAAACGCGAACGCCTGGCTTACTTAGCCAGAACGCCATCTTTTCCCCAAAGAAGTTTTGGGAATAAGAGCTACCGACTGCCTCCACCGAGAATTGGCCAAGAGCTTCTTCAACAGTAATCTCTTCATCCTTTTGTGAGCTCGGGCTGCTCTCCCCAAAGATACCTCGCCTTTAGTCTGCAAGAACCAATGCAAACATGTGCCAGCAGCAGAAATGAGGTCCTCAACTAGCCGGGTCCATGGATGGATTCCGCGATTCCAACGGCCAAGTGCTTTGGTCCTTTGAATCTTGAGGGTCAGCATGCGGTACTTTTCTTAGGCGGTGACTCCCGCATTGCCGAAGTTAACCCAACAAAGCTTCACATCGCACGCAGAGACGAAATTAATAACGTACAAAAAGTAAGATAAGCATTTTGGCAATAATACTTACTTAGGTGGAGACTTTTCCTTTGAGCGAGAGGATGCAACATCGCTGATGACGCACTCCACGCCAAGAATGACAGACGCTTTTTCTTGGAGGAGCTATGCCATCACGCCGCCGCCTCTTTGCTTTTAGTCCTTGGCTTGCCTCCTCTTCTTCCATGCTCTCCGCCACATCTCGGTGTGACGGCTCCACTAAAGGGGAAGGTACCCGGGGCCGGGCACGCTTTGTAGAGGGTCGCTCAGCCGGTGAACGACTCCCAGCCTTCCTCCAAGTTCATCTCCATAGTACGCCCGCAGAAGTAGCCTCCAATGGGGACTTCCCCTCTCAACGGGCGCACCCCTACCGCCGCCATGGCCAGCCAAGTTCACAATGAGGAATAGATCCATCTCTGCGCAGCAAGAAACAAACAACAAACAAGTTATATAAAGTACAAAGATGAAAAGAAAGGCTCTCATTAATAAAGCTAAGGAGTACGAGGGACGAGCACCCACCCCTCGCCATCCCGCCTAAGAATGTTGGCACCTCATCGTCTACCAAAATAGTTGCGATCGATGCCTACAAGCACCAAAATTCCTCGGGTAGGAATTGATGGGAATACGATTTTTGGTGTTTATCATTTCCTCATCCTCGGCCCAGATGTTCCAGGAGGGGGCGCCATCCCAGTGAACGCCGGGGAACAACGCTTCATCAACCCATTTTCCCTCTAGTTCCTTGCGCCCAGCTTTATCGGTGTAGCATTGCAGCCCCTGCGAGCTTATCGAACGATACCCACCCGCTTGACCACGCTTGTGTGGTAAAACGCCAGGAAGGGATAAGTGGGGTTAATCGCCGCAGAATTAACCTCGAAGTTTGTTATTTTTGCCACTCCTATACGTGTACCGGGATATGTGCGACGAGTAGTTTAATACCGCGACAAGAATAAGGATATGGGCACACGCTGATTCGAAAATTCAAAAACGCGGTGTAGACCCCTACCTTCCTTCGAGGAAATCCGCTATTGACGCCGCATAGCCGAACTACCGGATGCAGCGAGTGGGATATAATAATCCGAGGTGAACTCACGAAGTTCATCCTCGGTCAGGTCGGAGGTAAAGTCGGCTAACCACGGACCATGATATAGTTTTTAAATACGACGCCGCTACCTTTGGAATATTAAGGGTTTCTGGGTTGCAGTTTGAGTTTTTCAACAATGGTGGAAATGTTTTCTTTTACTATGATAAACACAGTAAATGGAAGGCAATGGTTTATATAGGTTTTTTACATCTACGCGATGATCGACACGGGACTCCACTATCTCTAAATGTGTGGATAGGATATGTTGACATGACACATTTTCGCCACTTTCCCACGTTTTACGAGGTATCCATTTGAGATATTTGGACTAGATTCACCGTGTATTCTTCAAGGTGGGACACCTTTTTAGCTCTTCAAGCTACGCTCAATAATTTATGGGCTACACTATTAGTCTAGCATCCGCATATTGTCCCTGCTCATACTAGACTGGGGGGACATGATGACGTATAGTCTGCATTCGGGTCGCGAACTCGACCAATGGCCGCTACTAACGAGCCCAGTATGACTGGGCTAACCCGATAACGGTTTGGGCTCACGAAGGCCCAAACCCAAAGTTATTTATGGCTTACGATATCGGATATCTCTTATCTTGGGAGATAAGTGTTAACTAACCGACTTAGGCGGATATGCCGGTTTAGGGAACACGAAACCAATAAAGGTTTCGTGTGTATATAAAGGGCATCTCAAACCCTCATTAGAGGTACGATCTCAAAACCCTAACTCTCAACTATACCCTAAACCGATTACTTACCTCATGCCGGGAGGATAATCGTGGGAGACAATCCCACGGTAAGCCTAACGGTGTTTTCTGTTTTCTTAGTGCGCAGGTCTCAAGCATTAAGATCCAATTGATACGGGAACCGGAGTCCAAATAAGGAACGCCCAACTTTTGTATCAACACAAAGAATTTAATTCAGTATTGTAGCATGAACCTTAGTGTAGTAATTTTTATGCTAATAGTAATAATAATTCCTTCAGATTTGGCTTTTGGAAACCTGCCGCAATTCAACAAATTGGTGGGTTAAAGAAGAGAATGTGATCCTGGGTGTTGCTTGGGAGGATGCACACAGTTTGAGAAGACCGATTATGATCTTCTTTTCGTAATGCAAATGGTTCGCCTTGTGCCGACAAAGTTATACTCTACTCTTTTAGAAAAATTGTTTATGATTTTTAATGGTATTTGGGTTAGTGTATAACAATTTTTTATATGCAACAACTGAGATGAAAGAACTTTGGTGGACATCTAGTGTAGACTTTTTCAAGAAGTATATGCGAGCAAGGTTATACAATCATATACCACCTAGTCTTCCCATTCATGATACACCAGCAGTCAATAGATCCGGTCGACCAGAGAAGTTGAGACCACGGAGACGTTGTTTAGTCTCAAATGCAGATACACCACCAGTCATTAGGAAGGCGGATCAAGGCATGCCGTATATGGGGGATTTCATGCCATCTACAACAACAATTGCGGCTCAAATGGCTAAAATGCAACAACAAATTAATCAATTACATAAATATGTCAAGCATTTGAGGCCTGATGGGGATAGCCAGATTCCGGGTATGGATGGAGAATTGCCACCTAGTGCAACAGTTTTAGATCAGATGGCTAATATGCAACGACAAATTGATGAACTTCAAAAATATATCCATACGAATTTGAAGCTTGAGAAGAATGGGGGTCAATCTGATACTGCACGCGTGTTTGCTGAAAAGGTTATATTTCTTGCAATCCTTTTAATCTGTTTCTATATTTTGTTTTGCTTCTATGCGGACTCATTTGATGTATTACTTATTCATACGTGTTTTATGTGGTATGATATAGTGGATTGTTATGTTAGATAATTTCACATTTTTTGGTTGTAGATTTTTACTTTTTTTAAAGCTTTTTGTTGTTGTAAAAGTTAATAAATTACTATGCTACTTTAAAAACTTCTCCTAAACTACTATAGTTCATTTATTACACTAGTGTTTTGTATTTAATAACTTCACCTACACTACTAGTTCATTAACTTCACCTAAACTACTTAGTCTATAAATAAGTCTTCTTCACTTCTACAGATTCATAGTCTTCTACACATTCATAGTCTTTAATTTCCACTATTTCTAAAAAATGTCCAACAACATTCCCTTCGAAATTCAAATGCAAATCATTTCTAAACTTCCTGTACATGCTTTACTTCAGTTTAGAACTGTTTCAAAGACATGGAGGTTGATGAGTGTCTAAATACTCATCATTTTTTATACTGTCTAGACTGCAAAAACATCTGAAAACACTCAGAAATGCTTCAAAATGATGAAAATATCACAAACAAGTGTTTTATATGTTTTAAATGCAAAAATATCAAAATCAGATGAAAAACGTACCAAGTTTGCATAATTGGCGCTTTAGTCCCCAAGTTTCAAAAGTTGTCAAAATTAGTCCCCTGGTAATTAAAAACTTGTAAAATGTCATTTAAGGTCCATGAGATTCAAAAGTTGTCAAATCAAACCTTTTAAAGTTCAAAAATCACAAAATGACAACTTTAGTCCCTTAACTTTGAAAATTGTCAAATATAGTCCTTGGTTAATTTAAAAAATGAAAATTATCAAATATTAACCTTGTACTATTTATAAATGACAAGAATGGTCCTTATGATAAACTTTGGAGAAATTACAAGATTGATCCCTGGAGTTTGAAAATTGACATAAAAGGCCTTGGATTTTCAAAAATGGAAAATAATCAATATTGGTCCTTTTACTATTCACATATGGCAAGAATGGTCCTTGTGAGAGCTTTGTAACAGTGACAAGTTCAGTCCTTGAAGTTTGGCAGATTTACATTTTTGGTCCTTGGGTTATTAAGCTACTTAAACCAAACGGATCCTTGGTTATTATCCAATCCAACACAAACACAAACCCATGCCCAAAACACAACCCGATCCAATATTTAAAAAAGAGAAAACCGCCATCACTGTTCACCTTCTCCCCCATGGCTGTTTAAGCCAATACCAGTGGTTTTTACCACTTGTTATCTCCACCTCACCTCACTACCCACCTTTCCAGCTCATCCCCCCTCCTCACATCTTAGCCCACAAGCAGTTAATGCTTCCCCACCATAAACCTTTATCTGTAGCACTCTCAAACCGCTTTGCTTTCCAAATCATTCCTACTCCATGAATACTTCACATATTGTCCCCTCCACCTCACATAACATCCCAAACTTCTTTAATTACTCTGAAGCTATCTCAAGCAACTGTGTACACTTTTGGCCAAAAATCCATTTTGAAGGCTGAGATTACTTTGACTCAATCAATGGCCAAGATAGTTGATGGGATTTGATCAGAAGCATGAGGGAGTCCTAAAAAGTCTATAAAGAAGGAATGAGAAAGGATGTGAAGAGTTATCTAGTCTAATTTAGTTTTTTGTATGTCGTATAAGTAAAATTTCAAATAAAAGTACAATTTTAAGCTTCCAAGTATCTGATTTATGTTTTTCAAGTATATTTGAATCTGTTTTCAGTAATCCATTTTAGTCTAAGTCTCATTTCAGTTTATGCATATTTTCAGATTTCACAAATCTCATGAATACTCAAATGTTGTTTATGGTTGTTATTAAGGACTGAATAGGTTCACATAAGCTCCTATATAGCTTATTAGAGCTATTAGATACTTTAAAAGCAGCTTTAGTAGTCAAAACCGTAAAATCACTAAAAATACTAAAAAAAAATTAGTTAAAAAATAAAAAACAAGGAAGATGGTGATCGAGGTTGAAGAAGCAAGGCAATGCTTGATTATCTTGGGTATAGTGCTTAATGGTAAGCTATAGGATCTGCTCTAAGCCTCAGCCAGTTTGAGCTTTGATCCATCTTGTAAGCCTTTTTGTTCTACTTTGGCATTTTACTGTTTAATTGTTCTTAAGTGTAAATTCCTGTGTCTTTATGATAATTAGTGTTAGTTAAAGTTAATTAATCATTAAAAATAGTTGCCTGTTATCTTTAAGTTATAGTTAGTAAGAATTTTAGTCTAACAATAATATTAGCATATTAGTCATTACTAAGTCTTATGCTGTCATTGTTCTTGTTTAATACTTCAATAGTCTCATTAATTGATAATACAAACTCTGGAATCAGTGTTAAAGTCTAAATCATCAAGTTGCTTTGAAAACCAAAAATTCAGTTTATATAAGTGGTGTTTGGATCCACTGTATAAACTATGTTAGAGTTTGTTCAAGCTCTACTTCTGGTTTGCTATAAGTTATATTAGGTCCTATTAGCTCAGTTAGACCATACAAACCTGTCATTATTGAGTAAAAAGTCAAAATCTCTGTTAAATCTCATTTTAGTGTCCACTGTTAGGAATTTGATTTGCTTAAATAATCATATTAGCTTAAAAGTTGTTAACATAGCTTAATATAACCTTATTACAC
The DNA here is from genome assembly GCA_910596185.1 of Chrysanthemum makinoi. NCBI lineage: Eukaryota > Viridiplantae > Streptophyta > Magnoliopsida > Asterales > Asteraceae > Chrysanthemum > Chrysanthemum makinoi. Next base: position 101,920,218 of record OU343223.1, on the reverse strand, counting down.
CTTAATATCTCATAATTAATCAGTAGGATAGATTCAAAGTTCATAAAGGTCAAACCTTTCATTTTGTTCAAAAAGTCATAAGAGTGTCCTGTGCACAGTTGTGGTACCCCATTTCACAAGCTCTTAGAGAGCTTATTAATGGCCTCTAGCTTATGTGTTTTAGCTTTTTGAGAAGCTCATCTAGCTGACTCAAGGCTCCAAGTTGTATTTTTCCATTTGTAGCTTATTAGGTAGGGCTGCACTTAGCTTATTGTTTTGTCTATTTTGACTCAGTACATTGAGTTCTACTCAGTGGTTTTTCCAATTTTTTAAAAGCTCACCAAAAGTTCTCTAGTGGACCCCACTGTGAAAACCTCAGCTTTTTGGATAGCTTAACTGGTCAACTTGCTTATTCCAGTTTTTGTTTTAAGTTTGTAGCTTATTTAAGTGCTTAAAATTAAGCTCAAAAGTGCCTAGTGATTCATAAAAGTGTCCTGTGCACCTGTTGAGATAAGTGCTTATTTGAGTCAGTTTTGTGCTTATTTCTAGCTTATTTGCATTTTCAGTTGTTGTACTAGCTTATTATCAGTATTTAACTAATTTCCAATTCTCATTTTGCTTATTTAGTAGCTTATAAGCCATTTGGCTTGATTTTTGGTCTTATTTCCATTTTATAGCCACTGTTGAGATTATAAGCTCAAAACTGAGCTTATTAATCAGTTTCATAAAAAGTTGTAGTTGAAAAAAGTGCTTATAATCTTTAGCTTAACAAGTGTGTAAAATAAAAATCGAAAAAAAAATGTTTAGCAAAAGGGGGTAGGCGTGCTCAACTCGAGACCTCCCCTTGGGATAATGAATGTGTGTACCTGTAACCATTCGCCCTTGGGTCTTTTTACTGTTTAGTTTTGCACAATTAATCTCTTATATACATATTGTCCAGTTTAGCTTATTGGGTGTATTTAGCTTATTTCGAGCTTATTTAAAGTAGCTTTTTCAAGTTTTTAATTTTCATAAATCTGTATTAGTGTTAAGTATTTTATAAAAAAGTTTCAGATTTTTCTCAATAGTTTTAGTATTTTTTAACATTTAATTAGTGTAAAATCTTAATTAATTTATAATAAAAAATATAAAAGTCTAAAAAAATATAAATCTTTTTTCTAAAATTTTCTTTTGTCATATAGTACGTAAAAAATTGTTTTTACACTTGTAGGACTTTTATTTCATAAATTTTACGCTTTTTTTTGCAAGCACTCGCGTAATTTTTAGAAATAACGCTCGTTTTCATTTTAAGTCACGTTTTTAGGTAATTTTAGTTTACGTTTCAATTAAAATAGTTTATTTAAGTTATTTTATTTTATAAAATCACAAAAACATCATTTTAAAAATAGTGATAGCGTTTATTTAATATATTTTAACTTTTTAATTTGCATTTAAGCCCCTGTAATTTGTTAATCTTGTCTTTAGGTATAATTATCCATCCAAAACCTTACTGATCACTATCCTTAGTGATCATTCTATCATCTGAAGTTGTTTAACACCAATTCATCCTCCGTGGGACTTAACGACCCAGGAATCCCCTATATTCCTCTGATCTTAATTGCATTTGGTGTGTGAACTGTTTTGAGTTTCTTACGGTTGGTCATTCACAAGTGGTTAGCTTGCGTGAGATAACTTGACGGTTTTGCACCAATCAAATTTTGGCGCCGCTGCCCGGAGGCTGTAAGCAGAAGCGTTTTTAGCATTTTCACCCGTACTTGCACATATACCACGCTTTGTAAAAGTTTTCAGAAGTTAATATAAATCAAAAAGTTCATTAACACTTTTCCTAAAGTGTTAAAAACCCAAAAAACAATATAAAACAACAAAACAATCGTAGCGTTTTCTAGCTTGTGTTTCTTTTAAGGTGATTCTTGAAGAGATACGATTTGGTTAAACGAGACGATACCAAAAATATTGTCCAAAGTTTTTAAACCCATCAGCACAAATCATACCTACGTCTTTTCAGTGGTACTTAATATATACATAAAATCAACCACCGCAGAAATCAAGGCAAAGACACCTACTAACGGGGTGTGACCATAATAAGTTCCCCTAACATCGATTTAAAACTTGCCTTTGTGTCCTTGTGATTTGGTGTACCTTTTTCAAAGAAGCCATTTCATTTGTGATTATTGGTTAAGTTCACTTGTCGTTTTGCCTCGCATTTATTTTGAAAAATTGATTTTTATACTTAGTGCATGCGCGACTCGTTCTTCCAGCTTCTACAAGTCCGCTTTAACTTGAAAGATTCCTCGTAGACGTAGAGGACGCTCTCGCCCTTCACCGCGGATGAGGAACGCCTACCACCACCACCACCCGTGAATGGCGACAAGCCGATGAATGAGCTTCTCCAAGCACCCATCGAGGGTTACGGAGGTGCCATTGTTGTCCCAAACCATCGCGGGCTGATACTTTTGAGCTCAAAACCGGGTTGCTTAATCTTGTAACCCAAAGCCAATTTATGGTTTTGAGCGGATGACCTCATGCACACATTCGATGGTTTAACAAGATTGCATCTACCATCAAGTACAAGAATGTCCCACATGAAGCTATCAAGCTTCTTCTGCTCCATTTTCTCTGAGGGACAAGCCCTAATTGGCTTGAGAAACAACCCCCTCGCTCCATTGAGACATGGGAGGATCTAGTTACCAAGTTTGTTAACGAATTCTATCCTCCATCCCGAACTACAAGTCTTAAGAATGAGATAATGAAATTTTCTCAGAGATTTGATGAATCATTCGGGGGGGCATGGGATCGTTATAAAGAATTGCTCGCAGTGTCCGCATCATGGTTTTACCGAGTTAATGCAAATGGATACTTTCTACAATGGTCCGCACCAAGGTGACCAAGACTCTTTAAATGCCTCCGCGGGAGGTAATTTCCTTAGCAAAACCACAAAAGAAGCCTTGCAAATAATTGAAAACAAGTCCCAGGTCCGTCCTTTCAGCACAAAGACATATCGGACTCAGCCTAATGTCGACCTTCTACTTCAAAACCCGTGAGTACATCTAGCACCGATGCTAAGATTGACAAACTCACAGAGATTGTTCGTGCTTTGGTTCTTGCTAACCAAAAGAAAGTCACCTTCACTCAAACACCATCACATGGTGAAGTGAAGAAAGTTGAAGTTTGTGTTACTTGTGGTGGTCATCATGCATACTACAATCAGACCGCCACCGATGGTAGTCCGTTGAAGCTAATGCTATAGCCGTACTTCAAATCAAGGAGGTAATCAATACCGCCCTCGAATGAACCGCTACCGTAACACTTATCGCACCACCCGGATTTAACCAAAATCTTAACCGGAATCAGAATCAACCTAGAATGAACCAAGGTTATCAAAACCAAGGTAATTTCTATCCTGGACCCAATCAAGGTTTCCAACAACAAGGGAACCTTCATCAAAACAATTTCAATCGTGGGAATCAGCCAGGAATGTGAATCCTAATCAAGGGAATTTTCAACAACAAGGTCATAATCAAAACATCCGACCTCGAACTTCCTCCACATCCTCCAAAGTACCATCATCCGATGAGTTATTAAAGCAGTTCATGAAATCCCAAGATGAAATGAACAGTTGTTGGTCACATCGCGATCTAAAGAAGTCTTTAAATGATCGACCCTCGAGCTGTGTACTTTACCGAGCAACACGATCGCTAACCCGAGGGGCGATGCAAAGGCGATCACGCACGAAGTGGTGTTTCATACAATGGACCCACTATTCCTACTACCTATTTTTCTTCTCTCCCGAAGGTAGTGGAAAGTGAACCTAGGACACACAATGGACCTTCGACTCCAATGCCTCCTCCACTAGGAGAAATGAGTCAAGTTACAAAGGCGCTTACAAAGGACAAGGAACTTCCTATTGATAATGGAGGTACCAACAATGTCCAAACTCAAGTTGTCCGTAAACCCAAGTCTAATCCATGAGTTGTTTTTGAACCACCTGTAGCTCCCGTTGAAAATACCAAATCCAAATCTTCTATTCCTTACCCATCACGCTTGAATGAGCAAAAGCTCCGTGAAAAAGCTAGTCATCAAATGGACAAATTTTTTCAAATTTTCCAAGAACTTCATTTTGACATAAGCTTATGATGCTATCATGCCTGATGCCCAAGTTTGCATCAACTCTCAAACACATGTTAAGCAACAAGGAAAAATTGTTTGAAATGGCTAAAACTCCTCTTAACGAGAACCGCTCTGCAGCTATCCTGAAGAAGCTTCCGTAAAAGCTTGGAGATTTACCTTGTGTATTTCCGTGAATGGTTGAATGCTTTGCCCTAGCAGATCTTGGTGCAAGCATCAACCTGATGCCTTATTAAGTATGGAAGAAACTTTCTTCCGGAACTTACTCCTACATGCATGACTCTCGAGCTTGCAGATCGTATAATATCCCGTCCTCTTGGTATTGCCGAGGACGTATTTGTGAAAGTAGGAAAGTTCCATTTTCCACCGACTTCGTGGTTGTCGATTTTGATGCCGATCATCGGGTTCCTCTCATTGTTGGTCGAGGATTCATGAGAACGGGCCGTGCTCTCATTGATGTATTTGAGCAAGAGATCACATTACGTGTTGGTAATGAAGTCGCCACTTTAACCTTGATCAAACTTCGAGGTACTCCGCAAATTATGATTCTGAATCGGTTAACCGAATAGATATCATTGATGTTGCTTCTGAAGAGTACTCGCAAGAATTTCTTGGTTATGATCATAATTCTTCGAGTGATAATCTCACTCATTCATTGATGAGTGTGTAAATACTCATCATTTTTGGTCAAATCGGAACTGCAAAACGTCTAAAAATGCTCAGAAATGCATCAAAATACTAAAAATATTCCAAAATTGCATTTTATATGTTTCAGATACAAAATGTTCAAAATCGATGAAAACGAGCAAAGTTTGCATAATTGGCGTTTCACCCCGACTTTCTAAAATGGCAAAATCACCCCTAGGCATTTATTTTAAAAGAAAAGTCACCAAAGGTCCTTTTGTAATCATAAATTGTCATATTTAGTCCTTTGGTGGAAAATCCAAAAGTTTTGAGAAATTACAGCTTTGGTCCCCTGGATTTTAGAAATGGTCATGTTTAGTCCTTGGAATGTTCAAAAGTGTCAAAACTAGACCTTGGTCTATTAAAGATTGGCAAAACTAGTCCTTGGAATACTCTTCATAATTTACGATTTGGTCCCTCTTTCAAAGAATTGCAAATTGGTCCTTGTGTTATTACTTATCCAATCCGGATCCAACCCAAGCCCAAACCAAACCCCTTGGCTCAAATCCACCAACCCGGTCCCAAGATATCCAACCCGACCAAACCAAATACCAAGATTTAAAATAAAATAACCCGCCCCCCTAGTTCCCTGTCTTCCCCGACAAAAATGCCTGCAACTAGCCACCATCCCCTCTCCAGCCACCCCTACTTCACCCTTTGTCTCCCCCCACCAACACCTCAATCCAAATGCATTTAATGCACTTTCTCCCCCAACACTCAACCCCAAAGTCATAATCCATTTCCCGCCAAAAATGCAATCTATGGCCAGGATGACTCCAACTGATCCAAAGGTCTCAAAGGGAGGTGGGAAAAGCTCAGAACATGAGAGAGAAGGATATGGGAGTATAAAAGAAGCAAAAAAGAGAGAAGAGAGTAGTAGCTAGTTTTTAGTTTTTCTTTAAAATGTCGTTTTTAAATTAATGTTGTAGTTTAAATCAAATTGTTGTAATTTCAGCTTTTATGTTTAACAATTAAGTTAAAACATCTTTGTATTGTCCCTTTTAATTATCAATTCAAGTTCCAAGTTCTATGTTTACTGTTGAGATTTTCAATTTCAAAGTCTTCTGTCCAGGTTGTTGGTTGCTTGTTTTAAGCTTAAACAAGTTTAGTTAAGGTCTCTATAAGCTTTGTATAAGCTACATTTCATTTTCAAGCAATATTGTATAATGGTCAACATAAGTCAACTATGAGCTCAAATTGGAAATGGTGATGAATTTGGTTGATGCAGAGGTGATAATGGGTTGGAATAGCATAGGTTAGGTTAGTCTTTGGTTTGGTTTTGGCCTGCAAGCAAGTGGGACACCTGTGAGTGATTATCTCATTTACATTTTCAATCCATTTTGCAAATCATGCTTATACCTGTTCTTATAGTCTAAACTAGTTTTAACCTGTTAATATAGTTGTATTATGGTCATGTAAACTTAGTTTGATCTTTATTGCATGCTGGTTCAGTGTTTGTATTAGTTTAAGTTTGCACAACAGTTGAGATAAGGGTGTTTGGTTCAGAGTATTAAGCTACCTTTGGGTTTGTTTCAGAAAGTAAAAGATGCTTAGGTAGTTTACTTATAGGCTAGGATAAGTAGTTTTAGTATAATCTCATAACCATTTCATCAAAAAGTCAAATTCCCACTGAAATCTGTCTTAGCAGCCCACTGTTGGAGTTTTACAAATTCAAAAGCCTATTTTGTGTTTAGAATTCATAAACTAAGTTTGCAATAGCTTCATTTAATCTTATAACATCATTTTTAGTCCTTAGATCATGATCAAACCTCAATTTAGTCAACATTTCAGTTTTGTGAAAAAGTCAAATTGCATAATTCTCAGTTTTTGCTCAACTGAAAGGATTTTTATTGGACTCATTTCTGAGTCATTCTCAATAAAGCTTGTGGTTTTAGAAAGCTCTACTGGTCTATTTTCTTATGTCCATTTTAGTGTATTTTTGTGAATTTTCTAAAAGCCCCAAACTAGCTTGTCAAAATGGGACTCAACCTCGTGGCACTGATATTGCATGGGTTATGCGTGTTTTGCAAAGTCTGCACAGGTCTCATTTGAGCTCACCTAGGTCTGATATTTGGTTTATAAGGTCTCACCCAGGTCTAGTCTAGGTTCCATTTGTTGGTTTTCAGTTTCTAGCTTATTCTAGTGCTTATTATTCAGCTGCAAGTTGACACCCTCACACTGTTTTTAACTTAAAGCTCAAACATCAAATCTGTGCAATCTGCCAATCCAGAGGGTATAGCTTGTTGTTTCTTGTTCCATTTATGTTCTTTTAGCTTATAGTAGCTTGTGTATCAGTTTGGTGCTTGTTGTGCTTCTTTAGCTTATAAGCACTTGGCACATCAGTTTCTATTTCCTCCACACAACCCCATGTTTTTCTATTTTTCCTAGCTTCCTAATATTATTTTAGAGTTTTCCTGAAATTTTCAGATTTTTCTAAGTTGATTTGCTATTTTTCTTAATTTAAATTAGTTTTTAAGCATTTTTAAATAGTATTTAATACAAAAAATTCAGAAAAGGTTCAAAAAAATAAGTTTTCATTTTTATTAGGTTTAGATAAATATAAAAAGTAAAAAGTAATTTTCCAGATTTTTCATAGTTTATTTTGTAATTTTTAGTAATTTAATTAGTTTTAATAGTTTAAAATTCCTAGAAAATAGAAAAATATTCAGAAAAATACAAAAATAGTTTTGAAAAATTCTATTTTGATATTTTAGATTTTTCTAAGTCTTAATTTTATTTTTCTAGCTTTATTTCCTAATTTCTTGTATTTTAGGCTATTATTTAATAGTTAAAAATAGTTTTTAATTAATAATAATTAGATAATTAGTTATAAAAATAATTTTCTTTTTCTATAAATTTTCTTTTATCATTAGGATTGTAAAAATGTATTTCTCATATTTTTAGGATTTATATTGTTTAAGTTTCACGCTTTTATTTCAGACGTCACGTAGTTTTAATTTCAGCTTTGTAAAACATAAAACAAAAACATCATTTTAATTATAGTGATAGCGTTTATTTAATAGATTTTATCTTTTTAATCTCCTTTAGTTTGCATTTAAGCCGCTTAATTTGTTGGCTTTTCCTCAGTAGTTATAATAATCCAAATTCTCCTTTCCCGCTCAAATCTCTCGATCACTAATATACGCTTTGATAATCCATTGCATAGCTACTGGGACATAAACGACCCGGGAAACACTATACTCCTCAGATCTTCATTGCATTCGTGCTTAGGCAGCTTTAAGCTTATTACGGTCTGCCATTCACAAGTGGCAGGTGCTTGAGTAATTTAGCTTGACCGCTTGGCACGCATCAAATTTTACGCCACGGGAGCTGAATGGCCGATTATCTTCCGCCTAGCGATTAGTGATTTGATATCCACTCTTTGTTCATACCATCCATCTGTATATGTTTGTATTTTCTTATAAAATCAAAAACCCAAAAGATTTTCATTCTTTGTTTTTGCAAAATGTTTTTCAAAAATACCAAAAATATCCATCTTTACCCTCTCACATCTTTGATTCTTCATCCCTACCTCCTAAAACCTTTGATTCTTTCTATGTCTTATCCTCACCCTCTTGGTTGTCAATGGTGTGGTGGTCCTTATATTGGTGGCAATTGCCCCGTTGGGCATGGTGGTGGAGTCGTGAAACGGATCTGCCTATAACCGTGGATCCCTATTCTTACCATAACACAACCGATTTATTCCATCACCACCACACTGTGAGACTCAGCAGTTATTGCAAGTGAGTACTGTGGTGGTTCACACTCCAGCCTGATTGTCCATTGGGAAACACGCTTGTCTATGAGCAGTTATCGATAACAATTATGACTACCACACATATGACTCACACCACATCAGCTTTATGTTGGAGTATTGTGGAGGTCCTCACTTTAGCTCGATTGTCAAACAAGGAATCCATTTCCTTGTAACAATTACGACTCTTCGTATCATGACCAACATCCATAGTACCAAGTGAATCGGCACCACCTCACCGAGCCACTTCCTCAAAATCTTCTCCTTGATCTTTTGGATTTAGTGAAAGATTTGAAGGAATGTAAACATTCCCAAGATAATCCAAATCAAAAACCCATGGAATAATTGTTAGCTAAAGAGAGTGCTAAAATAAATTCCCAAATTGCGTTTGAAAAATCTATTAAGGAATCAATTGCAAAAGAAAAAGCAGCCAGATCTAGCTCTCGATTTCGTTTCATTCCTGATGACGATGATGATGAAGATATCCTTGATATCCTTCAATTTTATAACGTTCATCGGTTCATCAGCTTGAAACTCATTCCATGAAAAATCAGGGAGAAAAGACTATGATGGAATTACTAGCATAAGAACAAATGGAAAGTATAAAACATATGTATGCTAGTCCTTCTAAACTCCCTCAGTCTATTGTTATCACACCCGATATTCCCACTCACTCTCTAAATATGGGGGATGAGCTTGACACTGTCCTCAAAAGGAATCGACGAATTTATAAAGTCGAGTGTTGAGAACCTTGTCCCAATCCCAGAGAGAGTCACAGGGAACTTCGATCATATGTGTGATTCTTCTTCCCTCTGAGTGTTCAAATGATCATTTTGAGACTTTCTCCGATTTTAGCGATGATTGTAAATCTTATGGAGACATTGAGTATGTCGAGGCATCACTCCCACATGCTGATCATCTTCTTGAAGAGTTCTCCGGTGAACTCACTCACATCAATCCACTATTTGATTTCGAAACCGATCTGAGAGACCGAAAGTCTCATTGATAATGATCGCTCACTCACTTCTTATCCCAACAATCCAATAGAGAATGTTGATCACTTTGTTCCTGAAACATTCAAAGCTACTTTCATCAATCCTCTATTTGAATTGACTCAATTCACTTTAATTTCTGAGAATCCACTCTTTGATACTCAGACCGAGGATAGTGATGAGCCCACAATGGAACAAGAGTTCACAAATTCACCTCACGTGAATGATTCTCTTCATAAAGAGTTCTCCGGTGAACTCTCTCATGACATATCTCCTCCGGAACATGATCATTTCTACTTTGATCTTGAGGATGATATTAGCTCGGAGGAAGGTGTACTCTATCGTATGAGTTTGCTTATTGATGATACTACCTTCACCCTTCCTCCCAATACGTCTACATTTGAGGATGAAGAATGGATCTTGATTGTTATCAGAACCTTTCTTCCTTTCCTCAAATATCTTGTCATTTCTCTTCATCTTCACTCCTTCGGGAATGAAGACACTATCTTTGACCCCCGGCATTTTCATTTATCATCTTTTGAGCCGGTTCTATGTATATCTCATCGGTGTGGAACTTTCACGTGCTTCAAATGTTTGTCCAAACATCTTGAATGAAAGTCCGATGGAGATTGTTTCTTCCACTTTGCTTCCCCATGAACAAATTAATTCGGGGTCGAGTCAAGCTAGCGACTCGGTAATCAAAAACAGTAGCATGCCATATGGGTTTTCACCCATATTTCTGACTTCTTTCTATTTTCTACCACCCTAGTGTGGGGGGGTTGCCCACATGTTCAAAAAAAAAAAAAAAAAAAAAAAAAAAAAAAAAAATCTTGTTAAATAATGGCCGTAGTATTTCCCTTTTACGTTCTCAGTTTCGGCATAACCGCCGGTACTTTGAATATTGAGGGCAATATTCATTTCTAAGTGTGGGGGGCATTCTCACGAATTTTATCATGTAATTATCCGCCTAATTCCCCCATTTTTGGCCAATTTTTTTTTTTTGGAGTAAGTGTTTTGCACTTACTCATTTGGTTATCAGTCCGCCTTGTCTAATAAACAAAAGGATTGGCTAATCCAGGAGCAAACGACTCTTGGTAAAGATAAATCAAATCCGTTTATACGGCTTGCAATTTGCCCAAAATTGTATGGTATTCAGCTCACCATATCTTTAATTAGTGAAGAGTTGGCTAGCCTGCAAGTTTATGGCTTGTGGTAAAGGCAGTGGAAAACCATAATTGGTAATCAGCTCACCAAAGATAATGTTGATAATTTATCTAAGAGTTGGCTAGTCCAGAAGCAAACGGCTTCTGGTAAAGACAAATCAAAACCGTGGAAGTGGTGGTTTGCTCAAAATCACATGGTTATCGGTGTACCATGGTTCTTACTTGAACTGAAACATTTGGCTACTCCAGAAGTAATGGCTTTTGGTAAAGAGATGAAATCCATTAGTTTTTCTCAATAGATTGCTAGGGACTAGCAATAGTTTAGTGTGGGGGATTTGTGTAAATACTCATCATTTTTGGTCAAATCGGAACTGCAAAACGTCTAAAAATGCTCAGAAATGCATCAAAATATCGAAAATATTCCAAAATTGCATTTTATATGTTTCAGATGCAAAATGTTCAAAATCAGATGAAAAACGAGTTAAGTTTGCATAATTGGCGTTCGGCCCCCGACTTTCAGAAAATGGCAAAATCAGTCCCTAGGCATTTATTTTAAAAGAAAAGTCACCAAAGGTCCTTTTGTAATCATAAATTGTCATATTTAGTCCTTTGGTGGAAAATCCAAAAGTTTTGAGAAATTACAGTTTTGGTCCCTGGATTTTAGAAATGGTCATGTTTAGTCCTTGGAATGTTCAAAAGTGTCAAAACTAGACCTTGGTCTATTAAAGATTGGCAAAACTAGTCCTTGGATTACTCTTCATAATTTACAGATTTGGTCCCTCATCTTTCAAAGAATTGCAAATTGGTCCTTGTGTATTATTTTATCCAATCCGGATCCAACCCAAGCCCAAACCAAACCCCTTGGCTCAAATCCACCAACCCGGTCCAGTATATCCAACCCGACCAAACCAAATACCAAGATTTAAAATAAAATAACCCTACCTCTAGTTCCCTCACCTTCCCCACAAAAATGTCCAACTAGCCACCATCCCTCTCCAAACACCCCTACTTCACTTTCTTTTGTCTCCCCCACCAACACCTCAATCCAAATGCATTTAATGCACTTTCTCCCCCAACACTCAACCCCAACAGGTCATAATCCATTTCCCGCCAAAAATGCAATCTATGGCCGGATGACCTAACCCATCCAAAGGTCTCAAAGGGAGGTGGGAAAAGCTCAGAACATGAGAGAGAAGGATATGGGAGTATAAAAGAAGCAAAAAAGAGAGAAGAGAGTAGTAGCTAGTTTTTAGTTTTTCTTTAAAATGTCATTTTTAAATTAATGTTGTAGTTTAAATCAAATTGTTGTAATTTCAGCTTTTATGTTTAACAATTAAGTTAAAACATCTTTGTATTGTCCCTTTTAATTATCAATTAAAGTTCCAAGTTCTATGTTTACTGTTGAGATTTTCAATTTCAAAGTCTTCTGTCCAGGTTGTTGGTTGCTTGTTTTAAGCTTAAACAAGTTTAGTTAAGGTCTCTATACGCTTTGTATAAGCTACATTACTTTTCAAGCAATATTGTATAATGGTCAACATAAGTCAACTATGAGCTCAAATTGGAAATGGTGATGAATTTGGTTGATGCAGAGGTGATAATGGGTTGGAATAGCATAGGTTAGGTTAGTCTTTGGTTTGGTTTTGGCCTGCAAGCAAGTGGGACACCCGTGAGTGATTATTCTCATTTACATTTTCAATCCATTTTGCAAATCATGCTTATACCTCTTTATAGTCTAAACTAGTTTTAACTGTTAATATAGTTGTATTATGATCATTTAAACTTAGTTTGATCTTTATTGCATGCTGGTTCAGTGTTTGTATTAGTTTGCTTTGCAACAGTTGAGATAAGGGTGTTTGGTTCGAGTATTAAGCTACCTGGTTTGTTTCGTAGTAAAAGATGCTTAGGTAGTTTACTTATAGGCTAGGATAAGTAGTTTTAGTATAATCTCATAACCATTTCATCAAAAAGTCAAATTCCCAATCGAATCATTTTAGCGTTCTGTTTGGAGTTTTACAAATTCAAAAGCCTATTTTGTGTTTAGAATTCATAAACTAAGTTTGCAATAGCTTAATTTAATCTTATAACATCATTTTAGTCCTTAGATTACGATCAAACCCCAATTTAGTCAACATTTCAGCTTTTTGTGGAAAAGCTCTCAAATTGCATAATTCTCGCTTTTGCTCAACTGAAAGGATTTTTATTGGACTCATTTCTGAGTCATTCTCAATAAAGCTTGTGGTTTTAGAAAGCTCTACTGGTCTATTTTCTTATGTCCATTTTAGTGTATTTTTGTGAATTTTCTAAAAGCCCCAAACTAGCTTGTCAAAATGGGACTCAATGCCCTGTGCAGGGCACTGATATTGCACAGGGGTTATGCAGGTTTTGCAAAGTCTGCACAGGTCTCATTTGAGCTCACCTAGGTCTGATATTTGGTTTATAAGGTCTCACCCAGGTCTAGTCTAGGTTCCATTTGTTGGTTTTCAGTTTCTAGCTTATTCTAGTGCTTATTATTCAGCTGCAAGTTGACACCCTCACACTGTTTTTAACTTAAAGCTCAAACATCAAATCTGTGCAATCTGCCAATCCAGAGGGTATAGCTTGTTATTTCTTGTTCCATTTATGTTCTTTTAGCTTATAGTAGCTTGTGTATCAGTTTGGTGCTTGTTGTGCTTCTTTAGCTTATAAGCACTTGGCACATCAGTTTCTATTTCCTCCACACAACCCTATGTTTTTCTATTTTTCCTAGCTTCCTAATATTATTTTAGAGTTTTCCTGAAATTTTCAGATTTTTCTAAGTTGATTTGCTATTTTTCTTAATTTAAATTAGTTTTTAAGCATTTTTAAATAGTATTTAATACAAAAAATTCAGAAAATGTTCAAAAAAATAAGTTTTCATTTTTCTTAGGTTTAGATAAATATAAAAAGTAAAAAAAGTAATTTTCCAAATTTTTCATAGTTTATTTTGTAATTTTTAGTAATTTAATTAGTTTTTAATAGTTTAAAATTCCTAGAAAATAGAAAAATATTCAGAAAAATACAAAAATAGTTTTGAAAATTCTATTTTGATATTTTAGATTTTTCTAAGTCTTAATTTTATTTTTCTAGCTTTATTTCCTAATTTCTTGTATTTTAGGCTATTATTTAATAGTTAAAAATAGTTTTTAATTAATAATAATTAGATAATTAGTTATAAAAATAATTTTTTTTTTCTATAAATTTTCTTTTATCATTAGGATTGTAAAAATGTATTTTCATATTTTTAGGATTTATATTGTTTAAGTTTCACGTTTATTTGTACGCGCGTAGTTTTTAATTTCGTTTTGTAAAACATAAAAACAAAACATCATTTTAATTATAGTGATAGCGTTTATTTAATAGATTTTATCTTTTTAATTTCCTTTAATTTGCATTTAAGCCGTTTTAATTTGTTGGCTTTTCCTGTAGTTATAATAATCCAAATTCTCCTTTCCCGTTCAAATCTCATCACTATATCGTTTGATAATCCATTGATAGCTCAGGGACATAACGACCGGGGAAACACTATACTCCTCAGATCTTCATTGCATTCGTGCTTAGGCAGTTTTAAGCTTATTACGGTCTGCCATTCACAAGTGGCAGGCTTGAGTAATTTAGCTTGACTGTTTGGCACGCATCAAATTTTTGCTCTCAACCCATCATTGCCAATTCTACTCCTTCTCTCACCCCATTTGAGGAAAGTGACTTCATCCTAGAAGAGATTGAAGCCTACTTGTCTAGTGATTCTGTTCCATGGGAAATTGATCACGCTCCCATCGACATTGAGGGGGACATACTTCTCATTAAGAAATTGCTTAATGATGATCCATCATCATTTTCACTCCCTCCCGTCGAACTTCATAACAAGGAAATCAAATCACGGTTGAGAAAATCAAGAATTCCTGAAGTCGAACTTAAGGACTTACCACCTCATCTCGAGTATGCATTTATTGAAGGTGATGATAAATTACCAGTCATTATTGCTAGAGATTTGAGTAAAGATGAAAAAGTTGCTCTTATAAAAATCTTGAAGTCACACAAGCAAGCAATTGCTTGAAACTCTCCACATTAAGGGTATCAACCCCGAGTTCTACTCACAAAATCTTGATGGAGGATGACTTCAAACCAGCAGTTCAACATCAGAGAAGAGTAAATCCAAAATCCATGATGTTATCAAACAGGAGGTTATCAAACTTCTTGATGCAGGATTGATTTACCCGATCTCAGATAGTCCTTTGGTTAGCCCAATTCACTGTGTTCCTAAAAAGGGTGGCATAACTGTTGTCACAAATGAAAATACCGAGTTAATTCCAACTCGATTGGTGACGGACGTGTGTGCATTGACTATCGTAAGTTGAATGACGCTACCCGTAAAGACCATTTTCCTCTGCCCTTCATGGACCAGATGCTTGAGAGATTAGGCAGAATGAATACTATTTCCTTGATGGTTTCTCGGGGTACTTTCAGATCCCCATTGATCCAAAGGATCAAGATAAAACTACATTCACCTGCCCATACGAAACTTTTGCCTACAGACGTATGCCTTTTGGCTTATGTAATGCCCCTGAACATTCCAACGATGTATGATGGCCATTTTCCACGACATGATCGGGGAAACAATGGAGGTGTTTATGGATGACTTCTCGGTCATTGGGGATTCGTTTCAAACATGTCTCTCCCATCTAGATAAAATGCTCAAACGGTGTGAAGACACCAATCTTTGTCTAAACTGGGAGAAAAGCCACTTTATGGTCAAAGAAGGCATAGTCCTTGGCCATAAGATTTCAAAAATGGGATTGAGGTAGATAGAGCAAAAGTCGATGTTATTGCTAAATTTCCTCATCCTACTACCACAAAGGTATTAGAGTTTTAGGTCATGCCGGTTTCTATCGTAGATTCATACAAGATTTCTCTAAAATCGCCTACCAATGACCCATCTTCTTGAAAAGGATGCTCCTTTGATCTTCTCACCCGAGTGCATCATAGCTTTTGAAACATTGAAGAAAAGCTCACAAGCACCCATTCTCGCTGGTTCTTAATGGGATTTACCCTTTGAGCTCTATGCAAGTGATTTTGCTATCGGTGCAGTCTTAGGCAACGTAGAGCTAGCATTTTTCCCTATTACTACGCAAGTAAGACTATGAATGAAGCTCAAACTCATTACACCACCACAGAAAAAGAGCTATTAGCCGTGGTGTATGCATTTGAAAAGTTTCAGCCATACTTAATCTTGACCAAATGTGTAGTGTATACGGATCACTCGGCTCTCAAATATCTCTTTGCTAAACAAGATGCAAAGCGAGATTGTTGGGTTCTCTCCTCCAGAATTTGATATCATCATACGTGATAAAAAGGAGCCGAGAACTGGCTGCGATCATCTGTCTGCATTAGAAAACCCTCACCAAGATGTTTTCGAGAAAAGGAAATAAATGAAACATTTCCTCTCGAGACACTCAATGCGGTTTCGTTTCGTGGAAACTCTTCTACCCCATGGTTTGGATTTCATAAATTACCATGCGGGTAACTTCATAGTGAAAGGGATGTCAACCCAGCAGAAGAACAAATTCTTCAAAGATGTTAAACATTATTTTTGGGACGACCCCTACTTATTCAAAATCTGTGCGGATCAAGTCATCCGACGGTGTGTTTATGGACAAGCTCTGACATTCTCAAAGCTTGCCATGCCGGACCCAATCGGGGACATCATAGTCCAAACTACACCGCCAAAAGGTGTTTGATTCCGGGTTTTATTGGCCCACAATCTATAAGGATGCCCACGATTTTGTCAAAGCTTGTGACGCTTTTTGCGTCACGGAAATATATCTCAAAAAAATGAAATGCCACAAAATGCCATTCAAGTTTGTGAGATATTTGACATATGGGGTATTGACTTTATGGGGCCATTTCCATCTTCTCGTGGTCAATTACATACTGTGGCTGTTGACTATCTGTCAAAATGGGTTGAAGCAAAAGCTTTACCCACCAATGATGCCCGAGTTGTGAAATTTTTGAAATCTCTTTTGCTAGGTTTGGAACTCCGGAGCGATAATCGGTGATCGTGGTACACATTTCTGCAATGACCAATTTGATCGTGTCATGCAAAAGTATGGCGTAACCCACCGTCTCTCTATGCATACCACCCCAAACAAGTAAGGGTGGAAGTTTCAAACCGTGGTATTAAAAGAATCCTTGAAAGGACAAGAGGCGAAAATCGTGCATCCCGGTCGGATAAACTGGATGACGACTCGGCCTTTCGTGACAGCTTACAAAACACCCATCGGGTGTACTCCATACAAGCTAGTGTACGGAAAGGCATGTCATCTTCCGATTGAGTTAGAGCACAAGGCTTACTGGGCCTTAAAACATGCAAACTTCGATATGCTTGCATACCGGTGATCACGAAAAGTTCAAATGAATGAGCTAAATGAACTTCGATCAAGCTTACAGAGAACTCTTTAATCTATAAACAAAAGACAAAAGAAGATTCATGACTCTAAATCAAGAACCGCGTTTTCAACGTTGGTGATCGAGTCCTTCTTTTCAATTCTAGATTGAAGATTTTCACGGGAAAGCTTAAGTCCGTTGGTCTCGGTCCATTTACTATCACTAAGGTTTATCCTTATGGTACCATTGAGTTATCTCAACCCGATGGTCCAAATTTTAAAGTAAATGGTCATCGATTAAAGCACTACTTTGGAGAGGACATTCCACCCGTGATTGTCCCGGATCTACAAACTTTCCCCATGAACCAATAAATGGGATCGGAGTCAAGCTAGTGACTCGGGAATCAAAATAGTAGCACACACCATATGGGTTTTCACCCATGTCTGCTTCTTACCCCCTTTCTACCACACCCTAGTGTGGGAGTTGCCACCAAGGTATATATTAATCTATCAAAAAAAAATGTGTGTATATATCAAAAACAAAATAAAGGCAGTAGTATTTCCCTTTATATTCTATGTTTCGGCATAACCGCGGTACTTTGAATATTGAGGGCAATATTCATTTCTAAGTGTGGGGGGGGGGGGAATTCTCACTTAATTTTATCATGTAATTATTCCACCCACCCCCATTTTGGCCAAATTTTTGTGGAGTAAGTGTTTTTCACTTACCTCGGATTATGGTATCACCGCCTTGCCTAATAAACAAAGGATTGGCTAATCCGGAGCAACGCTCTTGGTAAAGATATCTCAAATCCGTTTATGGCTTGCAATTTGCCCAAAATTGTATGGTGTTCAATTCACCATATCTTTAAACTAGTGAAAAGTTGGCTAGCCCGCAAGTTTATGGCTTGTGGTAAAGGCAGTTGGAAATCGATAATTGGTAATCGGCTCACCAAAGATAATATTGATAATTTATCTAAGAGTTGGCTAGTCCGAATAAACGGCTTCGGTAAAGACAAATCAAAACCGCTGGAAGGCGGTGGTTTGCTCAAAATCACATGGTTATCTGGGTACCATGGTTCTTACTTGAAATGAAACATTTGGCTACTCCAGAAGTAATGGCTTTTGGTAAAGAGATGAAATCCATTAAATTTTCTCAAATCATTGCTAGGGACTAGCAATATCTTAGTGGTGGAGGATTGATGAGTGTCTAAATACTCATCATTTTTATACTGTCTGCATCGCAAAAACATCCTAAAACACTTTAAATGCTTCAAAATGATGAAAATATCACAAACAAGTGTTTTATATGTTTTAAAATATCAAAATCATGAAAACGATTTCAAGTTTGCATAATTGGCAGTTTTAGTCCCCCAAGTTTCAAAAGTTGTCAAAATTAGTCCATGGTAATTAAAAAGCTTGTAAAATGTCATTTAAGGTCCATGAGATTCAAAAGTTGTCAAATCAAACCTTTTAAAGTTCAAAAATCACAAAATGACAACTTTAGTCCCTTAACTTTGAAAATTGTCAAATATAGTCCTTGGTTAATTTAAAAAATGAAAATTATCAAATATTAACCTTGTACTATTTATAAATGACAAGAATGGTCCTTATGATAAACTTTGGAGAAATTACAAGATTGATCCCTGGAGTTTGAAAATTGACATAAAAGGCCTTGGATTTTCAAAAATGGAAAATAATCAATATTGGTCCTTTTACTATTCACATATGGCAAGAATGGTCCTTGTGAGAGCTTTGTAAATGATGACAAGTTCAGTCCTTGAAGTTTGGCAGATTTACATTTTTGGTCATTGGGTTATTAAGCTACTTAAACCAAACGGATCCTTGGTTATTATCCAATCCAACACAAACACAAACCCAGGCCCAAAACACAACCCGGTCCAATATTTAAAAAAGAGAAAACTGCCATCACTGTTCACCTTCTCCCCATGGCAGTTAGCCAATACCGTGGTTTTACCACTTGTTATCTCCACTCCTCACCTCACTACCCACCTTCCATTTCATCCCTCCTCACATCTTAGCCCACAAGCAGTTAATGCTTCCCCACCATAAACCTTTTTGTAGCACTCTCAAACCTTTTTGCTTTCCAAATCATTTCTACCCATGAATACTTCACATATTGTCCCTCCACCTCACATAACATCCCAAACTTTAATTACTCAAGCTATCTCAAGCAACCAGTACACTTTTGGCTAAAAAATCCATTTTGAAGGTTTGAGATTACTTTGACTCAATCAATGGCCAAGATAGTTGATGGGATTTGATCGAAGCATGAGGAGTCCTAAAAAGTCTATAAAGAAGGAATGAGAAAGGGTGTGAAGAGTTATCTAGTCTAATTTAGTTTTTGTATGTCGATAAGTAAAATTTCAAATAAAAGTGCAATTTTAAGCTTCCAAGTACTGTATTTATGTTTTTCAAGTATATTTGAATCGTTTTCAGAATCCATTTTAGTCTAAGTCTCATTTCGTTTATGCATATTTTCGGATTTCCAAATCTCATGAATACTCAAATGTTGTTTATGGTTGTTATTAAGGACTGAATAGGTTCACATAAGCTCCTATATAGCTTATTAGAGCTATTAGATACTTTAAAAAGCAGTTTAGTAGTCAAAACGGAAAATCACTAAAAATACTA
This sequence comes from Chrysanthemum makinoi, assembly GCA_910596185.1. Taxonomy (NCBI): domain Eukaryota; kingdom Viridiplantae; phylum Streptophyta; class Magnoliopsida; order Asterales; family Asteraceae; genus Chrysanthemum; species Chrysanthemum makinoi. Next base: position 101,900,468 of record OU343223.1, on the reverse strand, counting down.
AAAAAATTAGTTAAAAAATAAAAAACAAGGAAGATGGTGATCAGAGGTTGAAGAAGGGCAATGCTTGGATTATCTTGGGTATAGTGCTTAATGGTAAGCTATAGGATCTGTTCTTAAGCCTCAGTTCTCAGTTTGAGCTTTGATCCATCTTGTAAGCCTTTTTGTTCTACTTTGGCATTTTACTGTTTAATTGTTCTTAAGTGTAAATTCTAGTGTCTTTATGATAATTAGTGTTAGTTAAAGTTAATTAATCATTAAAAATAGTTGCCTGTTATCTTTAAGTTATAGTTAGTAAGAATTTTAGTCTAACAATAATATTAGCATATTAGTCATTACTAAGTCTTATGCTGTCATTGTTCTTGTTTAATACTTCAATAGTCTCATTAATTGATACAAACTCGAATCGTGTTAAAGTCTAAATCATCAAGTTGCTTTGAAAACCAAATCATTATATATGTTGGATCCATCTGTATAAACTATGTTAGAGTTTGTTCAAGCTCTACTTCGTTGCTATAAGTTATATTAGGTCCTATTAGCTCAGTTAGACCATACAAACCTGTCATTATTGAGTAAAAAGTCAAAATCTCTGTTAAATCTCATTTTAGTGTCCACTGTTAGGAATTTGATTTGCTTAAATAATCATATTAGCTTAAAAGTTGTTAACATAGCTTAATATAACCTTATTACACCTTAATATCTCATAATTAATCAGTAGGATAGATTCAAAGTTCATAAAGGTCAAACCTTTCATTTTGTTCAAAAAGTCATAAGAGTGTCCTGTGCACAGTTGTGGTACCCCATTTCACAAGCTCTTAGAGAGCTTATTAATGGCCTCTAGCTTATGTGTTTTAGCTTTTTGAGAAGCTCATCTAGCTGACTCAAGGCTCCAAGTTGTATTTTTCCATTTGTAGCTTATTAGGTAGGGCTGCACTTAGCTTATTGTTTTGTCTATTTTGACTCAGTACATTGAGTTCTACTCAGTGGTTTTTCCAATTTTTTAAAAGCTCACCAAAAGTTCTCTAGTGGACCCCACTGTGAAAACCTCAGCTTTTTGGATAGCTTAACTGGTCAACTTGCTTATTCCAGTTTTTGTTTTAAGTTTGTAGCTTATTTAAGTGCTTAAAATTAAGCTCAAAAGTGCCTAGTGATTCATAAAAGTGTCCTGTGCACCAGTTGAGATAAGTGCTTATTTGAGTCAGTTTTGTGCTTATTTCTAGCTTATTTGCATTTTCAGTTGTTGTACTAGCTTATTATCAGTATTTAACTAATTTCCAATTCTCATTTTGCTTATTTAGTAGCTTATAAGCCATTTGGCTTGATTTTTGGTCTTATTTCCATTTTATAGCCACTGTTGAGATTATAAGCTCAAAACTGAGCTTATTAATCAGCCATAAAAGTTGTAGTTGAAAAAGTGCTTATAATCTTTAGCTTAACAAGTGTGTAAAATAAAAATAAAAAAAAAAATGTTTAGCAAAAAGGGGGTAGGCAGGCTCAACCTGAGACCTCCCCAGGATAATGAATGTGTGTACCGTAACCATTGGCCCTGGTCTTTCTTGGTTTAGTTTTGCACAATTAATCTCTTATATACATATTGTCCAGTTTAGCTTATTGGGTGTATTTAGCTTATTTCGAGCTTATTTAAAGTAGCTTTTTCAAGTTTTTTAATTTTCATAAATCTGTATTAGTGTTAAGTATTTTATAAAAAAGTTTCAGATTTTTCTCAATAGTTTTAGTATTTTTTAACATTTAATTAGTGTAAAATCTTAATTAATTTATAATAAAAAATATAAAAGTCTAAAAACTATAAATCTTTTTTCTAAAATTTTCTTTTGTCATATAGTGAAAAAATTGTTTTACACTTGTAGGACTTTTATTTCATAAATTTTACGTTTTTGCTTATGACTCTGCATTTTTAGAAATAACGCTCGTTTTCATTTTAAGTCACGTTTTTAGGTAATTTTAGTTTACGTTTCAATTAAAATAGTTTATTTAAGTTATTTTATTTTATAAAATCACAAAAACATCATTGTAAAAATAGTGATAGCGTTTATTTAATATATTTTAACTTTTTAATTTGCATTTAAGTCGCTGTAATTTGTTAATCTTGTCTTTAGGTATAATTATCCATCCAAAACCTTACTGATCACTATCCTTAGTGATCATTCTATCATCTGAAGTTGTTTAACACCAATTCATCCTCCGTGGGACTTAACGACCCAGGAATCCCCTATATTCCTCTGATCTTAATTGCATTTGGTGTGTGAACTGTTTTGAGTTTCTTACGATTGGTCATTCACAAGTGGTTAGCTTGCGTGAGATAACTTGACGGTTTTGCACCAATCAGAGGTCGTTCATCGACAGCTCCAAATTCCTTGTTGGTTTCGGTGTTCGCACGTCTCTGACTTGTAGTTTTCTTATTCACTATCAACAAGGATTTGTTGAGTCACAGTTTATATTTTTTGTTGATGATAATGTCAATTTGTTCCAAAGAACGTCTTTTTTCCAAGTATTCCCAAAGTCACCTGTAATACAAGTCTCAGATTTTTTAATCTTTTGCCAATTGGCACCTCTCATGGTTTATGGTGTTTTTCTGATTCTTTTAAGATGGTTGTTCTTTGGAACCCGCCACAATAAAAAATCAATTGCTATAGTTCTCCCCGGTTTGTTAAGTCAATCGAATCGATAAAGTAGTTATCGGTTTTGTGTTAATCCAGTACTTTTGACCCTACCATTTTAAGGATTTCATATCCGCTTAATGGACACGGAACATGGAATTTTTCAGTGTTTACATTGAGCTCCCAGCGCTGGAAGAAGTTAGAAAGTGAACATATACATTGTCAGTCAATCCGACTTTGTAGGATCGATAATATTTATTGTGTTTGATGATTCGGGTAGTCTTGGATGATGGAAACACATGTTAGCCATTTAGAGAGAGAAAGTAGAGAGATGGGTGTTCTAGTTAGAGACTTGCTTTGCAAATAATGAAAGGTTAGATTGAGAAGCACCACCCATTCCATGGATGGAAGGGGTATTTATAGTTACAAAGTAAACGACCTCCTGACGGCCTGCGGATCAGGTACACAGTGGGTAAAGACCCGTCCTTCCTCCACGGTGTTACACTAAACTATACTACGCTACAAACTAACTAATTAACTACTAAATAACGTAAATAACGACACGCCTACGAGCTAACATATGCTAGACTATAATTGGGGTGACCGACACTTTAATATGGAATTTCCAATTTCTAACAATCTCCCCCTAAGGGAGGTCACCCCATGAAATACATTTTGCATCCTAGCATTCTATCTTTGTCTTTAGTTCCAAGCTCGTAGACTTCAATTCTTCAAATTCCGCATTCTTTGTGCTTGTGTAGCGATTCTTCAAAGTCCGCATAATTTTGTACTTTTAGTGGAGGCCTTTAATCGATCCACATCTTTGATGATCTTCGAGCTTTCTTTGAGATCATCAGCCACAACAAATCTCTTTGGATCATCCATAGTTTGTGTTGCCTTCATGTGATGTTGTGACTTTTGGATCGACATGCTCACACTTTTGGATCATGACATCTTTCATTGAGTAGCGGAAATTTTACTGGCTCATGATATTTGCAGAGGTAGCGAAGCATAGTATAGAAATATCGAGCAGGTTATGTAGATAAGTACAAGTCATGATTTCTTCAATTAGTGTGATGCTGTGAGCATGCTTTGGATTGACTCTCACCTGATCACCGCAACCATCCAAATGTACCTCGCAACAACAGTTAGTAATAAAAACACACGAAAGTGTCTTTGATCACTTTCGTTGAATTGAGGTACACGGCCCGCGGTTCCCGTTGATCAAGATGTGCATCATGCGGTGATGGTGATTCCTAAGAATCTCCTTTGACAGGTTTCGAAATGTTTAGTTGTTCTCAAACCGAATGTCTCAAAGAAGACAACACGGGTGAGTGAACCAAAAATTGAGATTCACCGATTGATGAAAATGATTTCAAAAACAATCGCGTATTGCTTAGAAGAAAGAGTTTTGCAATACGACGAAGGTTTTATGAGAAAGATCAATTTTCAATCATAAATACTTTTTGTATTTGAAAAGGGTACACATTCGATGTGCTAGATAAAAGAAGAGATTTGCATATCGAACGGTTTTTCCAAAAGTATTTTTTCAATCAGAGATACTTTTTGTGTTTAAAATATGAATACACATTCGATGTGCTAGAGAAAATAAGTTTTGCACATAGAATGGTTTTTCCGAAAGTATTCGTCAAATCATTTCCTGGAACAAGTTTGATTCATAAGTGAATCGCCCCATCGTTTTTATCCAGTTGTCACAAGTTTGATCTTTAGAAAAGATCTCACATGTCACCCACCAAGAGCTTATTTGATGTTGGCTCTAGAAGGATTTCCATCTTCATCGTGAATACTTTTACATATCACTCGGATGTTCTGGCAATACCACAAGGATAATGCGTAGGACTCTTAATATATTCTTACTTTCCACATTGTGTGAAACAGCAAGACTTCATTATTTTTGTGTCCTAATGAGATATTGTGGATGATCTCTTGGCTCTAGACTCAATCGTGCACATTTGGTTCCTATGCCGGAGACTAGGGAGAGGGTCTGCTTCTTCAATATCAACAATCTCTAAGAGAAAGTCGATAGATTATGTAGGTTCCCGTGAGAATGAAACAAGCCCTTTTAAGAGGAACTTGAGTAGCTTGGGAAGTTTAGTGCAGTGCGCCACTGGGTTCATGACGTCTTGTCTTCACAACCGTTACCTTAGTAACCACCCGCGAGCATATGAATTGAACCCGGTTCGCTCTAAGGTTGAATTATTGGAGGGCTATTTCTTTTCACCATTTTCTCATTTCATTTCTTTTTCATTCTTCAACCCCTTCAGTTACCGAGACTTCATAACTAGAACCTTGTTGGGTTTATTCCAGACTAGCTCGTCTCACCAGACTCTTCCCATATCTCACTTTTCTCCTTTTTTCATCATACCTAAGGACTTCTACACTATCTAGTGGATTGTCCCTGGGTAGATCCCTCCGGCTTTGGTACAGTTCATTCTTCCTTGAAACCAATTGAAAAATCATTTGGAAAAATCAATCAAGGTACTTGTGATATAAAATCAAAGCATTTGTACCTTAATTGTTTTGATCATTTAGAAATGCTCCCCCTCAACACATGCATATGATTTTATAAATTGTTTAGCACATGGAGGCAAGAGTTCTTTTGAAATAAATTCTTGATCACAATTTCCATGGAAAAAGCCATTTGATTTTCTTTGGTAAATTCTCCCCCTCAATATGTGCATAGGATATTTAAAATCATTTTATCACATAGAGGAAATAGTTCTTTTAAAGTACATCCACGATCACAATAACCATTGAGAAACCATTTAGAAAATCAATCAAGGTACTTATGTTGAAACATAGAAATCTTTGTACCTTGAAAGTTTATTTTCTTTTTGAAATGCTCCCCCTCAATATGTACTTTAAGATTCGAAAGCGTTTAGCACATATGGGAGAGCAGCATGCACATTCGAATCACAACGATCATCATTTATCAAATTTCATTATTAAATCACAAATTCTCCCCCGATCAAAAATATCAAACCCTTTGAGATTTTGGATCCCAAGTGATTTAATTAGGTTTAGAAAACATGGGAGAATATGTGCTTTGTTTAAATACTCATCTTGTTTTTGGATAAATGCTCCCCTCAACATGTGCATTATGTATTAGAAATCGTTTGGCACATGGAGGCAGGAGTGCCTTTAAAGGACTAAAACCAATTCCACTAAAACAGATTAGAGATTTAAATCACGATCTCTCCCCCGATCAAAAATTTCAAACCTTTTGAGATTTATGATCCCAATTGATTTAAATCATTTAAAAGATTTTGGGGAAATACGTGGCTTGATTTAATTTTGAAAAATGACTGATAAGGACCAATTATATACATTAAAGATTGTTAGTGTCAGGTATGATAGTTTTTAAGAGATCTTTAAGTAAAATAAAACAATTTCATAATCAAACAAGAACAGAAAAAATTTCATTTTGAAAGATCTTTGGGTTTTAAAGAAAATCATACCATGACATAACATTAAATCTTTAGATCACCACTTATTTCGTACAAACAGACCTTTTATGAAGAAATATCGTTTGAAAATATTTTATATGAAATCACTCTCCCCCTCAATCGATGACCGTAGTCGATGATTGAGTGACTTAAGTTTGATAAAATGAAGTCCGGTGATTTTCAAAATTAAGTCCAATTAATTTTCAAAACAATATTTTCCATTTTCAAAACAATTTAATCAAATTATTCAAAATTGTTTAAAAATTGTATCCTGCACAAAAATACATTTGGTGGTTGAGAAGCTTCTGTTGTTGCTGTAGGGCTGGAAGAAAACCATATGCTGAAGCAGTGAGACTTCTTACGTTGCATTTTTTTTCCTGCGAACTGAGGTCAAATTAAGCCCCGTTTCTTCATTTGTTGATGAATAAAACCATCTGCTGATGCAGTGAGACATCTTACGTTGCATTTATGCCAACTTTCCATAGAAGTCCAATTAAGCTCCGTTTCTTCATTTGTCAACCCAAGATATAGTTACCCTTTCCTTTCGGCATCCAATCATCATCATTTGTGGGATCCGGATCGGGAACATTCTTATGAACCATAATATCTGCATGTGTTAGTGGACACAAACAAATATATGGTGGTCGACATCACCCAAACAGTAATCGACTAATAAAAGTCAATCCAATATGTCAATCAATTCATATATGGCATGGGAAAAATGTGTTTATCAAACTCTAATCATCTAATCCTAACAATCATATCCTAGGCACCTAGTCCTTCAACGTAGGTTAACATCATTTTTCAGCTAAGCATTTAGGATAATTAAGAAATCCCGTTAGATGATAAAGATTTGAAAACATTCTCTTCCTCAATCAATGACTCATTTAATGAAAAGTTTAAAAGCGCTGAAGTCATTGATTGAGTTTTCAATTTATACGAAAATTCTGAATCTGATTGATTTTTATGCAACTCATTTACCACCATTTTGTTAAAACAAATATTTTTCTGAAGAATTTTAGAAGGAAAATATTTGAGTAGGGAAAGCAGTCCTTCACATACTTTCCTCATTATGTTTTAGGATAAGTGCACGAAATATTTGAAAAATTGGTTTAGCGTAGCACTTTCCTTTCTTGAAGAGCGGGTTGCTATATGAAATAATAGCAAGCCATAGTTTAAGCACGGGTTACAGTCCGAAGTAACTGCAAGCCATCTGATTTGTGACATGTTTTGAAAAGAAAATATTTACACCTCCTGCTCGAACTTCATCTATGGTCCCGTGCCATTATTGAATGATATTTCTAAGACCGCAGATGTTATCGATACCAGAAGACATGTCACGTGAAAACATATTTTTGGTATTTTTAAAATTTCCGATTTTTTATGGATTTTTGTTGGTTTTATATTTTTCTATTTCCTTTTTGTTGGTTTTATATTTTTGTATTTTGTTTTTGAAAAATATATACACATATAGAGTAGATGATATAGTTTAAGAAGATGATGATACGAAAATGAGATATGATATGAGACCGTTGTAGAAGATAGAAGTCATCATCTCTTAAACATTCACCACCAAAGCTTCAATGTTTGTAACCCTAAAATTAAATGTAAATGACAATTTTTCTCCAATTAAAATTTCCAACTGAGTGAAAATATGTTTAACCATTTAACAAGTTATATGATTAATAATAACATTATGAGAATAATAAACTTATGATATACAATAAAAGAACTTGAATAAATATTTCAAGTAACATTTAAATTACCTTGTACACTACTAACTAGACTTGAATAAGGACTAAATACATGATTGAAATAACTGGAGAATTAGCCTTGGAGCCTTAATGGCGGCCTTCCTCCTCAAAATCTACTCATATCATCAAATCAATTTTATTCATTCTTTTCAAAACACCAGAAAATTTCTGTCCTTTCTTCGAGCGCAACAACAGCTCCTTTTCAAATTTTCAAACCTCAGTGCTTGTTTCAGTGACGTTTCAGTGTTGTGATGTATCGCTGACGGGTGTTTTATTGTGCCGCTGTTTAGAAGCTGGGAGATTTGTTTAGTTTTCGTTTGATATTGTTTCAGCCAAGCATTAAGTGGGTCTTCTTAATTCATCTTTTAATAAATTGTAGCATGTGCTAAAATTAGCTTGTATTGTGGGATCACATAAATCATATTATATGTAAGGAACACATGAAATGATACAAACCTTGAATATTGAATCTTGCTTATCGATGATTTACGACTTATATCGTTTAACTGATTTTGGGTCTTCCCGTCGATTTATTTTCTTTATATAGAATGATTGCTTTTCGGTGATTAATGGACTTGATAACATCGAGGGTGTTTTACCGGGATACAACATGATATCACATTAGGTGTCTTGTAATTAATCGGCTAACATGTTTAAATTCACCGTTTATAACGTAAAAACTGGGTTTGTAATTCATGATTATATAAAGTTAAGGGTTACCAGTGTGGATCAGTTACTTGATGGACATGTTAAAATACTAACTAAATGGACTAAAGAGTAAAATAACTTTACTATATTTACACTTTTAACCCTTATTTGTAATATTGACATTTTAAACCTAACTTTTGTAATCTCATAAATGATCTTTTAAAGTATTAATACTCATTTTATTATAACTTGAGATAAGTAACAAACCGCTAATTATGGAAACCTGCTATTTTTAGAAAGTTACAATTATGGAAATCTGCTAATTGGAAAGTTACTAAAAATAGAAACCCTACGATACCATAATTGTAACACCCCACCCTTATCATATTTGCCACCCCAACCCGATAAGGGTTGGGGTGTTACAATTATGGTATCAGAGCTGTTCTATTTTAGTAACTTTCCATTAGCGTGATTTCCATAATTAGTAACTTTCTAAAAATAGCAGTTTCCATAATTAGCGGTTTAGTTACTTATCTCAAGTTATAATAGAAAATGAGTATTATAATACTTTAAAGATCATTTATGGCAAGTTACAAAAGTTTAGGGTTTAAAATGTCAATATTGCAAAGTATAGGGTTAAAAGTGTAAATATAGTAAGTTTACCCATTTTACTCCTTTAGTCCATTTAGTTAGTATTTTAACATGTTAATCCATCAAGTATCACAATTTTACCAAACAACCCCTTAACTTTATATAATCATGAATTACAAACCCTAGTTTTACGTTATAAATAACGAGTCCGTTTTAAACATGTTAGCTCGATTAATACAAGATTACAAGACACCTAATGTGATATCATATTCAATTCGATTCAGCCCTTCCCAAATCATTCTTGTATACCATGATTAATCAAAAACACCCTCGAATCATTCGTTATCAAGTCCATTAATCATATTCAAAAACATGTAATCACAAGATCATTAAACCCTATATTAAATGAAATATAAATCGCAATGAGAAGACCAAAATCAGCCATATTCGATATAAGTCATGTCTCATTCGAATAAGCATAGATTCAATATTCAAGGTTTGTATCATTTCATGTGTTCCTTATTTCATGTTTTATATATCTTATGATTTTATGTGATCCCTTTACAAGTTACAAGCCCTGACAAACATGTATACCACTAATTTATTAAAGACACAAGTGAGGAATGGATTAAGAAGACGATACGCTACCCTTGAAGCGCAGTATGCAAAACAAGAACAATAATCAAACCACGAAAACCAAACCAAGTCTCCCTTGGCTTCTATGAAACCCACGGCCACAATAAAACCACCCACGTCCAAGCTCCAATTCGTCCCAAACAAAATCACAACACCCACTAGACGATCACCTAAGATCACAAGCCTCCTTGGAACACCTTGGTTTGAAAGATTTTCGGATTGAATGGGAGAAAACAATTGTTGCCGCCACTATGTGATAGAGAGAAAAGGACTAGGGTTTTCTTGGTGTTTTGAAAAGAAAAGGGAATGAGATAAATGAGATTGATTTGAAATGATATGGTGAGAGATTTTGGGGAGGTTAAGGCCGGCCATTAAGGGCCCAAAGGCTAATTCCCAACTTTCCAAGTTAACATTTCAATCATGTATTTAGTCCTTATTCAAGTCTAGATTAGTAGTGTACAAGTTGTAAGGTTTAAATGTTACTTAGACTAATATTTATTCAAGTTCTTTTATTGTATATCATAAGTTTATTATTCTCATAATGTGAAAGTATTATTAATCATATAACTTGTTAAATGGTGTAAACATATTTTCCCGAGTTGGTGAAATTTTAAGTTGGAGGGCAAAATTGTCATTTACTGATTTGAGATTTTAGGGTTTTAACTCTTCCCCTCTAAAGAAAATTTTCGCCCTCGAAAATTGAAAAGGAAACGAAACGATAAACGAAGACATACCCGGCGATGAAAAGAAATGTGGATAAACCTCGCATAGATTCCTCGGCTCCCGTAGCTTCACGCCCGGGTGATTCTTCCAAAGGATCTTAACAAGCGGAATAACTTTGTTTCTCATGACTCGATCTTGCCGATCCAAAATAGCTTTGGTTCCTCCGAAAGAGACATATCAGTGAATCGATCAAATGGATAAGAGGCGACATGCAAAGGATGATAGTTGTATCCCCTCAAAAGAGATACATGAAAACGCTTGTGCACATGATAATCTGGCGGAAGAGCCAAACGATAAGAAACCTCTCCAATGCGCTCGAGAATCTCAAACGGCCCAATAAAACGAGGACTCAGCTTCCCTTTAATACCAAAACGTTTAACACCCGAAATGGCTTACACTTTCAGAAATACCCGATCACCAACCCGGAATTTCAAGTCGCGCCTATGCTTATCAAGATAACTCTTTTGCCGCGTACGAGCCTCCTTCAACTTCTCCCTAGCAACTGCCACCTTTTCATTGGTGATCTCAATAATCTCGTGTCCTCAATCAAACGCTCACCTACTTCGTCCCAACAAATAGGTGCTCTACATTTCCTCCCATACAAAAGTTCATATAGGTGCGCCTTGATGCTAGCATGCCAACTATTGTTGTAGGCAAACTCCTCAAGCAAATACTCATCCCAACTCCCGGTCCACTCTAAAGCACATGCTCGCAAACATGTCTTCCAATGTCAATGGTCCTCTCCATCTAACACCATCCCGCGAGGATGAAACGCCAGACTAAACTTAAGGCGAGTGCCCCAAGCCTTATGCAAACTCTTCCAAAAACGAGACGTGAAACGAGGATCTCATCCACACAATCGCCAGAGGAGTACCATGAAGACGAACAATCTCCTCGCAAAAAAATCTCAGCCTACAAACACGACGATCATAACGAATAGGTAAGAAATGAGCAGACTTGGTTAGCCGATCAACGACCACCCAAATTGCATCATGTCTTTTACGAGTGAGAGGTAAACCGTGACAAAATCCATAGAAATCTCTTCCCACTTCCAAGTAGGAATCTCCAATGGTGAAGAGACCACTAGCCCACTGATGCTCTATCTTAACCTGCTGACAAGTCATACACTTAGAAACATACAAAGCCACATCCTGTTTCATACCACTCCACCGTAAATGCTGCTTAAGATCTCGTACATCTTAGTGGAACCCGGATGAATAGTGAATGGAGAACTGCGGAGCCTCTCGCATAACACTGTCTCACGAAATCGTGATCATTAGGAACACATAGCCGATCACCAAACCATACCACACACCGTAACTATCAACCCAAAACTCCGATTGTTTCCCTTCCTCAATATTCTGAACAATAGACCAAAGCTCACCATCATTCTTCTGAGCTTCCTTGATCCAAAAATGATGTTGGACTCTACCTTCATACTAGCCCAATAACCATCATAACCTCGGAAACACAATTCCACATCCATAAGTTCAAGATCATGAAGAACCCTGGGTTCCATCTCCAAACTATAATCATACCGACTTTCGCTTAGTGCATTCAACCACATTAGCCTTACCCGGTGATATGGATATTCGTGTCGTAATCCTTAAGAAGCTCCACCATCTCCGCCGCTCTCATATTGAGCTCCTTTGTGTGAATATATACTTTAAACTTTTGTGGTCGTAAAGATATCACACGACTTCGCCATACAAATAATGCCTCCAAATCTTGAGGGCAAAACAATCGCACCAACCCAAGTCATGCGTAGGGTAATTCTTCTCATACGATTTCAATTGCCTCGAAGCATAGGCAATCACCTTACCGTCGCATCAATACACAACCCAATCCTTCTTAGACGCTGGCCGCTATAAATCAAAAACCTCCGAACCCGATGGAAGTGTTAAACCGGGCGCAGAACCAACCTCCGTTTCAACTCCTCAAAACTCTGTTCACGCTCCTCCGTCCATTCAAACTTTTCTCCTTTCCTTATCAATTGCGTCAAAGGTAACGCCAATTTAGAGAAACCCTCCACAAAACGACGATAATAACTCCTGCAAGCCCCGAAAACTCTAATCTCCACACATAAAGAGTAGGTCTCGCCATTTTGTGATAGCTCTCTACTTTAGATGTGTCCATCTTGATACCATCACGGACACAACGTGACCAAGAAAAGCAATTGGCTCAGCCTAATTCACACTTAGAAAACTTCGCAATACAACTTCACGTCGAAGAATCTCCAATACGATACGAAGATGCCGCCATGCTCGGCCTCACTCTTAGAATACACAAGGATGTCATCGATGAAGACGATTACAAATTTATCAAGGTACTCATGGAAAACACGGTTCATAAGATCCATGAAGACGGCAGGCGCGTTAGTCAAACCAAATGGCATAACCAGAAACTCATAATGGCCATAGCTAGTACGAAACGCGGTCTTAGGAACATCTTGTTCCTTCACACGTAATTGATGATAACCGGACCTCGGATCAATCTTAAAAGAATTTGCGCCTCGCAATTGGTCAAACAAATCATCGATGCGAGGAAGAGGTAACGGTTACGGATAGTAATACGGTTCGGCTCACCGGTAGTCGATACACAATCTCATACTACCATCTTTCTTCTTAACAAACAATACCGGTGCACCCAAGGTGAAAGCTGGGTCTAACAAAGCCGTTCTCCAAAAGTTCTTGTAACTGTTCTTTCAACTCTTTCAGTTCAATTGGCGCTTATACGATAAGGAGCTTTGGATATAGGTTCAGCACCGGAATCAAATCAATACAAATTCAACTTCCCTAGCCGGAGGAATGCCAGGAAGTTCATTAGGGAAAACATCAGCAAAATCGCGACAAATGAAAGACTTTCAATAGTCGGAACTTCTGAAGAAGTATCTTTGATGGATGCCAGAAAACCAAGGCAACCATGGGAAATGAGAGTGCGGGCTTTCATAGCCGAGATGATCTTAACCGACTTAAGTGGTTGAGCACCATGGTATACAAAATCAGGACGATGAACATTACCGAAGATAACATTACGAGCATGACAATCAATAGTAGCCTTATGCAAGGCCAACCATCCATACCCAAAAAATATCAAAATCGGACATATCCAAAGGAAGAAGATTAGTAACGAATACCATCATCGAAACGTAGAGGGCAGTCCACATACTCGTGATTAATGAGCACATGATTTTTCATAGGGGTTGATATAGATAGAGGATTCATTAGTGGTGTTGGGGGTAATTTGAGTTTCTTAGCAAAGTTTTTCGATACGATAGAATGTGTCGTGCCAGTATCAAACAAAACAAAAGCAGTAGAATCACCAAAATAAATAGCCAGTAATAGTACCACTGATTCCGCCTTGTGCGCTTGATCTCGAGTAACCGAATACACACGTCCAGTGGTGGGAGGTGGTTTGATGTAGTTCGAAGGAGTAGCCGATGCTTGCTTGAGACAGTCCTTCACCCTATGATCTGTCTCCCCACAATGATAACAACCTCCAGTAATCCTACGGCAGACACCTGGGTGCGGCTTACCACACGTAACACACTGGGAGGAGAGGTAACACCTCGAAGTCCTCTTCGGGAAGAAGTGCCGCTGAACGATCCTGATAAGTGCTACGAGATGGCCTGATCCGCTGTTTGTTTCTGAAAACTCGCCACTGACCCCTACGATCATCACCTGACCTATCAAATCTCCTCTGAGTACCCTGCTGCCTCGAATCATAGCCACGGTCATAACGACCTCTAACACTCTGTGCCTGACCCTGGCGGTCCTTCTGATCGGAACTGTAGTCCTGACGACCCCTAGAATGAATACGATCCCCATCTCTGTTCCTCTTATTGTAACCCTGCTCCTCATGCAGTAACTCTATGTTGCGGGCATCATCCGCAACTGCAGCCACCTCAATTATACTGATGGTTGATCATCCTATCTAGCACCCACTTCTTTAGTCCCCATTTGAACTTACGAGCCTGACGACGAGCATCTCCAGCAACAACAGCACCTACAAACCCAACCATCCTCATAAATCGCTGCATGTACTCGTGAGAATTTTCCTTCTCCAGCTGATGTATGGTCTCATACTCCCTTTCGTCACACTGATTCGACTCAGGAAATACTGTTTGTAGAAGATCTCTCTGAAGGTATTCCAAGTACAAGTATCGATGAAGTTCTCTTCTCTAGACAAGAGATAGGCCTTCCACCAGTTTAGGGCATCACCCTCGAATTTGAAAGTAGCAAGCCGGGTTTTCACCTCATCACCACAACCCAGCACATTGAAGAGCTTCTCCATGTGCGTAATCCAGATCCTCCTCATTAGATGAATGCTGCCGGCGAAAAGGAAGTGGCTTAAGTTTGTTAAAGCGCTCGATCCAAACATGAATAGGTGTAGGTGGGTTAGCACCCCCACCATTGTCCCCACCAGAAGAACTAGCACCATTCCGAACGTTCTGAGTGATGGTAGCCACTATCTCGGGCATAGCAGTGGCTAGAGCGCGTGCGATCAATGCTTCGAAGTTGGGATGTCCATCCCCGTTGTCGTCACCGTTCCTTCGAGTTTGGACCATCTGAAGAGTTCATTAAACGATTAGCAAAAGGTTAGGAAAATAGGATGAAGATCATGAACGGAAATGACGATAATGAACCTAGAATCTACCCAAAACCTCACCAAATCAAAACTTAAGCTCTACAGGTTAACGCTTAGGGTCCATATGTCACTGTGTCCCTGACTACAAGTCGTAAACCTGGGCTCGATACCATAATTGTAACACCCAACCGATAAGGGTAGAAGTATCACATTTATGGAGTCAAATCAGAACAATACACATAAACCATGCAAGCGGAAGTCTTATAATAATAATCAAAGAGTAGCAAGTAACACGACTTGATCAATACAAAGGTTCCAAAAGATGTCCCAAAGGAAAATGAAACGATACAAAGTCTAAGTCTCCAAATCAAATAACAATGGTAAACAAAGTCTAGGATAACTAAAGCAAGTTCTCCAATCCTACTCTCAATCCCCAAGATAAGCCCCAGCTCCTAGCTTAATAATCAGCCGCATTTCTTTTCCTGCGGCAGGTTATTAAGCTAGGAGCTGGGGCTTATCTTGGGATTGAAGAGCCAGGATTGGAGAACTTGCTTTAGTTATCTAGACTTTGTTTACCATTGTTATTTGAAGACTTAGACTTTGTATCGCTTCATTTTCCTTTGGGGCATCTTTGAACCTTTGC
Source organism: Chrysanthemum makinoi (assembly GCA_910596185.1). Taxonomy (NCBI): domain Eukaryota; kingdom Viridiplantae; phylum Streptophyta; class Magnoliopsida; order Asterales; family Asteraceae; genus Chrysanthemum; species Chrysanthemum makinoi. The sequence continues at coordinate 101,884,804 of OU343223.1, read as the reverse complement.
TTCTATTGATCAAGTCGTGTTGACTTGCTACTCTTTTGATTATTATTATAAGACTTCCGCTTGCATGGTTTATGTGTATTGTTCTGATTTGACTCCATAAATGTGATACTTCTACCCTTATCGGGTTGGGGTGTTACAGCTCTTGAATAGAAGAGAGAAATTGAACCTTTGAGAAAGAGAGACTTTGGCAGCTTCCCCCCAAACCGAAAACCCATTTGATGAGCAGATTCGAAGCTATATTTCAAGCTTCCATTAGCCAGGTGCACCAAGAAGCACACCATTATCATTGATCCTGCTGCTCCTTTTAAGAACGATAATCGAGATTCTTCGTTCGGGGTTATATCATCAACAAGAACAGCAACGTATCATCCCACTCTTTAAATTTCTTCTCATATTTCATTACCACTGAAGTCTGAAGCGATGCATCCCCAACGAGTTGTCAAGAGACCACTTCCCCCAAGTAGATGAATTGATGCAGTCAGTCTCTTTGACTAGAGCTCACGAACACGAATACACATACCCGAAGACAAAGAAACTTATACCATCGAAGTAGCAGATTAAGTCCAATAGCCAAAGAATAACCCCGATGTATACTTTTATCTCCCCCTGAAGAAAGTGTATGAAGCTCAAGAACCCGAATGCCCAAAGAGAGAATAACCGATAACATTGAAGAAGCAGGCCGAATCACTGATTATCTCTGCGGATGACTATCTCTGCGGACGTCAATTCCGGAATAAGTGATTATATCTCTAAATCACTGATTAAGCACTTAAGTGAAACAGCTGAGCGCCCCCAATGTACACAATTCTCTCTCCCCTGATGATTGCGATATCCTTGAAATCATCACACACTTGTGTACCTCTTTTTATCTACAGAAACTAACTCTTCCATCTCTTCCCCCACATAGTTGGAACAAGAACACTAAACGCCATGAGTCAAACCTTGAGTTTCTCTGCGGTCATGACATTCGTCTTCCCGGGATATCTTCAATCACTTAGAAGAATCAAGTTCATCAAGTTTACTCGCGTTTAGATGCTTGTCTCCTTCCCCCTTGCTGGTTTTGACACGTCAGAATCAGCAACTCATTGTAATCCCAGATACTTGAAATCTTATGAGAAGAATACCATTAGCACAAATATATCTGTGAGAATCAACTTGCTGAAGAATATGAGCAAGTCTAATTGGGGATTAACTTTGGCTTTTCACTCTCCCCCAATTAGTGCTCTCCCCTAAACCGACAATCTTTATGATGAATGCATGAATTAAGAAGAAGTCTTTAGATTGTAAAATGCAACTTGTCTTTAGTCTTCTAACATGTAGCAGAGAATGTAGAACCGACTGTAGACTCGACCTTCTTCAAGATTGTCCAGTTGGGGATCAAAAGGTTAACATCTTCAACACACCTAAAGGCATCCTAATTAACTTACATCTTGCAAATCCCCTTAACAAAAATCCCTCCCAATCAAACAAGAACAGAAAGATGTTCATCAAGGAAATCAGCAATCAGCCCGCAACGAACACATGAAATGGTAACACCAAGCAAACAATCACATCAAACAAGAACAGGAGGTTGTTCGGAATCATCATGTTGATGTGCATGTGAAGCATTAACCGGAAGCACTTGTCTTTAAACAACTCAGCCCGTGTGAAGATGTTAACCAACGGCTCTTAGAAGAAACTCCATGTAGAAATGACCCGATAAGAAGAAGCTCGGTTCTTACATGAGTTTGGAGCCGTTTGACCATTTATTCTCTAATATCAATCAACATGCAGTAGTTTCACACTTCTTCTCCCCCTCAAGAATTGCATACGGAGATGCCATTCTTGATTAAATAAGTGAACATCATCCAAATGTAGTCTTTTCACACTTCTCCCCTGTAAAATTAGCACATGATGTCGCCATCTTCATTATATTGAGCAAGTGGAATAACAAAACAATCAACAGTAGCCCGGTTCACTTGATAATTGAAAGCGCATGGAAAAAGCATGAAGCATGTTGATGAGAATGGTCATAATTGAGAAGATTTCTCTTCTTCAGAAGATAAAGCGCACTGACACGTACACTTTTCTTTTCTTTAGAGTACGAGGCATGAACTGTTGTGTTCATACGTCATAATCTCTCTCTTTTTAAACTCTCTTGGCAAAACATGTAATCACCCCATTATCATTCAGTAGGCTCTTTGTTGTAATAGCTGATGGAGAAAACCCAATATGATGAATTTGACCCTGAAGTAGAATAACCCAAACTCGTGACTTAAACTTGCACATGTGTAACAAAGAGCGGTGTCGAGAATTCATGCCCATTTGAATCTCTAAGTACTCTATACTCTTCAACCAACCAACCATCAAGTATAAGACGTACATTACCTCTTGAAAATCCACAATTGAGTGTGACACATTTTTGTGGTAAAAAGAGCCCAATTCCCCTAGTGGTAAAAGAAAAGGAAAAGACTCTAAAAAATAACTAGATTTCCAAGTCTTTGTTTTTGGAAAAGGCTCGAACAAGGATCACGAAGAATCTTCATCCAACCATCCCCGATACCTTCAGATACTAAGTACACTTGCCCGTGATATTTCACTTCAACCTCAAATAGATAATAGTGAATTAACCCCGTTGTCACATCTTCTGGTTAAAAGCTCAAATCTAGCCTCCTTTGACGTTTTGAGTGAACTATGATAATGGTTTTTATCCCGACCATGGTTGAAAGCTCATAACCCCGTAAAACCATGTAATAAGCAAACTGTCATGACAAAAATCCAAACACACATCCAATTCATGAAGTACACCCTTTTATCCCTTCTTTGAAGTAGAAACCGTAGCACCAACATCAGAAAAGATCTCGAAATACACTTTCCTTTCTCCAGGATGGTTCCATCAATGCGGGATTTTACAACTCTATGGTTTAAACCGAGAAATAGTTTCTCTCGCGGGATTTTACAAAACCAAGAATAAACCGTAAGATAGATCAGGAAATGCACTTTATAATTACCAGGATGTTTCCATTGTCACGGGATTTTACAAGTCTATGATTTAAACCGAGAAATAGATTCTTTCGCGGGATTTTACAAAATCAAGACAAAACCGTAAACAATGTCAGCTTGAATGTGTTATGATAACTTTGGTTTCGGTGAATATCTGTTTTAGGGGAACATGCAGTGGTTCATTATCCAACATCAACAATATCACCAACCATCTAATAAACACATTGGTAAATACATCAATCACGCATTCAGTCGGCTATTGTAGTGACCACATGGAGAAATAGACCTGATATGCCAAACTTGAACAAGACGTAACATTCCCCTGATTTGTTACTTAAGCTTGCACTAATCCTTGTGAAGAAGAAACGGTGTACCCAATGTACAAAACCTCTTGACATATCCTCAACTGCGTGAGACACCTAAGTGATAGTTATGTATAGTCAAGTCTTTATCACACATAATGAATGCCCAAACAAGTCATCTTCGCGAAAGGGTGGTAAGAAAGAAGACGAAATAAGTGAACGCGCCCGGAAAAACCTCACTTCAAATCCAAATAAGAAATACCGTCCAAACAACCCCGTAGTCAACCTTGTTCAAATTTCAAGTCAAGTTGTGACAAAATAGTATCTTTCCGTGAAATTTTATAACCAAAGTATTAACCCGCATAAAAAATCTCATCATTGAATCATATCATCAAAACTCATAACTTAACAGATCTCTTTATCAAATTGCACGTCACAAATCCCATCAACAAATCTCATATCTCAAATCACATATATTTGATCCAAATTTGAGAAGCCCATCCTTATAGTCAAATGATGTACCAATATTAGTCGTAAACAAAAAGTATCATCCGTTGAAGATTTATGACCAAAAGACTCATTATCAAAAAGTATCGAAAGATCATTTGACTAACACGCAAGTTTTACCACTGTTTCATTTGACCATAAAGTCCATCTTAATATTCACCGCCCGATTAACAAATTAGTTGAAATAATGCTTTATGAAGAACCATACATGATTTCCACAATGTCAAGACCAATCAACAAAACGTGGATTTTTTGAACAAATCTCACTTCATCAGTAATCTCATTCAAGCCAATTAGCCACTTTTCCAAATAATACCAATTAGCAACAAACTCTCGTTCAACCATGAAGCAACAATAGTAATAGCATGCACGCCCAACCAATAGGTTTGGCCCAAAAGCTTGACTCGCCCCCCCTAAGTCCATCACCCAATCTTAACCCAACATCCAATATACCCAAGCAAGCCCAAAGAACCAAATGGGTGGGTCAAATAAATAGATACAGTCAACTGAGTAACCCTACTAATCCGGGTATATAAGATGCTAACATATCTTATACTTTACCCTAATCCCTAATAACTCTCATATCTCATCCGCCCCCTTTATCAGTTAATCTCCTCATACCACAAACCTCTCTCACCAAACCCTAAAATTTTATCAAAAATAATCCGCCTCCATCACTGAAAACAGTCCCAAATCCTTCTCATAATTAATCATTCGACAAGGATACTTAGATATTCAATCCAAAGACATCAATTGTGTTCAGCCCAAGCTATTCAAGAGACCATACGAGAACCTTCATACCATGTTGACCTCGCCACAGGGATTGCAAGAGGCTCAACAACTTGGCCACAGGGATGGCTTCAGTATAGTGATTGATACGAGGTAGGTATTAACATGATATAACTTTGGTTTTGTTTTGATTGACATTAAAATTAACCGAAACAAAGATTTGATCCAACATGATTGTTGAAGTCATTTCATTAATTTTGAATATTATCAAAACCGTATTGATCTATGAAGATTAAAATATTTCATGTATCGGACTCATGATAGTATTGATAATTCATTTGAGAACCACGAAATATGATGCTGAGATCAACTAGCATGACAATAATTTTTTCGATTTGATCTTAATCAATAAAATCAGTGAAGATTGTTTTAGAGGGTATGGTCGGATGTATACTTTGCATCTTGAATGTATCAACGAAACCCCTAAACCAAATCTAAGATTGTTTTAAAAACCATTTAGATGTCGATTTGATTGATGAGATGGAGTATGAGTTAGAATAGTTTGAGATAAGTTGTTGGAGTAGATGGATTTGGGTTTGTTTTAATCATGGTCACGTTTTTCTTTTTTTTTTTTTAAAGCAAACCTGTCTCACATCTTTTTAATCATGTCAAGTCGCTAACCTTTTGTCAACTCGCTACACTTCTTAAACCTTTCAAGTCGCTAGTGTGTCATGAGTCAAGTCGCTAATGACCTGAGTTGACTCAAGAGTCAACTCGCTAACCATTATTCAATGAATCTAGACAACTTGTAAATACAAGTCGCCACTAATGCTTGACACAAGTCGCTAGGAAGAAAACAATGACAAACAACTCGCTAGCAAGTTATTTGACATTTTCCGATGAGTTATTCCGACCAGAAAAAAGTTCAGCTTCAATAAAACCCAGAAAAGGTGCATAAAAATGTTCCATTTTACCCGCTTTTGACCACAAAAAACCAGATGACCACTTATCTTCACTTTGGTACAAAGCAACTAAAATGATAGTAACAAGACTGCTCGTTGGACAAAAAACAGATTATTGGACAATGACACAAAACAGATGTAACTTTTGTAGATACTATTGGACAATGACCAAATAACTCATGTCTAAAAACAGTTAACCACAAAGATATGAAAAAGAGTTTTCCAGCCAATAAAACTAGTACACCAACAGCATAAACACGGTACAACACCACAATAAATCATCAAAACAGAAAAACCTTGGCTCTGGTACCATTTGTTGGATCGATAATATTTATTGTGTTTGATGATTCGGGTGGTCTTGGATGATGGAAATACATGTTAGCCATTTAGAGAGAGAAAGTAGAGAGATGGGTGTTCTAGTTAGAGACTTACTTTACAAATAATGAAAGGTTAGATTGAGAAGCACCACCCCTTCCATGGATGGAAGGGGTATTTATAGTTACAAAGTAAACGATCTCCTGACGGCCTATGGATAAGGTATACAGTGGGTAAAGACCCGTCCTTCCTCCACGGTGTTACACTAAACTAAACTACGCTACAAACTAACTAATTAACTACTAAATAACGTAAATAACGACACGTCTACGAGCTAACATATGCTAGACTATAATTGGGGTGACCGACACTTTAATATGGAATTTCCAATTCCTAACAGACTTAAACGGTCAAGTCAGGCTGTATTAGGTAGTTTTATTTATTAGGTGGCTTCTCAACGGACTTTAGGCTCTTCTCAAAAATCTTATATGATTGTCTCTTTTGATTTGGTTAACCACAGCTTTTCGGTATTAGATATACCTTATTGCTTACGTATTCAGATTCCAAGACCTTTCTATATTTCAAAACTAAGAGAGTCTCTTGTCATTTTTGGCAACATGATAGGAGATAAGTGGCACACGGCCTGTTTATGGGAGATAATGTTGGATGGTAACAAAATAAAATCCTTTAAAACACTATTTTACGTTTTCACTCCTCATTTACTAAAATTAATTGGATTTATGAAGATCGGGGATCCAGTTTTTGAATCTGATCAGCCTTACCAAATGGATCACACTCTTGAAGTCTTCCAAGTTCGGTCACAAGAATTTATTAATCTTCGTGTTGAAGCAGACGTCCCTTATTCATGAGCCCTTTCAACGAATCGCTACTTCTGCTTACGTATCCAGATTGTTCAGTATATTAAGTTGTAGCTTATGGAGGGTTTGTATGTTTGAGTTTGTATGGTTTTCTAATTGTTATGTTTAATAAAACCATATTTTGCTATTGGGACTTACTCATTCTCGTATGTTTTTTATGTAGACAGTAATAAATCTCCCATCCTAATTAACAAATGTAATTTAACTTTTATTTTTTTCAGACCGGTACTGAAAATGATGGTAGTATGGATGTAGATGATGATTCAAAGGTTTGTTATAACAATGGTTTTTCGTATTTGGTACACATCAATTAGTTGACCAAGTACTTAACATAACTATATATTTATTTTTCAGGCCGTACTCAAAATGACGGTGATATGGATGTAGATCATGTTGTAAAGGATGTTCATGTTAATGCAAATCTGAATGTGCAAGAAGATATATTCAGTTCTACGAACGATTTATCTTCACAACAAGTGCAAGAAGTAATAAATGACTTTTTTGACTCACCGCAAGATCCTCAGATGTTCGGTACTGTATGCTAGGAATTACATATCCATCTTATGAGTTAATACATACCCAATATTTTGGTCGTTTACATGTGCATTTGATTAGGATGGGAATGTTTGTGACGTTGAGCAAGATGTGCCAAACAAGCAAGAAATGAACGAGCCCCAACAGATAGATTCACCTTTTATCCGTGGTATGTGTTGACTGCTTAATCTAATGATAGATTCACCTTTTATCACTGGTAACACGCACATTCAAAAATATCTATGCTTTTTATAGGTCGAGACTCGCTGTGAAGTTGAACATGTTCAACATGTGGATCTGATGAGTGAGGACAAAAACTTACATTCTCCTTTATGCATGGTAAATATACTTTGAACATGTTAATATATTTTCTCTAAAAAAAAACCGAACATGACATTAACACAAAGTAAACTTCTTTTCAGGATGATAATGTTCTTAAAGTTGATGAAGATGTGGAAATGAAGGCCGTGATGAGTGACGACAAAAACTTACAGTCTCCTGTATGCATGGTGAGTATACTCGGAACATGTTAATATAATAAAATAAAAAAATGAACATGACATTCACACAAAGTAAACTTTTTTTCACGATGAGAATGTTGTTAAAGTAGATGAAGATGTGGAAATGAAGGGTGTGATAAGCGAGGAAAAAAAATTACAGTCGCCTGTATCCATGGTAAATATACTTTGAACATGTTAATATAATAAAAAATTTAACAAACATGACATTGACACAAAGTTTTTTTGTTTTTCAGGATGAGAATAATGTTAAAGTTGATGAAGATGTGCAAATGAAGGGTGTGATGAGTGAGGCACAAAACTCACGATCCTGTTTTTCAGGATGAGAATGTCGTGATGAGTGAGGCACAAATCTCAGACTCTCCTTTTAATCCGGTAAATATTCGTTGAACATGTAAATCTAATAAAAAATTTAACCAGTACTCACGCAAGATAAACTGTTTTCAGGATGTTCTTCTTTTTGATGAGGACCAACATGTTCAAGTGACGTCAGAGTCTGTCTCTAGTCCTGTAATTAGCACTCCTGGTGATGTGAAGTATGTTGACGCTATTGACTATGATGAAAATAAGGTAGCAATGCAGCGTTCCTTTTGAACGGGAGAGGAAGTGAGCAAGGTCCTTCAATCCCCATATATGACAGGCAACCTTCGACTACACCAAGAAGGTCTCTAAGGCGACTTATGTGAAACCAACTGTACCTCCCGTGTCATTGGACCGGATGGGAAAGAAATCAAACTCAAACCGTTCAAAGAGGTATTTAGTGATAACATTTTTTTATAATGTTAATAACAATGATATAGCTTCTATATTTTTATTAAAATCCTTATTTCCATTGGACATTTGGAATCTCATGCGTCTGGTCTAGGGACAATGTTCAGAGCTTTTGTACATCCAGAAATAAAATTGTTCTTGGATAAACAAAAAAAGAATAAGAACAAGGAGTTGTTTATGTTCCCATGGGGCTGAGGGACGATTGCTAATCCACGCTTTGGCTAGGATTATTGGGGAGAGATGAGGGACCACAGGGGTTGGCTAAGTGATGTGTAATGCGTATTTGTTACAAGTATATAGTTCAAAGTTTTATGTGCGGGTGTTTCGTACCTAATAGATGATCTGTTTCAATTTTGAAATTACAGCATGTTGGATTGTTTGTGGATTTAATGATGCATTTAAGACACATTGATGTGATTGGGTCATGGTTAGCCCATTTTGGGCCACAATGATCCTGACTGCAAATGCCGCTATATTATGCAGACGGAAAGTGACGAACGGCATCCGTGGTTTCGTCAAGCGTCAATAAGGTGTCTCTTACTTTAATTATCACATATTACGAATGACTTATGATATATACTTATACACTGGAAGCAATCTTTGATCACTTAAAATCTGTCCTATAAGAGTAGCCGGATAATTTAGTTAGTCGCGATGATGAACATTTTCGCAAATTGTTTATCTGACTACAATTCAATGACATGTATCTTGGCGGTAGCCACACCTTTGATTGTGGTTGCGCGATGGCGGTGTTTTTACGGTTCATACATTTGTAGATCGAGCCTTACTTTCCAAATATCCAAGTTTGGTCCATTTCTAGACACTTTCTCATATCTTTCCCAAAAAGAGCCATGCTCAACTGCTCGACTCCATTCATATTATGACATGTGGCATTCTCTAGTACTTTTCTATGGTCCACTAAGTGTCGCATCAAATCTCCCATGTCATGAGAACATAAATGGCAAACAGATTTACTTTTATGTGATTGTTAAGACTATGTGAGAACATAAATGGCAAACAGATTTACTTCTATATAAGCATTGGTATTTAATAATTAATGTACAAAACATTTCGAAGAACATAAATGGCAAAAAGATTTACGTCCCGTATTTGAAAAGATCCTAGACAACTATGGCCCCTTAGAGACCGATCCTTGTTGGTTTGGTACATCTTTATAGGCTGACTTGCCTTTCTCGCTGTAACATATTGGATTTCACAAACACATCAAACCATGATCATACTAGGCATATACTTTGGGTTTTAGAGTGTTAGGAATTAGAAATTCCAGGTATTAAAGAGTCGGTCACCTCAAGTATATGTAATCGTTAGAAAGTTCGTAGTCATAGTAATATTAAGTTAAGTAGTATTTAGTTAAGTAACACCGTGGAGGGCGGACGGGTCTTTACCACTTGTATGCCGATCCACCCCGATGTGTGGCGTTTTATGTAAGACTATAAATACTCTCTACCTCCCAAGGTAGAGAGTTGGAGCTCATAATAATATCTTTCACTTTCTCTCACTAAGTTCCCTAAACCTCTAACTTTCTCTCTCTAGAATTCCATCTATATGCTACCTTGTGTTAATGTTATGATGTGTATGTGAAAAGTTATATCTTACAATTGGTATCAAGAGCCATGGTTAGATCATATCTTGCACATCTTTGGATTTATAGTGATTTTTAGGTGGTTTTTGAGTTTGAAAAAGTTTAGTGGGTTTTGCATCATTTGGATGATTTCTTGTGTTAAAGTTTGAATTTTGTTGGTACTTTTATGTTTAGAATCATCAAAAGTGTTTAGGTTTTCATTTGGTAAGCTTGAATCATCTTGGTTGGGTTGTTTTTGGATTGAAAAGTGATGTTTATATGGTTTTTCAAGCTAGCGACTTAGTTCACGGAATATTTTCTTGGTAGCGACTTGCTTCACATTTTTGTAGCGACTTACAGTGTTGGAGCTAGCGAGTTAGATCTAGCGAGTTAAAGTACAAGTAGTGGATTCTCCACTACGGGTAGCGACTTGTGGTAGCGACTTGGTCAGTAGCGAGTTGCTCTTTAGCGACTTGTATCTTTAGCGACTTGTGTAGCAATTCTGCCAAAAATTTGGTTAGCGACTTGGTCTGTAGCGAGTTACTACTTAGCGACTTGCCTTTCTGTTAGCGACTTGGGACTCTAGCGACTTAGGGGTGTAGCGAATTAAGGGTTAGCGACTTAGTGCATTATCTTCTAGCGACTTAGTGCATTATCTTAGCGACTTGGTTCAAGAATTCTTAGCGACTTGTTGACTTTTCCCGACAAAACTTCAAACGGCTATAACTTTTGATCCGTAACTCCGTTTTCAGCGTTCTACCCATCAAAACGACCGTGAGAACGAGAAGAATGTCACGCCGAATCAACTAAAGTTCATTCGGGTAAACCTTCAAGGGCTAAATCCGCTCTGAACAGAAGTTATTGAGGTTTTTATGTTTTTAGACCTAAATTTCTCGGGAAAATCGTGCATAAACCAATCCAAATCTCAACCAAACAACATCTCTGCTTATCCCACAAACAATCATAAGTCCTAACACACAATTGTCTATCATTGTGTCGATCCATCAGTCATCTTAACACATTCCATTGGTCATTGCTTAACGGTTTGGTCTTGATTTTAGTAAAATCCCTCGAAAGATTCTATTTCTCGGTTTAAATCATAGACTTGTAAAATCCTGTGCATTCTACCACGTCATGTCTTACTCTACTTGACCCAGTGATTTCAGAAGTGCTTAAATTGTATGATGCTGTGGACAACAATGATAAAGTATGCTACACTGAACGGTTAAAGATGTTTGAATTGAACAATGAGGATGTGAGATCTTCATGTTCGAAAGTACAATGAGAATGCCACGCAAATGGAATGCAAACATTGAGCCATATCAGCTACTTCATCGCACCTCATACAATGTTATCCATAGCTGGGGATCGAACATGTAGTGCTCTTTTTCGCCAGGACTTACCTACATTGACAAGAAGCTTGTTGTTGAACTTAGAACACTTAAAGCTGCAACTTACCAATAAAGAGGTTCAAAAGGATGGTTCCAATGCAGCTCTTCAAGTAATCTACAAACAATTTCACCATTCATCGTGGGGAATATTCAGCAGATTACGATCAACACTTGACTGGAATTTCCTTCAAACAACATACTGGAATGGAAATTCAAGAATTCATTGAGACATTTATCCAACTCATGGATAATGTGAAAAAGTACATTGAAGAATCTGCTCAAAAGAATGAAGACGTGAATGAGTGTCAAGTGCAGTTGAAAGATTGTTGTGATAAGTTGGGTAATGTATCTGTTGAAGAATCGGGTGTTCTGAATGCGAATGTCGGTGACAACAAAAATTGATGAGTCGGATAATGGAAAAATGGAATCTTCGTGCTCAAATTCACAAGAGAGAGAGGTGAACCAGACACAACCTGTGCAAGTTAATGCAAAGGAACGCTCCATGGAAGCTTCGGATGTACCCAAGATAGAGATGCACCCGTTACAGCCTGTGCATGTCAATGCTCAGGTAAGTTGCATGGATGTTTCTGCTATACCTAGTTGTGCATCTTCTACTCAAAATGATGATTATGAACTGCATGAGTACGCTGCATTTGTGCCTGATGATTCCCTTACCATTGAGCTTAACATATATAAGGATCAAGTTGCTATTTATGAACAGCGTGCTAAGTTTGAGTTGACCACCCGTGAGCAGGAAATGGATGTCCAAATACGTACAACTATTAGAAAAAGTAGGTTTAGAGAAGAAGTATTAAAACAAGAGTTAAACTCCTTACAAGAAAAGCTTTCTAAAACCGCTAAGCAAAAACAAGAACTTCAAGAAAATGTTAAAATGCTTAAGCAAGAATTCAAGGCTAAGGAATCAAAACTTTTGAATGATTTTTCCAATCTAAAAACTTTGAAAAACAAGCTTGAAAATAAGTTGTATGTACAAGGGAATACCATTCAGAATGCTCACATGATCACTAAGCATAGAGTCTTAAGCGATAAGCATAGCATTTCCCTTGTTGAGGAACCTAATCCAGAGGTAATTAAAAAGGCTAGAAATGCTCATAAGGTATTGTATGATGGTAATGAGATCCTTAAGCCTAGACGAGAAACCTAGTTCTTGCTGAGTGCACCGAGGAAGATAAGAAATCAGATGAAGTCACTAGGGAGAAAATGAATAAGAAGCTAGAAGATCCTGAGTGTAAAAGAACAAGATAACGATAAAACCCCATGATTACACTAAGGAAAATTGGATATCCTTAAACATGTTTAAGCCTCGGACTCTATTGACCCCTGAACAAGTGTTCCGGAAAAAGGATATGGACTTGCAAAAAGCTGAAAATCTTGTTGAAAAGAATCCCCCTTGTAGGAAATTCCTAAAGCGTGTGTATCCTCCAAATACACCAATGCATTTAGTTCCTAGAACTATTGCCACTAAGAGCAAGACCTTAATCAGTCAATATGTTATTCTTCAACTATTTACCGATTTTGAGAAAACTTGTAAGAAAAGGATCACACCCACCGGGATAACTGAAGGGGAAAGGGGTTTTGAGCAAATGAAAGAATGTTATTTAACCGAGGTCATGCCTTTCTTTAAACAACTAAAAGATCATTTTGAGAGTCTTAAAAAGGGATAAAATCAGATATTAAAGAAATGGAAAAGGAATTTGATGCAATGGTAGTTGAAGTTAGTGATTATGAGCGTGCACTAAAATATAATGAGATTGAGAGGAAGAACTTGCATACCTTAAATGAGACTCTTATTACTGAATGTGTTGCTCAAGATATCTTTTTCACTTCAAATTGCTCTATTAATGCTTCAAATTTCATGAACTATCGTGGTCCCTGAAAGTCTCCCATGATCGTGTCATTGAGCTTGAAAAAACTAATTCTAAACTAAACGAGAAAATTGAACTGGATGATCACGACAATTTGGTTAAACATTTTTCTAAACTAGAAGTTGAGCATTTTAATTTACAACTCAAATATCAACATCTCAAAGAAAATGTCAAAACTTCAAATATCAAGACATCTTCGGATGCTCCAGAGTTTGATGCAGTTTTTCAAATTAACAAACGTGATGAACAGATTCAAGCTCAGTGCAACACGATGAGAAAGTTGAAAGCCCAAATCTCTCAATTAAAGGGTCAAACGAACAATATGACAGGCTCCCAAATGCCTCCTCCTTTAGATTCTGAGAATTCTCAAACGTTTCATCTTCAAAACCTAGTAAATGCTTTACAAAAGGAAAACGAAAGTTTTCTAGAAGAAAATGAAAAGGTTAAACGACATTTTAAAGAGTTATATGATTCAATAAACGTCACCCGTGACCAAAACAACGAAAAATAACGTCTTTACAAAAGGAAATTGAGAATCTTAGAAGTCAGGGAAATGGAAAGCGCCACTTGTTTTCAATAAGAATGTTGTCTCAAAATCACCCTTAGATTGCAAATACAATGTGACAGTTAAATATATTCCTCCTCATCTTAGGAATAATGAACATGCTTTTCATGACTACTGTGCTCACCTTAAGGATAGTCTAGAATGTCTCCGTGAGATTGTCGAAGAGGATTTCATTAACAAACCTCTTGATAGTGAAATTAGGTTTGCTTGCCTCCAGGCCAAACGATCTCAAGAGCTGCTTGAATGTGTAATTGCAACATGTCCAAAACCCTTAGGTGAAAAAGGCAAAGCTGTGAAGCCTTGTTCTATGCCTAGTGCCAAACAAGAAATCCGTTCTATGCCTAAAGCCAAGCATGTGACCCTTGATATGCCTTGTTCCATATCTAAATTCAAGCAAGCAACCTGTGATGTGCCTCCTAGAATTTCAGATCCCAGCACTTCTAGACCAGGAATGCAGAAAGTAGTGAAGCCATGTAATGTTCCCATCGTTACTTCTACAGATGTTAAGATTGACACTAAAGTTAGCGGGTCAAAACCTAGAAGCTATGCAAAGAAGGATAGGATTACGCAAACTAAAAGTGTTCATGATAAGGAAGTGAAAGAACACCATAGGGACAAGAAGTTTGATTTGAACAAAAGAATCAGTATTAGCTCTAAGCTTACTAAAATTAATTCGAGGCCTTATGCTGTCTGCAAAACATGCAAAAAAAAATGTTTAATTTCTGGTAATCATGATAAATGTGATGTGTTATTTCGAGGTCTAAGATTCATAACCCGCTTAAGAAAGTTTGGAGAGCGAAACAGATAAGCAATCACTGGAAACCTACAGGAAGGTTTTACCAATGTAGGATTTCAGTGGAAGCCAACAGGTCGAATATTCACGAATGGCAAACCTTGCCCCTTAACTAGATCCACTATGCCTAGAGTAGTGGCTGTTAAGGTTTGGAAGCCAACTGGTAGAATAATCCCATTAAGCACAAAATGTCCCTCGACTAAGTCCGATGCTTCTACTAGTTTAGCTCCTAGTGACAATGACATTGCACCTAGGGTTTCTGCTGATTCAAAGATTGTTTGTGCTAACCAAAAGGACCCCATGAGCACGTGGGGATCCAATGTTTCCAATTCTATGTCTTCGTCAGTTATCCAAAGCAGGTCGTACAAGTCGTCCCTTGGTATTTAGATTCGGGGGCTCTAAACATATAACTGGGCTCTAAACAATGACGTCTGTTCACATCAGTTCAGGCCTCGTTCTTCATCATTATGACGTCTGTCATCAGTTCGGGCCTCGTTCTTCATCATTATGGCGTCTTCGATAACACTTCAGCCCGTTCCTCAAAGAAAAGAAAAGTGTACGCTTCAGTGCGCTTTATCTTCAGAAGAAGAGAAATCTTCATGTTTATGACCATTCTCATCGACATTCTTCATCAACAAGCTTCATGTTTCTCCCATGCTCATTCAGTCATCAAATGGATCTACATTCATTAATGTATATTCTTATTCACTTGCTAAATCAAAAATGGCAACTTCGGATGCAATTTTTGAGGGGGGAGAAGAGTGAATATACTAAATGATGATGGATGTTTGAATAATGGTTATACGACTTAAAGTTTGATGACTCTCACTCACTAAGGATAAATGGGATTTATGAGAAGAGTGAATATACTAAATGATGATGGATGTTTGAATAATGGTTATACGACTTAAAGTTTGATGACTCTCCTCCAACGCCTAATGTTTCACTCACTAAGGATAAATGGGATTTATTGTTTGGGATAAATGGGATTTATTGTTTGGGATTCATTGGTCCAAGATATGTTTGATGAGTATTTACAACCGCTAGCGAATATTTGATGATCATCAAAGAATATGTGATTCATGAGTTCAAGATATGTTTGTTGATCATCAAAGAAGTACAACTCAGACTACTCAAAAAAATCCCTATCTCGGTTATTCCTCAAGGCGTTGATAATGATTATCATAATATTGCAGTTGCACTCATGAATAATGATCCGCTCTTTGGTATTCCTTTGCCAAATCTTCACGGATTATTGTTCATGAATAATGATCCACTCTTTGGTATTCCTTTGCCAAATCTTCATGGATTATTATTCCTCTCATCGTGCATGCTATAAATCAACCACATGAACTTCAAGGAAAATGTCTACCTCATCCGCTCGAAGTTATTGGTGTATCCTCCATATCAATCTCTACATGAATACTTTTAGGAAGAATACATTGATGTTGAGGCATCATTTGTTTCGGTTCATTCAGTGGGTGAATGTACATCCGGTTGTATGTTTATTCACATGTTGGGCATTTGACACAAGTTGATTACTTTGAAGTTACTCTTTTATCACTTATTTGAGGTTGAAGTTGACGTTCACAAAGGCGTGATCTTATTTGATAACTTGCTCGAGCTTAAGAATTAGAGTTGAAGTCTTGGGTTATCTAGTTACCCGCAGTCGAGGTGGATGGTTGAAGACCTGGTTAACTATCACTATTAGGAGTTACGTTGTTTTACTCGGTGTCACGCGTATATTACGTTGTGGATAATCGCAAGAGGTGTTAATGTCTCATACTTTAATTGAGTATTGAGTACTTAAGAGATTTGCTTGGTGCATAAATTCTCGACACCGTTCTTCCATCTTTAAGTGCAAGCTTAAGACACAAATACGGGGAATTCGACTTCAGTTTCAAGTTTGGTATATTGGGTTTTTCTTAAACAGTGGTCACTTCAAATTGTCTACATATGGGTTGATAAAGATAGTCAGAGAGAGTTTATGTAGCAGTTGATTCTCACGGGATTCATTTGGGCTATTTGAGTTCTTCTCACAAGATTTCAAGTTTTTGGATATATTATGTTTCTTGATTCGAGGTATCAAAACCATTTGGGGGAAGGATATATTATTCCAACTATTTGGGTGAAGTGGTCTCTGGAGACCTTTGGTTTATGTTACTTCGGTGTTGGGTTGGAAGAAATGTGAGAAGAATATTTGGAACGTGAGATGATACTTGCCTATCGACATCTTATATACGGTTTATGATAAAGTGCTTCCGGTTATATGCACAACATGTTCACTTGATCGAGCTAATTCAGTTATTTCAAAGTTGACATCCACAGAGATGATTAGTAACTCAACATGTTACATGGATGTCATCGTCTCTACTCTTGTTGGGTACATGTGTACATTATGTTCTGATTGGTTATATGTTATATAACTGGAATGCACTTGGTAAAATGAAGATGTTGATATATTATTCCCCTAAATAGACAACTGGTCAATCTTGAAGAGTAAGGTGTACATCGGGGATGCACAACAAGTTCATGTGATCGGTCGTAATCAGTTAATCCGGATTTGATAACCACTGAGATGATCAATGTTTCAACTTGTTACTTCGATGTTCTCGTGTTCTTCAGGTCTTTGAGCTTCAATCAATGAGACCGCTTTGTATTCAACTCTACTTCTTAGGGAAATGGTCTTTATTCGATGTTTGTCGGTTTGGGGGAAGCTACCAAAGATTCAAATTGAGAAGGCTCATGTTCAGACGATTTTCTTAGAAGCCTCGAATGCTTTGGTGGCGAAAGTTTAAGAGATGTTGCTTCCTTTCTTCTACAAGCGTCTTTGAACGATATCTTTATCTCGGTACTCATTTCATCATTCTCTTAAACTAATTTATCTCTTGTAAATATTTATTTGAAAAACAAAATACAAAATTATAAAACCTTCAAAAAATCAAATAGAAAAATATAAAACTTTCAAAATCCATAAAAATCTGAAAAAATTCGAAAAATCTTCAAAAATATTGTCTTTTTGTCATGTTTTCTCGGTTCGATAATATCTACGGTCTTTGTGCTGTCATTCAAAGAATGACACGGGACTTTAGATGTTGTTCGAATTCTTAAAAAAAATCAAAAAATCAAAAAATATTTTTGGGAGAAAGAGAAACAATGGTTTATTGTCATTTTCAGGCAATAACCGGTTTTAAAAGAAAGAACAGAGCCATGTTTTACCATGTTTTCAAATTCCATGCTCGATTCTATAACATTTATCTGCGAAAACTAAATGCTTTGAAAAATAACTCGGTCTCTATTTTTGATAATCATCGGGACTTATCTGTCAAAATCTCTATCTCTCAATCAACAACCTATGTCATTGATTGAGGGGAGAATGATTTCAATTAAATTAAAAGTTATTTGGCATTAAATTGTTTTCAAAAGATGTACATGCATGTTTAACCAATGGAGATTAAAATCTCAACATCGATCCTTATCAGTTAAAACGCTTTCATAATCAAGTCACAATTCTCCTTAAAAGCTTTCAAAATCAATTTAAATCTATAGAGATCACAAATCTCAAATGATTTGATAATTGTGATCGGGGAGAAGTTGTGATTTAAATAGGATTTAAACTGATAATTCGATAAATGGTTTCTTAAGTGATTAGCATGTTTGCCTCCCGTAAGTGACAAACGATTTCAAATTTTCCATGCACACATTGAGGGGGAGAATCTATAATTTGAAACGTGATCATTTATCTCAATGTGCAGGTTCCCTCTAGTATGTGTAAAACTCCTTTCAAACCTAGAAGCACATATTGAGGGGAGCAAAATCATGAAAATCTCATCCTTCCCCAAAATGCTTTATCTACTTGATTCGATTTGGGAAGTGATGTTGATATCTTTTAGAAAATGGTAATCAAAAAAGTTAATTCTTTCTTTGCCTCCGTGTGCAAAACATTTTCAAATACTTGATGCACATGTTGAGGGGGAGTTCTCGTTCTAAAATATCAAAAACAATTCAGGTACAAAATGCTTTGATAATATATCACAAGTATCTGAATTGATTTTCAAATGGTTTTCAATTGGTTCCAATGGCAGATGAACAATACCAAATAGACCGACCAACTTTACTTTATGTACGGTGATATAAGGATGATAAGGTTAGGTTATTGTTCCCAAGATCCGCGAGCCGGAGGGATCTACCAGGAACTATCCACTAGTTAGTGTAGAGTTCTTAGGTATGATAATAAAAGGAGAAAAATGCGATATGGGAAGAGTGCGGACGAGCTGAGCTAGTCGGAATAAACCCAACAAGGTTCTAGCTATGAAGTCTCGGTAAGCACTGAAGGGGTTGAAGAATTAAAAAGAATTGAATGAGAAAAGGGTGAAAACAAATAGCCCTCCATTTATTCAACCTTAGGGCAGAAAGCGGGTTCAATTCATATGCTACTGATGGTAACATCGGTATTGAAGACAAGACGTCATGGACCCAGTGACGCACTGCACTTCAACTTCCCAAACCACTCAAGTTCCTCTTAAAAGGACTTGTTTCATTCTCACGGGAACCGACATTATCTATCGACTTTCTCTTAGAGATTGTTGATATTGAAGAAGGAGACCCTCTCCCTAGTCTCCGATACAGGATCCAAATATGCACAAATTGAGTCTAGAGCCACGAGATCATCAATAAATCTCATTAGGACACTTTCAATGAAGACTCTCTGTTTCACACAATGTGGAAGAGAGATTATATCTTGAGTCCTACGCATTATCCTTGTGGTATTGCCAGAACATCCGAGTGATATGCAAACATACTCACAATGAAGATGGAAAGCCTTCTGGAGCCAACATCTAACAAGCTCCCGGTAGGTGGCATGTGAGATCTATTATACAGATCAACCATGTGACAACTGAACAGAAACAATGGGCGATTCAATCTTTTGAATCAATCACAGTTCAGTTATGGATTGACGGATACCTTTGAAAACCGGTTTTGTGCTTCAAAAACTCTTTTCATTAGCATGTCCGTGTACTAATTTTCAAATCAAAAGGTGTTTTATGATTGATAATTGATTTTCATTAAAACCTTCGTTATATTGCAAAAACAATTTCTATTGAGCAATACACGATTGTTTTTTCAAATTTCTTTTCATCAATCAGTGGACGTAAATTATTGCTGGTTCACTCACTCCGTGTTGTCTTCTTTGAGACGTTTCAGTTTGAGAACAGCTAGAGCATTGCGAAACCTGTCAAGGAAATTCTTGAATTATACGATCACAGGCGTACTTGTACTGATCAACGGGAACCGTGGGCGTGTACCTCAATTCATCGAAAGTGATCAAAGACACTTTCGTGCGCTTTATTGCTAACTGTCTTATGCAGGTACACCCGACGTTTGTGATCGAATGAAGCGGTCAATCCATAGCCGCATGCTCACCTAACACATTCATCTCAAAAGAAATCATGATTAGTGCATCAATGACTCTGATATTTTACTCCATGCTTCTGCTACGCTGCTGCCAATATCATGAATCAACGAATGCTTCCGCTACTCTGATGAGAATATATCATGATCCCGAATGTGAGCATGTCGGTCCGAATGTCACAACATCACATAATACCAACACCACAATGGATGTAAGAGAGATTTTCTACTAGTGATGATCTCAAAGTGGCTCAAAATTATTATCACGTGGATCAGTAATAAACCTCCACTTGAAGTAATCAAACATGCAATGTGAAGAATCAATGACTACGAGCTTAGGAACAAAGGACTACATCAAGAATGCAAGAACAATTGTTAATGTCATATCTGTTTGTATCCAATGTAATTTTAGTGCATGATTGAGGTGACCTCCCTTAGGGGGAGATTGTTAGGAATTAGAAATTCCAGGTATTAAAGAGTCGGTCACCTCAAGTATATGTAATCGTTAGAAAGTTCGTAGTCATAGTAATATTAAGTTAAGTACTATTTAGTTAAGTAACACGTGGAGGGGACGGTCTTTACCACTGTATGCGATCCACAGCCCGATGTGTGGCGTTTTATGTAAGACTATAAATACTCTCTACCTCCCAAGGTAGAGAGTTGGAGCTCATAATAATATCTTTCACTTTCTCTCACTAAGTTCCCTAAACCTCTAACTTTCTCTCTCTAGAATTCCATCTATATGCTACCTTGTGTTAATGTTATGATGTGTATGTGAAAAGTTATATCTTACATAGAGAGAGAAAGTTTAGATGTTTAGGGAACTTAGTGAGAGAAAGTAAAAGTATTATTATGAGCTCCAACCTTCTACCTTGGGAGGTAGAGGGTATTTATAGTATCTTACATAAACGCATGCACCTACGCTTCAATGGACTCGCATACGAGTGGGTAAAGATCCCTCCACTTGTGTTACTAAACTAAATACTAACTAACATTGAATAACTACGACTACGAGCTTTCTAACGATTACATATATTTGAGGTGACCGACACTTTAAGAATTGGATTTACTAAATCCTAACAATCTCCCCCTAAAGGAGGTCACCTCAAATTACATTGAATACAAACAGATATAACATTAAGATTGTTCTTGGATTCTTGTTAAAGTTCTTTGTTCTGTAGCCCGTAGTCTTTGATTCTTCATGTTTTGCATGTTTGGTTAAACCAAGTGGAGGTCTTTAACTGATCCACGTGATAATGAGTTTTGAGCCAGCTTTGAGATCATCAGCTACCATAAATCTCTGACTCTTCCTTTGTAGTGTTGACATTATGTGATGTTGTGACTTTAGGACGACATGCTACATTCGGATCATGAAATCTTCTCATCGAGTAGCGAAGCTTTAGTTGATTCATGATATTTGCACAGCGTAGCTAAGCATGGAGGGAAAATATCGAGTTGTTGATGCGTTTATCATGATTTCTTTAGAGATGAATGTGTTGTAAGCATGCGGCTATGGATTGACCTTCTCCATTCGATCACTGCAAAACGTTGGGTGTATCTGCATACAACAGTTAAGCAATAAAGCGCACGATAAGTGTCTTTGATCACTTTCATTGAATTGAGGTACACGCGCCCACGGTTCCCGTTGATCATACAAAGCTCTTTACTGCCTATGATCGTATACTTCGAAGAATCTCCGAGCGAGGGTTATCTACCGCTCTAGCTGTTCTCAAACCGGAACGTCTCAAAAAAGACAACACGGAGTGAGTGAACCAGCGAAATGAGATTCACTGATTGATGAAAAAATGATTTGAAAAACAATCGTGTATTGCTTAATAAAGTGTGTTTGCAATACAACGAATGTTTTTGAGAAAAATCAATTATCAATCATAAACACCTTT